>JAOPUD010000019.1:1824588-1834825 GCA_027122715.1 Trisopterus minutus
GTGTGTGTGTGTGTGTGGTTGAGTGCCTGTGTGTGTGTGTGTGTGTGTGTGTGTGTGTGCGTGCGTGCGTGCGTGCCCCCCCCCTCTATTCCAACAGCCCATCATAGTGTTCACATCACGCAGGGTTTGATGTCCTGGCAGACGCTCTGGTGATGGTGGTGGTGGTGATGGTGATAGTAAGATCCACTGGTCGATGGGTGAAAGGAGGAGATTCCGTTAAAGTTCAACAAAAAGTCTTTCCTGTCGCAGACGGAGGAGTGGCTCTGGTACCGCGGGATCCCGACTTCACGGGCGGGCAAGAGAAGGGGAGAAAGGGGACAGAATAAGAGGAAATACAGGGTGTTTATATAGATATGAGAACGACAACTGTGTTTGGCACTAATGATCTGGGGTTTTAATAATTAAAATAACAAACTAGGACTAGGCCTACTATAAACAATGTCATCAAAACCCAACAATAAATGGGTAACTTTTAATTTTTGCCTGCATATTGTTGTGGAACGGTAAAAAGGACCAAGCGACACATGTCCACAGTAGGCCTATGTGTGTAATTTCCCTTTCCTTCTAAAAAATCAAACTTTCATTTTTCGTATAGGCCTACGCCAATTGAATAAATAATCGTTTTGAGTTTTATCGTTTTGAGATTGTAGGCGCACGCCTGTAAATTCAGAATCAGTCGATGGCCTATATAGTATTGTCGGTGAGGATATTTTAGATAGATATCATTATGGGCAAATTAGCATACATTACCACGAGTCTTTAAACAAAAAAAATACAGTAGGTCTACACGATCTTCGGCAGTCAGAACAACATGTTAGATCCTCGAGAGTAGGCCTAACTTAAGTCTTATTTAAGGAACAATGAACGAAGGTTCTTAATTGGCTTAGCAGGGACAGCCTGGTCGTAGCCTATACATCACCTATCCATCCACTCAATTTGCATTTATGCGTTGAACTGAGAAAGAGATGATTATTATGGGTGGGCTTACTCGTGGATTGAATTCTCGCCATTGCGGCTCCACCACCCGGTCCCCCAGTCTTTGTTTATTTAACCTCTAAAATCCTCTGGGCTTTACAATGGTTTATTTGCCTCCGAGAAATCCCTAGACATACATAGAGCCAAAGTGTATCGTATCCTAAATGGGACGGGACACGGATTATCTAAACAGTCCAATAGGTATGGTTCCCCATCGAGGCCTGTTTTGTAAGGCTCAGTCATATGTCATGTGTAAAAATATTCCAGGTATACATTTCTAGTTTATATGGATTGACTCGTATGTCTTGGAATTAAATAGGTGACGGGCATAAACCATAAGCATAAACCATCATTGATATTAATCAGTAAACCGTACAATTGTATAGTAAAAGGCCTAGGCCTTTACAAAGTTACGCAATATTTGAAGAAACCAACATGTAAACCATGTGTAGTTTAATAAATGTAGTAAGGTGTTTGATAAACACGACCTGAGGCATCGAGGCCTAATAATCAAAGACAGGCCTGCTGTTTTGAAACTGCACACTTAATCAGAATACCACATACATAAATATATCCTTAATATTATCAACGAAACACAAATCTCCACGTTAATAATGTGTTCATTTAAATAATGCAAATAGTTGAAAAAACAATAGGCTTAGTAGGCTATTTATATGGGCCTATTTGTTTGACTACAAAAATTGTACTAATCACGTCAACCTCAACAATTGGTTTACTGATTTCAATCTATATATATTTTATTTCTAAAATAATGTCATGTCTATAAATGTCTATAAATGTCTATAAATATTGTTGCTAAGATTACAACCGAGGTGTCCTTATAATAATTGTACATTTTGTAATTTGTAATTTGACGGATCGATCGGTTTACCTGAAAGGTCCGAGGCGTGAGTGTCCCGGGCGTTCTGGTGGATGTAGCTCTGCTCTAGGGAGTAGGGCGACATCCCAGAGTGTAAACCGGACGACGCGGAGCTACTGGAGGCTAGGGGCTGCTGCTTGATGTACGGGGCCCCGCCGCCGGACGCCCAGTGGGCAGACGTGCCGGCGTATTGTGAATGACCGTCCAGCGCGCTGGCCATGGCCGGAGAGGATGACACGGGACTACTGCTGCTGTCCGGTCCGTATTCACCGTTAGATGGCACGGGGCAGCTGGCCACGTACGTGGACCCGGGGCTGGGGGACATGTGGGGAACATGGTGGCCGCCGCTCAAGCCATCGTACCCCCCGGCCATCGAATTGCTCATCATATCCAAATTATAACCGTTGCTGTGGCACGCGAAGGTGGCGGATGGCGCCTGGAAATCGAAACTCTGAGGGATGATGGAGGCACCAAAGCCGATGCCGTTCATCATGCGATACATGGGCTTCAGGGCTTGACATTTCCTCCTGAATCCTCTCGGTCTGCGGCGAAACGAACCTTCTTCGAACATGAACTCACTGGCCGGATCGATAGTCCAGTAGTGACCTTTCCCGGGTCTACCCAGTCCCTTGGGCAGCTTGATGAAGCACTCGTTGAGTGAAAGATTGTGCCTGACCGAGTTTTTCCAGCCCTGGTAGGAGCCCCTGAAGAAGGGGAACCGAGCCTGGAGAAACTGATAAATCTCACTGAGAGTCAGTCTCTTGGTGGGAGAGCTCTGTATTGCCATCACGATGAGCGCAATGTAGGAGTAGGGGGGCTTCTCTGGCCGCCGCAGCCCGGAGCTGGCCTTTTTCCCCTTGACGGCGGTTGACGAGCTTTCCGTGGCGTCTTGTTGGCTTAGCATGGTCGGATGAAGGACGCCGGATGACGGGCTGGATCTCAGTGGAGCTGGTGGAGGGTCCAGCTGCTGCAGAGGGACTTCGGTCGTCATGTCAGCTCTGACGCACGATAGGCGTAGCTTACGAGTGACGTGCGAAAGGGGGACAAATACGAGAGAGAATGAATTGGGGTCGTGGGGTATATAGATTAAGTATTACTATAGTAGTACTATTCGATTGTCAAAAAAGGAAAATCCTTGCATGCGTCTTCATCGTGGGTCTCAAAAGAATGGAGTGGGATCTTCCGTCGTTACACAGGACTCTCCTGTTACGCTTACGCAGCGGGTGCACGCCGAGCACGCACTGTCAGAGAGAGAGCGCGAGTGCGAGAGAGGGGAGGACCGTGAAGAGTTGGTATCTAAGGTTCAACAACAGGGAATCCGATGAGTGTCGCAGCGGCGCTAAATGGAACTCTGCACGTCGCGCCGGGTGGCCATCGCCAGCCTTAATCCCTAAAGTGAGGGGAAACATGAAGACCTCTCGACCTAGTGCGCGGCGCAGTCCAGCCAAACACAGCCCGACCACCTATCATTTCATAAATCTGTCTTCCCCCTTTTTTCGGAGACCCCCCGCCTCGTCCACAATCTTCGCCGTCTGTGAATTTCCCCCGAACTCAGTGACGTCGGTGAGCCCAATCTGGCCTACGCTATACCTCCTCCCCCTCCACATGGTCCCCCTCCTCCTCCCCCTCCATATGTATCCCGAGCTCGCTTTTCGAGCTACACGCTATTAGGCGATCTATCAAAGCCCCGCCAGACATTGTAATCAACAGCGCCACACGCCGCGCAACAAAGATGCAAACGTGGTTATTTTTTCTTTCTTTTTTTCTCTATCCAAGAAATCAAGATTTAAAACAAATGCCCGCTAACAACGGAAACATCGAGTTGACATTAAGTAACGAGTATACTCTATCAGGCAAATGCACAGATGGTTCAAAAAGCTAAACAAAAGTCGAAAAAGCGATATAATTTTAATTTACGTAGATCGGGTGCACAGCGTAAGCCTAGCTATAGCTTTAGGACCGAAAACGTGTTTCTCAATTTGATAAGAATGTTCTGTTATGTTGGTTATAATTTCCTCTTTAACTCGTTCAGAGCAAAAACAAAGTGTCGTACTGCTGGTCTGGGGAGAGGAGTTGGAGAGATGGAGAGGTGGTGGTCCTTAGCCCTGCTGCATGTGTGTGTAAGAGGGGGGTTGCTCTGAGTAAATGACTTTGACATGAGTGGAAGCAGGCTTTTTCCATCAAGTTCGGCCCTGGATACCACACACAGTGCCCCAGTGTCAGTTTACCGCCTCGGGCTGGAGCCGGCCCCATGGGCCCCACGTTCATTAGAGGGAGAAAACAGAAATTAGGCGAGCGAGCGTCGACAGTTTCCTCCCCGATGGACACATCACACAAAGATTTGTCGAACATGATGGAATTGTATAACCAATAAAGTCAATATCAACATAGGCGGCAAAGGTCTGTCTTCCCTTGCAGCAGACCATTTAGATAACGGTTTTGTAAACGCTCTTCCTCTTACGTTTAGCCGTAACCATTTCTTTACAATAACATTTAGGTCTACCAAAGGTGAATATATATTTCTATGTAATATTTACGTAACATTTCTTCTTCTTATGATTATGATTATGATTATTGTTACTAATATCATTATTATTAATATTAATATAATTGTTATGGTCATTGTTGGTTTTATTATTATTATTATTATTATTATTATTATTATTATTATTGTTGTTGTTGTTGTTGCCATATTTTTTTGTTGCTGTTGTTGTTGTATTTCAGTATTATAAACATGTCAACTTGTTTGTTTTTGTGTGTGCGTGCGTGTGTGTGTGTGTGTGTCTGTGTGTGTGTCTGTGTGTCTGTGTATATGTGTGCGTGCTGACGCGTGGCAGTGCCACCGACACGGCCTTTTAAGTTTAGATATAGCCCAGAGAATTTTCAAACAATGACCATCAACGGTAATGTCTGTAGGAAGGATGTGCGGATAAAATCATTTTCCACTGTGACACAGAGAAGTTTGAGGACCTTAAAGCCCCAGTATTTCCTGCAACATCAAAACTTATGACCCCCGCTGAGATCTGGACGCCTCGGCCGCCCGAGAAGGAAACTTGTTCCGCGTGAGAGGACTTTGAAGACAGTCTAGCGCTTGTACGAATGACGCTCTTTATGCGCACCAACAGTTATCCCCTCTGAATGTGACCTTTAACATACCTGGAATCGTATAACACGTAAACCACTAAAAATAGGAATATCATACTGCTCGTTATTTGTACATACAAAGTAGGCTATTGTATCCTACGTCAGAATGGCTTGTTATTGTTTTAACAGTTGTGTTTGCTTTACGCGTGTGCGGCATCATCACATCAAAATTTTATTTCTCACTTTTCTTCTATATTTGCTACCTTATTTATATATTTTTACACTGCATCATTTAGAGAGATTTATTTCAGATTCTTGCATATTTTAGGTCTATCTATGATTAACAAAGTCCATATTATTTTTCATCGAACCCATATAGGTCTTTATCTTTGTAGGATATTCACGCCTGAATAGCATATAAACAACCCAATAACAATTTATTCCATAGTCGAGAGTCATTTGTATTGATTGCACAAATAAAACTATAATTCTGCCTTTGTATCGCAAAATATTTTTTATCTTGATTTGGGCCAACGTTCTAAAATGTGTTTTCATGCAGGCCTATACATGCATTTTAATATGTCTTCACATCTGTAAGACATAAAAAACAGGCACGCTTTTCATGGCTTTCATGAGCATCGTCCTCAGAGTGTGGCCCAGTAGCCGGGTCCTTCAGGGGCCCCTGCTCCCGGACAACAAGGTCACGCGCGGTTCAGCGAGCTGGAGCAGCCGACTGTTTGGACTTCCTAACATTGTGTGCGCCCAAACCTTGGGCTTCATAACAGAGGGACGTATTAGCTGTTATTCAATCTTGCACTAGTTGCGCATATCGGATAGGATGATATGCATTCCAGCTAAATTAAATGATATACAGATCAGTTTTGAGAGTAGTCTAACATGAAAATGCCGATATTCGAAACGGCACAGGCTCGAGAGATATGCTCTGCAACGCGGGGTTGAGGAAATAGCAAGGGACGGTTTCCACCGATTGGGCCTAGTGGAAACACACAGGTGTGTTCTGGCGTTTCACCTGCAGGTCGCAGCATTGTCCCTGAAAAAACAAAACATTTAGTCTGTCACCTGTCACCTGTCTGACTGTAGGCAGATCATCGTTGCATTGCATTGTATACATTCTTCATGGTTCCCAAGACTACTGCGAACATTACCAATGGTTCAAATCCATTTGAAGAAGAATTCCCGAAAATTCTTATACGGATTTAGCATAGACCTTACACGCATGGAGTAACGCATGTCCGTATTAGGACATTTTTGTCCAATATCACGGAGGTTATTGCATTTTTAGAATGTATGTACATTATATTATATTATATTAAATTATATATATATATATATTATTATTATATTATAGCCTATTATGTTATTATTAGCCCACCTGCGTCACAAGGCCTTTTGTTATTGCGAATCATCCTCAATCATCCTGCCGTATAGCAGCTACGTTTAAGAAACTTAATGAGAGTGGATGTGTGTTGCTTAACAGTTAACGCTTACATTCAGCCTAACTATGCCTGCCTTTGTATGATTAGTCTGCAAGGGATTACAAAAACATTGCTATTCTCGCTTCTTAATGCCCAACCAAATGTGACGTAAGGGTGTTGATATATAGCAAATAGGCCTATCAGAAAGAGTAGACTAGATATACTGTAGGCTACACTTGAATTCTACCTTTCAATCGATATTTCAATCGACGCATTAAGTCGTCCTATAAAATACAAACTGAATAGTTTAACAAAGCACGGCACATAGCCGTGTTTTGTTTTCTTAACTTTGATCATACTAATCTTTGGTTAACTTTGATTGTAGGCCTAGCCTACTATTAGCCTTGCTATATTTTAAGCAATAATTTAATTCCCAATATGAAGCGAGGCGACAGCTAGGTGACCTCCGCGAGGCGCGTGTGACGCGCAGGGGTCGGTTTCAGGACCGCGGAGAGCTCAGGACAAAATTATCCACGGTCCAATTAGACCGTCTTCCGGTAACAAATACACCTTTTAGAAGTGGTTCCTGATCTTCGGTCAGGAAGTCTGTCTCAAACTTAAAAACGGACATTCAGGCTAAGCCCGGGATTTGTCTCATTGTAAATAGAAAATGTAATTAGAAAATGCTATGCCTAATTCCCTGAATGAATAAATATTTTAGGCCTGCTTTTAGTTGAGTTTTTAATGAGCCACTTTAATCAGAAGTATCAAACGACAACATTAGCCAAGTAGGCCTAATATAAAAAATATTGAAATCATTGAAATCTTTGTTGCTCATGTGTGTTTACTAAATATTGGAATAAATCGGAATCCTGAAATGAATGTTACATTATAGCCTATTTTTTATATATTTAAATCCTGAATAAATTCAACATGTGCAAACATGTTTATTTTTCGTGAGTCTTTTTGAAGATGTCTGTGGGACAATTAATTGTTTGATCGAAAATCCAAAGAGAGAAGCACGCGATACTGCTCCAAGCACCATAAAGACAGCCATAGATCCACTTGTTTCACATTTTTATTAATAAAATAACACATGCTTGAATCAATTTCAGGTAAAATGGCATTTTCATGCTCATCTCGTTGAGACATTGGCCACATATTTACAGCCCACTGAAAACAGATTTGTACAATATTTTTTGCGCCATGTCAAACAAAAACAATGCATTATAAATAGATCGATATATATATTTATATATATTTCAACATTTCGCAACGTTTTTCTTTGCCTTCGTACAGTAGAAATGACAATTGAACCATGAAAATATCACTTATTCGCATGGATGCACACGTATGACCTGCAAATTGCCTCACACTTTGCTTAATTTTTAGGGTTAAGGTTAGTACACTACAAAGATAGGCCACGCTACAATTATGATATAGAGTCCCAAATCATTAAGTCTAAGCACTAGGAGGCGTCCAACAAAAGTGCACATGCATATGCGAGATGCAGGTCGTAACTTTTGTCCGTTGAGTAAACTTTATGAGAGCAAAGAGTCGATCAGAAAGCTGCCGCCCCGGGCTTTGGGCATCTTCAGAGATGAGAATGTCACTGAGTTTGGTATGGCCTGTGACGTCAGCTGGAGGTAAGTGAGCGCGTCCCGGCTCCTCTCCGTGCTGTAAGCGGCCTCCGCCAGACTGTACCGGTGGTACGGGTGGGTCGGCCCGCCGCCCGTCTGATAGTGAGCTGCGCACGGTATCGCGTGGGCCTCGACCGGCCAATAGAGCCGGAGATCGGTGCTGACGTTCCCGACCGTTTGGCGGCTATCCTCTCTCCGTTTGAACGGTCTGCTGAGGATGCTGTCGATCGCAAAGGAACTGGAAAACTTGGCCCCCGCCTTCTCTTCCCGGGCGGGCGGGGAGCCAACTGGAACGGGGATGCGCATGTCATCGCTGGAAGTGTGCGCTTCAGGGTCTCTTTCGTGCTCCTTCGGGCTTCTCTTGCTTATGCGCTTCCTCCTGCGTCGGAACACCCCGTCGGCAAAGGTGTACTCACTGTGCGGGTTGAGCATCCAGTAGTTGTCCTTCCCCCAGGGCCTGGAGGGGTCCCGCAGCACTTTGAGGAAGCAGTCGTTCAGCGACAGGTTGTGACGCACCGAGTTGCGCCAGCCGGTGTAACTGCCTCGGAAAAAAGGGAACTTCTTCATGAGGTAGTCGTTGATCTCCGCCAGGGTGAGCCGACCGCTGTTCGAGTCCCGGATGGCCATGGCGATGAGAGCGATGTAGGAGTAAGGGGGCTTGGGTCTCCGGGTGTACGGCTTGCCCTTGGGATCTCCTCCCTGGGCGACAGGTGCGGGGCTGTTGGCGACGCAGTCTCCGTCGGAGCCCAACTCGTCTCCGGACAGCGGGGAGGGGACGTTCCCCTCGGCGTCCATGCACAACTCCATCGGCTTGGGGACGAAGTGGTGGCTGGCGGAGAAAACTTCAAGTTTCATTGCTTTTGTTTTGTTTTTTCTTTCCACTAACAAATATCCTCCTCCCGGACCGATCCCACCTGTTTAACCCCGCGATGATCCGGCTGGTTTAAATCAAAATGACAAGCCGGAGTGAGACTGAAGCTACCGCTGCAGGTGTCTCGCTTTAGGGTTCCTGAACGCGGAGGATCACTTGGTCTCGGGCTAAAAAAAAAAGTCCGGTTGGAGGGGTCAGGAAGCACTACTAAGTGTGAGCCGGTTGCAGCCGAATTGAGATTTGTCTCCGGAGACACGCGTGCCTTGTTATAATATAATCCCTCCGCTAGGGACTGCCCACAGGCGGGGTTTCCACCTCAGAGCCATTGAAGCGATCCAGTATATAAATGTGATTGCACGCTGCATGGTCTGAGCATCATTCCAAACATAGGAGGTGGGGCAGGTAAGCGAGCGGAGTTAAAACACATTGGCATTCACAATGTGTTTAGTCCTGTTTATTGGGGCTCGATCAGTGGTGAAGGGGGACCTTCCCTGATGACACTCTTTGGAGAGAGGAAAATGAACGCATGTAATGTTGCTGTTAACGATTTTGATGAACAGCTTCTGCGTTTTCTTTCCTGCTGCAGATCTGACTCGGATGGGGTTTTCCCGAAAAGCGCTTCCTTGGACCGAAATTCTTCCCTCGAAGAGAATTAGTATACTTTTACCTCAGCCTATTAAACTCAACAAGAGATACCGGAATTCACCTGAGAGCGATTCATCATCGTAAATCAGTCTAAAGTCAGATGTTTGCACGGGGGCGTTTATACTTGTCTATCAGTGAAGCCGTTTTTAAATACAAATAGAAAAAAACACCACGGTCGGACACGGTGAACCATATTTGAGCTCACATTCAATAGAGCCCAGCTCATACTTCTGTAAACAGAGATCGACTGAGAGGTCATCCGCAGTTCACAGCGTGCCATTCATTCTCAGCGATGAATAATCTCATTGGTTGCAAAAATAAAGTCGATGCGTTGTCTCTGAGCAGGTGAGGAAAAAACAATAGCAGAAATAAAACACGCACACCTTTGCGAAACAGTTGAGCCATTCACGTCAATGCTCAAAAACTTTGCCAAACTCCTCGTTATTCCTAATCCATGTGACTCTTCTCTGGTGTCGACTTGTTGTTTGTTTACTGTGCCGTGATACAGTTGAAAGTGACATCATTATCTTAGCCCTAGGTGAGTGATAATCATTAATTCTAACGCTAGTATACTGCCTGCTTGAACTTGGCACTGAGCTATGCAGGTTGACAGTGAAACACACACACACGCACGCATGCACACACACACACACACACACACACACACACACACACACACACACACACACACACACACACACACACA
>JAOPUD010000019.1:1932214-1946143 GCA_027122715.1 Trisopterus minutus
GGGGGGGGGGGGGGGGGGGGGGTACGTGTACACGTAGCGGCCTCCTACTCAGATGTAGAGCTATTTTTCTGTCATGTCCTAAAAAGAAAGCCACATTGTGTTGTGCTCAGTCTGTGATAATACAGGTTTCCAGTTATCTGTATGTGTCTTGGGTATTCTGTGATCAAAAAAGTCGCATGGGCAGTCTTTCTGTGAAATCCAACCCCAATGGCAGATGGTGTAGACAATTTGAGAGTTGTTATGAGAATCATATAAAAAGTAACAGCTCAATGGATTGCGCAATTGATGAATCAACTTTACAGAAGGGAGAAGACCTATTGAACTTCACATAAAGCTGTATACATTCGTAGTAACACATTGAGGGACCCAGGTGATGAATCACTGTGAAACCTTTCCAAGAAATGGGGCTGTTGGCTATGCAAATCATCCATCTGCTCATTAGTCGACAGTTGACAGAAAAAACCTGAGTCATCAATATGAAAATGTTATCTATTTATTTTCTTTTTTTTTTTTTACAGAATAGTGGCTTGGAGTTTGAATAAAGGTCATTGGTTCGATCTGCGAGAAGAGACTTGGCAGCCTCATGTCCTGAACCTCCATCTTAGACCCAGGATGTCTCCTGTGGATGCACCGAGTAGGGTTTGAATGAATGGACAAAATGGTTTAGCGGTCTGGGTAGTGATACTGGAGGGAAGGTACTAGGAGGGCTAGTACTCATGAGTGTTCTTCTGTGTTGTGAGAATAACAGTGAAAGGTTTGAGGGAGAAAGTGGGTCGGAGTATCGACAGATCTTTATTGAGGGCCTGGAGACTTTCAAAGGTTAGAGTCGAAAGTTTTGAAAGTGGCCATTGTATCACCACCATCTATTTGGATTCCCGAAACAAAGATTGAAACTTTCTTGGTGCAGAAATTGAACAGTACCATCTTATTAAAATGTATGCGAGTGCGTGCGTATGGACTACTCTCAACCAGGAAGTACAAATGAAAATAAGCTTGCGTTTATCTCTGGTGAAGTATATGTGTTGGGCATTGTTCTGTGTAATAAACACATAAATAAATGACATTTTATTGACCCGAGAGTTTCCTAAACCAGATGAAGTCATGTTATATTCATAATGATGACATTATACTATATCAGGTGTGGAAAAGCCACGATAATGTATTGAACATTTTCAAATCAAAAAACACCCGACTGACTTTTCTCTCCCAGGACCTCTCCAACCTTCTCACACTATGAGATTCTTTTGTACTTTTCTTATCAGCCACAAGTTGCCCACCTACCATATCACAACATCTAATAGTAGTGGACATGACCAGATGAACCAAATTTTATCCTCTGCTTAACTGAGATAACCACTTGGCCACTGATGCATGGCTCATATACATTAACAATTGTATTATATTAGATAATCAAATATCCAATAAAATGTATCTTTATAGATAGGGAAATTATTTAAAATCAAAATCTTAATTTAATTCATTCTTCAGGTATATATATATAAATAACCACTGTATATATTATCAATTAGACAATGATAAACACTTCTACAATTCTAAATCCTTTTGAACGTACAATTCAGAACTACGACCAATGGCAAAGAAAATATGAAGATTTGCCACTAGCCACTCTTCTGCTCAGGATAAATTGCTCATTATTACCAATTTGTGTAATTTTGTTACGATTATGCGACATTCACTTGTTTCTTAAAGCTAGTGAACAAACTATGATATAATCCGTAGTGAGTTATATTGCATTACTACCTCCTTCTGTCCTATGTTTTTGTGCATGGATGTATTTCTCTAATACCTTTAGGAGTGTATATGTTAATTTGATTGAAGATGAATTAGACTTTGTAGGCCTATGTTGATTCTGTTTCTGAATGAGACCAGACATCGGTCATTTGGTTGTTCCTCAACAACAACCAAACAGTGTAGATCTATGTCATGGGTTAGTTTATTGGGTACTTTACAATACACCTAGAGTCGAATTTTACAGAAAATCATGCAAAAAGGTTTCTTACAATATTTAATGTAGGTTACAACAAAATGTGATACCAGCCTAAGGCCTATAGGGGGTGTAGTATGCTAACCATTGTCCAGTATAGTGAAGAGCAGCATGGACAGACAGAACTGAGACAGACACATAGGGACACAGCGGCTCACCTCCAGGACAGGCTTGGCTGTGTCGTGGATGGAGAGGATGTGTGTGATGTTGAGCTTGGCCAACAGATCCTTGTCTTGAGAATCTGCACAGTTCAAATGACCGCTCATGTTAAAATTGCATCTTATTTTATTCAACCCATCACAAATGAACTCATGTAAACCTTGTCCTCGTGTAGTCCTTAACCAATGACACCTGTTGCTACTGAACTGCTCTCCCAGGCAAATATGGATATGTATAGATAGATTTGCTCTCAATTTTGAACCGAAAGAAAAAAACCGGAAAACCAGGGTTTCTAGAAGGGACTAACACCTTGGTCCCAAAAGCAATAAATAGTACATTTTCTAATCAAATTTGGTTCCTTAAAGGAAGCTAAATGTATTCTACCAAGGACAGGTGTGGTCAAGGCTTCTCTTTGCATTGCAAGTTGGCAGGAGGCTGTGGCCTTGGTGGTGAATAAATCTCTATAAAGTGAAATAAATGCATTAAATGAATAATGATATTATGATGCTTTCGTCATATGTGATACGGTAATAGAGTTGACTTAAATAATATATATGTATTATGTTATACAATAACATAATGCACTAAAATACCTATAATAATACAAGATTGTTACATCTAATATATCAATTGAACAAATCATGTTTTATTGAGACATAAACATGCCATCTTATAGGACAAATAAGGGTGCAACCATCTTTGTGTGCAGGACTTAACATAGCATAGTGTTCAGTCACACTTGAGGGGCTGGTTTTGTGCAGCAGCTGGAGATAGGGTGCTGCCATGCAATAAGATACAGCCAGCCAATGGCCTGGCCTGTGGTCTGTGTTTCTGCATGTCACCAATACACAGGCCTCGCTGCCTTCTGACAGCGTGTGCACAAAAGGCTTGGAGTAATGTTTTCTACAGTATTTGAATAGTCTCAGGGGTACACCGATCACTTGGTAGTTTGTACTTTTAAAAGACAGGGAATTCATGACCCCTAAAGGGGCACTCTCAAACTAAGTGGGGGGGGGGGACTTTCCCGTTTACACAAAAACTCCATGCAAGCAGTCCATCACCCCGGCACTCTGTCCCCCTACACACCATGTTCACAAATATACAAGTTCATCTGGGCAGATATTCAGCGGACATGCAAAGGACAAACAGGCAATCCGAACCTAATGAGATTAAAATGTGAGTTCTACTCATGTTTCTCAGGGTCGTAACCTCCCTGACGACGCCCTATAGAAACCCTGCCTAGCGTAGCATCCCACCACATGCCCCTGCAGCAGAGGAACTGAAACAAATGTTATTGCACAGGCCCGATGACAAATCACTTCTATTCATAAATCCCACCTGGTGTTTACCTTTCAGGTTTCCCAGATAAAGGCATGGCAGGATCTAGAGTTGAGTAGTGAAAGATGTATATAAGAAAATCATATCAAATCAATAGCAAAAAACAAACACAATATGCAATGGTTAACACACATAATCAATTTTAGGAAAAAAAATGTAATCTCAATCAGATGTGTCCTATCAGCCATATCCCGTCCTATTGGCCTACCTTGTTTACTCCATTACCCATATCCTTCAGAAATATTGATGAGCAGAGCACGTAGAGGAAGAAGCACAATCTGTTTACAACGTGCACGGGACGATTGTCCTAAAGGGAGTTAAGGGAGCCACAGCATTCTATCCGTAGAGAGGCCAGGTGGTATCCGGTATTGTTTTGGTGAGATCAGGCACGCTCACAAGTTGCTGCAAACAGTTGTTGCTATTCTTGGCCCTAGAAATGGGTCTCAGGGACACATTGTTTCCAAGTTTTCCCTGTCACCTAAGAAGCAACAAAGCTCAGTTCAGGGTGCCAGGCTCCCGTCTGCCTGCTGGGTGCGAGTTGATGGAGAGTTGTTTGGTGGGGGTTGACGTAATGGGACATATGGGTTAAACCATCCTCTAGGTTTTATTTTTAGACTCAGCATAGGTCACGGGACCATAGACAGCCACATACCCAACCAACCAGACAACCATATCACCTGCCATCCTGGCAGCTCTGAGCAGGGCCACGGGACAGGCCACGTTCCAATCGATTACCGCTCGCACATCATTGGCTAAAGATGTGCTCACCATATTAGGTACACTGCTTTCGAGAACGTTGGTGATAATAGTTTTCGTGCAGATGATGCATTTGGTATCCTGCTGACACTGGATAATTTGATCATCTCTCTCATCTCATCTAACCCCATTCTCAAATAAAGTCGACAATTATAATAATATTATATATAAAATGTTAATTTTATATAATTGTGATCATTATTTAGATCATGTATAAATGTAATAGGATATATTATATATAATACATAATATAATATAAACATTTTATCTGCGTGAAGCGTGCTTTGAGATATTGCGGACGAGGGAGAGACCTGAATTGTTTACTCTATGATCCATCGATGTATTTTGTTATACAAAATGTATAAAAATGGAACAATCTTAACGATAGGATATTTACATTTAGTGTTCGAACTTTCGTCTTTTTTTATGTCGCATAATCGATGGTCGAATGCGCCACGATCCACTGGATCGACTGGATCCACTGGCCAAGACCTACTTTCTGAAGTCTTTCTGACGGGGTCGTTTTGCTCTGTACTAAATGCACTACAGTTGACTACAAGTAAATGATTGCTAGTGTTTCTTTTGACAAATGGCGTTGATACTAACACGGCGTCTCGGCGCATTGCGAAATAGATCTCAAATGAAGACGATTCAGCCGTACTGGTAAATGTTTTTCTCGTGCGCAGTTTTCTTGTGTTAGTTATTGCATGTTGTTAAATCAAACAACTTAATAATTCGAGAATCACATTTCTTTGAATTTGTATTCGGAATATGTCTACAGTTTTGGTCTACTGTGCATGGTAACGTCTTTTCCTGCTATGTAATTGTTGCTTTCTTTGGCGTTATCTCATTGGTGTACACTAGATGGCAGTGATATACCAACATATACAACAACATGTTTTCATTATTTTTTTTTTTACCACATTCGATAATAAATCGTTGTCTTATATTGTTTGGTTGAATGCTGTATGGAATACATACATTGGATTGGGTGTCTTTTCGTGTGCCTGCTATGGATGGGTTTCCTGTTTAGCTCTACAGTGACAGCAGGCAGACAACACATAAATGGAGTCCAATTGTACTATGAGAAGACTGGCATAGGAAAGCATGCTGTGCTTCTGATCCCTGGAGCTCTGGGTAAAATGCACCTGCACATATATTAAAATATATTTATGCAATCATTTTTTATTACATTTTTACAAAATAGCCAGATCGCAGTCTGAAAAAATGTGTTTGTTTGCTCAGGAAGCACTCTGACAGACTTTGGACCCCAGCTGAAGTCTCTGAACAAGGAGAGGTTTACCATTGTTGGCTTCGACCCCCGTGGTTACGGGCGTTCTCGTCCTCCTAAAAGAGACTTCCCTCTGAACTTTTTTGAGAGAGACGCCAAGGATGCAGTAGACCTGATGAAGGTCTGACCATTCCACTCATCAGATTGGTCTTAATAAACCTAATTTATGTGTCTGTTCAAGTATACATCTATAGAATTAAAATTCCTTTATTTAATTAAATCGGTAAAATGGGTGGTGTGTTTAATCTCATATTTAATTAATCCATTGATATTAACATACTTTCCCTTTCCCTTTACTGTTCAGATGGGTGTTGTCTGTACACTAGTAGATATTTGTGAATATGTTGGCATAGACTGTTTTGTTTCTCAGTGTTGCTCAGTACTTTAAACCCATGGCCGTGCCAGGCGTTGGGCTTCAGCAGGTTCTCTCTGCTGGGGTGGAGCGACGGAGGGATCACAGGTCTGGTGTTGGCAGCCCGGAACCCAGAACTCGTCCACAAGATGGTCGTCTGGGGATCCAACGCCTACGTCTGTCAACAAGATCTCAGCATCTACCATGGTTACAGCGCTGCTGCCTCTAACATGTATTTTAATAGAACAAACCTGAGGTTGTGGTTCTGTGCGTGACTAACTGCCGGCCTTGTGGGTTGTGTACGTTCCTAGCGATCAGCGACGTGTCCCAGTGGAGCGCCAGGATGAGGAAGCCCATGGAGGAAGTGTACGGAGCCAAGGGGTTCCCTGAGATCTGGAAGGCCTGGGTGGACGGGATCTCACAGTTCACCCTCAGACCAGAAGGTAACCCATAGAGGTCGATGATTCTGTATCGGTGGGAGACCCAGATAATTATTTTATATGATATCAGAGTGTTGTGGAAATTCGCCACATTTACAGGGTTTCCCTTAAAACAATGAAGATCAAACAATTCCTTGTCTTGGAGCATACCTCTAGAAATGTGGAGTAGAAAACGATTGTTATACCAAATACACCATAGATGGGAACCAAACCATGCATAATGTTGCATCCTGTTACAGGGAGCATCTGCATGGAGCTACTGCCCCGTATCTGCTGTCCTACGCTCATCCTTCATGGAGCGAAAGACCCTATGGTCCCCTTCTTCCATCCACAATACCTTCTCAAACATATCAAGGGATCACGGTGATTTGTCCAAAAATGTTAATGTATTATGTTTATTGATGTATTATAATATTTATTGTAAGGGTGTTAGGGTGATTTTATTCACTGCTTGACAATTTCTTTTTATTCTAGTTTACATGTGACTCCGGAGGGAAAACACAATCTGCACCTGAGATTCGCTACCGAATTCAACAAAATGGTAGAAGACTTTTTGGATGAATGACAACTTTATTTTCTATGATGAATTTGACATGGATAAATTTATTATGAAATGTGTATTAGGATGGACTGTCTGTGACAACACTAATTGTAATGGTAATTAAAAATGATGTTCATAACATTTGGTTATTACTTTCAACTGTGTTGGAAATTTAGATTAGTTTACACCTGAATAAAACACCTATATATTCCGCTACCTATAAAATGATTTGATGATCATTACTATGCTATGTATCTTGTATGCAGATGTAATGTTGATCGGTTTGTTTATAAGGTGCAAAACAACTATTTAGTTTATTGTCTTTTACTTCCTGCAAAAATAATCAACCTAGAATCTAGATGACCGTATAAATTGTTCACATTGTAGCATTCTCATATCAGAGATAGGACTGCTGTATCGATGCATCGATTGCTTTCGTCTCGCTTCTCGTCATAGAACCCGGATGTATGCTCTGCTGCATGGGTTTGAGAATACGACAAACCGATAGTAACCTCAGCCCGCTACAAGCCCGTGCATTCCTAACGCATGCTTTAAAATTGTTTATAAGCATTTAAAGCTTTCGTCGTTCAAAATGAGTGGAGCTGAACAAGGAGGTGCATTTGATGCCATTACCGTTCACAATTTTAATGAAAAGATTTCAGAGCAAACGATACACTTTCATGTGATGAAGATGAACGGCGGCTTCTTCCTCTGGGTCGGGTCGAGTCCAACCTTGTCCAACTTGGCAGTTTCGATGATTAGCAAATTTGTAAGTTGATGTGACGCCCAATTATTGTTCTTCACAAAGTAAAACCAGTCATTCAAGCTAATCAAGAATCAAGTACATTATTTCACATCCATTCTTAAACGATGAACGAATGTCGTAACACATGCTTTTCATTTACAGGATTCCGTGCCGTTATCAATGCTCCTAATGGGAGATAAATCTGAGACCGCTCCGAATTCATTGGCACAGAGATTAGGTAGTTATATGAATGTGTTTCTATGTAATGTACGGTCCAATGTGGCAAGCTATGATGATTTATAAGGATGATAACCAGTTGAATCAGTTTAAGGATTTTGGACCATCTATAGGCTATCGTTTATAATCAAGTAGTTAGTCCAATGTAATATTACTTTACATTTGTCACAGAACAAGTTGGTTGCATCATCCATTCGTATTGCATTTGTCCTATTGTGTAGACTGATGAAATGTACATTTATGTGGGTGATGATATCATAACTTTGTCTTATCAGTCAACCAAATCTAAAACATAAACATGTTAATTCTCAATTAATGATCTCACATTGTTTCTCCCTATTCTAATTTGCAGCAAAGAAGACAAATAAGCAAGTGTTTGTGAGTTATAATCTCCCAGTGGTCAACACTAACCTGGCCCTTCAGGTGGAGGATAGGATCAAAAAGGAGATGGGCAATCACCCGGAACACTTTTAATGATTTATCCTCGTCTCTGTCATCTCATAGCCCCCTTTTGTATATAGCCTCTCAAAGGAAGGAAATCCTGGATATCGTTTTTTTGTTTCTTTTTGTGTCTCTGCAACTTCACCTTCTTCATAATACCAAAACAGATGCTTACATAGATATTTCATGTTCTGTAATCATCACACGCAGACCCTTTTGTTACATCAAATCAGGGGATCATTTATTGACATTATCAATAAATTAAATGGTTTATTATCAAAACATGTAGGCTGATGTATTTTTGTACAAATGCATCATATTAAAAAAATAACACTTAAAAAAGAAATTAGTGGTTGAGATTTATTTTTTCTCCCTTCCAAATTTCAAAATTTCATTGTTGAAAACAGAAACTAGCAAACCACAGAAGATGTTGAAATTGTGTAAGGAATATTAAATTGGTGATAACAACGTCGAGGACGTTGCATGCATTGCTATGCATTATCATTTTGGACCCTGCTAAAATTGTTCGGGTTCTCTGTATTCTAAAAAAGTAGATGGCCCATATATTGTCAACAAATGGCACGGACACCTTACATTTTGTCTGCAGTCCAAAGGAATTACATTACAGAGTTTGTACACATGTACAGTATACACTACTAGGCCTAAGCAGACTGCTGCTCTATTCTAATTCTCAAACACATTTTCAAAACCACTATAAACATTGTGCTTTTTTTGGCATGGCCAAACACGTTATGTCAGCCTAAACATATACATTGTAGTTAAAGGATTACCAACCAATAACATTATTACAACACACAGAACAAAGGGGGTGTGAGTATGGGAGAAACTGTAATACAATTAGGAGGTATCTCAGCTAAAGCAACAAAAATGCCCTAGGCGACATGACAAAATAAATAGCTTTTTTAAATTACATCCTTAATGTTTTGTCGAAGAACAAAACCATCATAAAGCCATACGATTTCTGAGACGCGTCATAAGACAGAGTAAAGCTGATTACTTTATTGTCTGTTCAACTCACAGGTACTTCATTATTTTGGCGTTGCTCAGTTTTGGCATACCGTCCATGCAGTTTGCCATAGTCTCCGGCTGCTGTTAAATCAGCCATCATACAACCTTTACTAAGATAATTCAAAACGTGTACACACTGACCATACTGACTTACTAAAAATAAAGTGCCAAATTGGACTTCTAGTGAAGGAACAACACATCAGAGTAGAGGAAATGCAGATCATAATATAAACCCATTTATGCACAGTCATGCAAAAATAGTTGCAGTGGTTCAGCCAATCCCTGGATTTTAATTGTGTTGGCTGGAAACTTACAAACACTTGATTGTGTCTTGGACTTAAGTGCAAAATGACCCAAAAATAAAATACAATGCAGTGAGATCCCCTCTCACCAGGTCAAACTCCAAACAACAGAGATCATTGTTGAATGCTAGTCTACTCTCTGGTCTGGTCATCTCCCCTCGTACTCTAGCTCTGCTGCTCTGTGGCAGGAGACAAGAGTGACGGTACAGTGAGTCCAAATCATCCTAAACCTAAACCACCACAACTGTTTGGTTTGCATCAGTAGCGCACACTGACTTGAGATTAATGAAACGAGTCCTTGAAGTCTTGCATCACAAACCCCTTCAACATTGAGCCGCTGGCTCAACACAGCCCTTCAGTCTGTTCCCCATTCAATCAGAGTTGTCATTTCATTACTCATTTTTCCTTCTTTTGTTTTGGTTTAATCTGAAATGTAATTGCCTGGGCACCTACCAGCTCATCATCCCCACAGGCTACCAGGTTACATTTTTCCACATGATTAACAGCGTGACCGGAAAGCTATCCGCTATGATGCCTTCACCCCATTGGCTACGGCACAGTTGTCGAGGACCTCTCCTCCAGTGGCCAGGGCGTATGAGGCGGGCACCGCTGCCAGAGCGGTGGCCGCTGCCACGGTGGCACTGCCTGTGGCTGTGAGATGGATGGGCGTGTCGTGCACCCGGGAGTAGTCCCTGTCCGTCTTGGCCAGCAGGAGGTGCTGCTCCCCTGGCCGCAGCAGGGTCTGCCGGGTGAAGCTCTCACCGTCGGCCAGGCTCTCCGGCAGCGGCTGGCCGCGCGGCTCTGGCAGCAGCAGCAGGCAGATGATGCACAGCAGGGTGCAGCAGGCGAAGATGACGTGGTGCAGGAAGTAGCCCTTCTGGTTGTGGAGCTCCATGATCGGGGCGGTGAGCATGCCGAAGCCGGCGCTGGCCAGCACCAGGCCCAGGCCTCCACCCCTAAAAGGACCAGACCAGACGGATGGACAATGGTGGGTCATTGTACACACCGATACACAACCAAACGAGAGGCAAAAGCAGGACACCAACTCAAACGTGCAATGGCAGATTCAGGCCACCAGGTGGCGCAAGTGGCCAAGTTTATCTGTACAAACGAGCTTGTGCTCACTTCTAGCTACCTCTGAGGCAGCACTAACGCAGTGTGTTTAAGAAGCTCACCTGATGACAGTGGGCGTGATTTCGGCACAGAAGAAAATGCTGAGTGTGCTGACGGCGTGAGACGAGAACATGCCGATGATGGAGAAGGCCACAGAGAACTTCCTGTTCAGTGTGTCTCGCAGCACTAGACACCAAAAAAGAAACGCCAAACTCAATCACTCAGAGAAACAAGACTCCACATCCTTTTAATGTAAGGGCTGGACCCTTGCGGTCCACCTTATTCCCGCCAAAAAGGGTGTATATATATATACTGTATATATATAGAGCTAATTAGAATGATGTTTCGAAATCACTGTACTATTCCAAGATCAACATATGAGACATACCTGTGTCATGACGAAGACTGTACTTCCCGATCACTGGATTTCATCAGCGTGTCGGTGAACATGAGGAAGTGAGCAGAAGGGAACATGACATTAGATCGCACAGAGAGCAAGAAACAGAGTGGAAATCAATCGTCAAGTGTACCGGGAAAAGCCTTTTGCGGAAATCTTTAGGGGGTTTACATGCCAGTCCTGAAACAACGAGCAAATAGCCTCGATGTGGGTCAAGAAAAGGAGGCCGTGTGTACTCCACTAAACCAAAAGGTCACAGTACGTGTACGCTAAACAAGGACATACACATTCCTCCATAAGAGGCTAGGACAGACCCATAGCATGCATGGTTTGTCATATATAATAGCCTCATCTAGCCTCCCAACTTCCAGTGGCCCGTCGCCCCCCCGGGGAGCTGTCTGCCGGCGGTACTCACGGTTGAGCAGACCCAGCTGCAGCAGTGAGGCCAGGGCGGTGATGATCATGAAGGTGAGGAGCCCGCCCCGCCTGCCCATCAGCGCCACCGCTGGACACACCGCCAGGCACGTTGCCAGGGCGATGCCCGCCATGGTGTAGTAGTCGGTGTGGCACATGGCCGTCAGCCGAGCCTCCGGGTCCATCATGCTGCGCGAGAAGCAGTGGTGGATCCCGTAGCCCGTCAACCTGAGGGCACACGTACACAAACACACGTATATAGAGACATCTGGATCCTGCCGACCTGCCAATATATCGTGTCGCTAATGCAATGAAGGAGACGTTAGGGTAAAGTACATTCAGACTCAAACCCACCCCCACCCCACCCCGTCTGCTGAGATGCCCACGGCCAGACTTACGAGTTGACACAGAGCACCACAATGTTTTTCCACAGGTTCCTGGTGCTCATCATCTTGACGATGCAGGTCCTTTGGGGTTTCTTGTGCAGCTCCTGTTCCAGCTCTGATAAGAGAACGAAAGCGGGAGACAAAGTCAGACCTCTGTGATCAGGAAGGAAATGAGAGACAGGGGGCTTTAGGAAAACAACTGCTACAATGATTGGAAATGGTGCTGGGTGGCCATCAAAAAGGGAAGATTATAACCATGCTCTGTGCAATTATGTTATGCCAGTGTAGCTCAAATGGTAAGAGAAAATGTCACCTCCATAAAATTTGATAAATCTGAATAATAAGATACAAGTTGGTAAATCTTTTCAATGAATTACAATGATCATATGTGTGAGAACAGTCCCACCACCCATGTCATGTTCTTAATAACATGCAAATACATTATTAATATTCTTATATTCTCATAGTACTGGGCTTAAAGAAACATCTTGGAGAGGGTACATCAGTAAAAATGGTTTGAGGACCAAAGTTTTATGCTATATAATAGTACAATTTATAATATAAATGTATAAAGGTGTACTCAAAAAGTGTTTGGGTCCCTTTCTTTCTTAGGACGTTATGATTCTCCAGAGAGAAACGATCAATGATTGGTCAAACACAGCCTGTGTGTGTGTTTTCATGGTGTTGGACCTCATAAGCAGACAATGCCAGGTTTGATGTGTGTGTGTGTCTAAGTTGCATTGCATCCCGACTCCATCACCCAGTCAGAGGAAGGCTTTGGGGGGGGCCCTCATCGACAGACCATTTAGCAAAAGGACAGATCCTGCCGCAGTAAAACTAAGCATTATCATAAGAGCCCTGTTGTCGTGGCCCACGTAGTGGCCGTTTGATGAGTGATACACCAACCCCAGCGACCTCCACCCACTCACCTATCAGAACCCCGCTGGGCTCCATTGTCATATCAACCTGGTTTTTCTTGGCAATGCGTAGCATCATGACTTTGGACCTTCTGTAGTGCTGGGTAGCCAGCAACCAGCGGAGAGACTCGGGAAAAAGCCTGGAATAGATGGAGGTGGCAGAGGAGGGGGCATTGAGAACGTAGAGAAGAAAGAACCACGGACAACAACAGGCCCAGGGTGTCAGCGCAAGAAGGAAAAAGGCGACAGAAGGAAGACAAAAACGGGGACAATGGAAGAAAGAGAGCTTTGTCCGAGCGTCCAAACAGAGCGTGCTGTGTACTGCTCCCAACTGCGTAATACAAGTGTGTACTGTACAAGCTATTGCCTGGCTCTGGACGCAAAGAAACCCCTCGCTCGGAGGGCGGGACTCACCAGACATAGGGCAGCATCAGGACGAAGGGGCTGATTATAACGATTTGGAGCACCTGCCAGTCATCCCGGTCTGGCCAATTGCGACACAAAGCTGCGACTCCTGGCATCAAAAGCTGCCCTGCCACCATCAGAAAACTGGCCACCATAGTCATGGAAAAGCGCCAGTCTGGCAGACAAAGCTCAATCCCTAAATAGGGGGAGACGGAGGGTGAGGGAGAGAGAGTCAATGTTAGAAAACAACTGAAACAGGCCTATAGCTTAAGCACAGGTTCAGCTTTATTGGTAAGAGTGGAATGCATGAAGCTGAGTACATGTGTATTAATTGCATTGCATTTGTTAATTAGAACCACAGCCTTAATGGTCTGGTAATACGTAATGCAGCATGTTGGTAATGCTGAGGCCAATATCTAATTTACTCCATAAATAATTGATTCTTCTCCATCACTGAACATTCCCACGAGAAGCCGCTAGTTAAACGCCAGGCCGCATGTCGACTTATAATTAAGTACCCTCCCTGCATAGCATCTGCAAATGGTTTGGACCATCTACTGTACTGTTACATAAAGCTCCACCACCTCCTACTCCTGGTAACATAGTACAGCCCACATGGCAATGACCAGATGGTACGGCCTTTGTGAAGGTGACCAAAGGG
>JAOPUD010000019.1:1975046-1986664 GCA_027122715.1 Trisopterus minutus
ATACCCACATCTCTATTTATAATACTGCTTACATATTCTTAGATACTGTCATACATATTTACATATCTCTATTTATATTTATATTTATAATACTGTCATACATTCCTGATACTGTTTACATATTACCATTTACATTTTTCTCTTTAAAATACTGTCACAACTTTGCACTATTCGACTGCTACAAACATATTTTTCTACTGTTCATTTGTATATTATCATTATCATTATCATTATCATTTATATCTTTTTTATTTGTTATTTTTTTTAATAATCGGGAAGTGTCCACTAAGAATTTCGTTGTACCTGTCTACTCGTACAATGACAATAAAGGCTTTCTATTTCTATTTCTATTCTTCTATTTCTAACCCAATTTCCGTTTCCGGTTCTGGTCCGGTTTCCATTTCAATGGGATTTACAAAATGCCAAATAAAACACGACAGAAACTGTATTTCGCTACGACACTTGATTACGAACATCAACGAACACCACTAACCACTCGTTGAGTTGCACATTTATGAAAACAAACGTTTAGGGTTGTTTTAAGGAAGGTTTGTGAATGGCCATAGCCAGCCATTCTAAGGCAGGGCGATTCTAAATGAGCCAAATACTCGAGACTGGACCAATAGTACAAATATCGGTGTCAACCCCTCTATTTCAACGTAGACAAACCAGAAAGGAGGCTCAATGTTCAAAATACCGAAATTGTCGTTTAAGTGCATAGGGAGTGACACTGCGTGCATGTGTTTGTGTGGTGTTCAGACGGTACAACAAGACATTGACGACATCCAGAGGGACATCCTGCGTATCAAGGACGTGATTCTGATGGAGGTCGAGGGCATGGCAGATGCTGACAAATCCCAGTTCCTACGCAGTGAAATTGGGGGAATCACCCAAAGACTGAGTCTTCTATATTCCAGCCTCTCAGCTTACCTGCAGAGGTACAATGACACACATATGCACGCGCACACACGCACTCGCACATACACGCACACACACACACGCACAAATGCTCTCCCATATACACACCACAATTAACATTAGCCATTCCTAGAACAATAAAAAATACCATACAAAGCTCCTGTCAGAAGGTAACAGATTTAGAATTTGATCACATTAACAATCCACACCTCCATGTTATTTTCCTAATTTGTACTTTATTCTATCATTTCTCCAACTCAGGCTGCGGGCCCTCAGGAACCTGCTGGAGAGTGTGTCATACGGTGAAGACATAGTGAAAGTGCATGAGGCCAGGCTGACAGAGAAGGATACCACTTCCCTCTCACCCGGAGAGGTAGAGGACTACATAATGTACCTCAAGGTAATGGTCTATGTTCATCTTTGGTCCTTATCATCCAATGCCTTTTACAGTATTTGATAAGGATTCAGTTATAAGTTATAAGTGCGCACATGATCGGGTGTGGCGTTGGAGTACAAATATATCTAATTGACGCCATCAGACATAATTCTTTTTTGCTAATCTGGTACCAAATGAAAGCCCCTAGCCACTGACTAGCATGTAATAAATGTACTAGGAACACTCTAATGTTCACTATTGTTCCTTGTGGTCCCGAATCACTCAATTCCTTACTCCTCTCCCACTACTCATTGACACTTCACCATTTGTCGTCGGTTGTAGAATATGAAGGTTGAGTTGGACCAAAAGAGGGACGTTTTTGACTCCATGGAGGTAGAGATGGAAAAGGCGAACAACTGGAACAACCAGGTGGGCGACTCCTCCCACAGGTGTGATATGGCCACATACAGCGAGCTGGTGGGCCAGTTGACCAACCGCTGGAGACGCATCCACACCCAGATTGACTGCAGGTGTGTTCTCAGCCCCACGTCACATACACAAATAAATGACCACACACCCTGAATGCATGAACTATTCATGGGTCTTGTGTATGTGTATGTGTATGTGTTTGACCATGTGTTTTGTCCTCCTCCAGACTGAAGGATCTGGAATTCTACGTTCCCGAGCTGCAGCAGTACAAGAACCACAGCACTGCCCTTAATGAGTGGATCGACTCCACGCAGAAACGTCAGAAGGCCCTGCAGTCCACCAAGACAGAGGACCTCGAAGCTTTCATCCTACACATCAGCCAACAGAAGGTCTTTCACCTGCTCATTTTATGGTCCAGGACGTGGGTGTCAATCATAAGAAATGCAACATGACCTAAAGGAACATCATTTGCGTTTTCCAGGCACTGAATTCTGAGATCAAGGAGAAGAGAAGGACATTAGATAGTGTACTGACCGAGTCTGGGGACTGTGTGCGCTCCATCAAGGTAATCAACAGACATCACGCATACACTGAAACTCCATTGGAACGCTATCCTATTCCTTTTATTATTGTCCTCAATTTAAACTGTTGTTTTATAGGACTATGAATCAGACCTTGCCGCCTATGGCTCTGGATTAGAGACTCTTCTCAACATCCCCATCAAGAGGACCATACTGACGTCTCCATCTACAGAGCTTAATCAAGAGGTAGTCTCACAAATCAGACTTATGATTCATATGTCGGGGGTGCTTAGCTCAGGAGGTAGAGCAGGTTGACTTGTAACCGGAAGGTTGCTAGTTCGATCCCCGGCTCCTCCTAGTGTTGATGTGTGAGCAAGACACTTATTCCTGACGAGCTGGATGTCGCCCTGCATGGTTGACTCCGCCGTCTGTGTGTATTAACCATTGTAAGCCGCTTTGGATAAAAGCGTCTGCTAAATTCCCTTAATGTAATTTAATGTAAATGTAAATATATAAAGTCAATGGGGTGCAGGGGTTGACACTAAGGTTTCAAAAGCACTTGGGCAAGTACAGTTCATATTCGACTTGCCCGAATGTAATTTTCACCTGCCCAAATCAGAATCTTGAACAGGCCTCTTTTTGCCAGGCACCTGGCCTGGTTTTGGGGTGCTAAGAAAACTCATCTTAGCTCAGACTGAAGCTGAATGTTAGCTCCCACAAATGCACAATTATATAAAATAGCGAACTTCTCTCGGTTTACTTATTTACTTAACGGTCACATCGTGCCATGAAGTGATTTCAGTCTGCCGTTGCAACCTATTAAAGCTATTGCCCAGTTATATGTAGACCTGCATGCTTTTATCTAGATTTTAGTATACCTAACTAAATATCCTTAGTAGTAGCAAAGATATGTCATTTTTAACTTTCAAGTTTCTTGTAGGTCTAAATGAATAATCACAATCGCCTTTACTGTAGTGTTGTCACGATACTGTATTTTCTAACCTTGATACATTACCTGGAAAAATATTGATATACCATTTTTGATACCATGGAAAAACAGTTTTTTTCAGAAAATAACATACACAAAGTAAATAGAGTATATGTCCAAAACTGCAAGAGCTTTAACATGTCATCTGGGTGCCAATAGAAAGATTGTTGTGCAAGTGAAATATTCAATGTGAATACTTCTTGGTTAGAGTGGAAGATTACATTTCAACCTGAAATAATGATCAGTTGGTCATTATCAGGTGGTAGCCCTGTCATACTATGAGACAAACAGGTAGATATCTTACAGTTTTGACACTTGACACCTCTATTTAAAGTTCAGGGGAAATGTAATCGAATGACACCAAGCCAAACACTCGCAAATACAAATATGGCCACTAGATTGCGCTGAAGAACATGTGTTCTGATTGAAGGCAATTTACCATTTTCTTCAAAAACCTTCTCTTAGTCATTGATTGTAAACACCATGTTTAGTTGCAAAATTTGGCCCAGACATTGGATTATCTGTTCATGGTGGTTTTATGCAATCAGATTCAACTTTGTGGACAAAAATCACTAAGGTAAAACATTTTTGGTTGTTAAAGGTGCCATCAGGTGTGGTGTGATTAGCCGTTACAAGCCGTTTGGAAAGTCTCTTATGACATCACAGGTTAGTGTGTCCACCGTGTAGATGTGTGATGGATAGATGAGCAACGTTTACTACAGTCCACTGGGTAGGCTGGTTGACTGATCTATCCAGCACACATCTAGGTGGACACGCCCACCTGTGGTGAGACAGATTTTCAAAACGCCTTGTAATGGCTAATCACTAACTTTTTAAGGTGCCACACCTGGTGGCATGTCATGGGACCTTTTACAACCCCTCAAAAATCCACTTGCCCGTTCAGGCAACTAGAGATCAATCTCAATTTGCCCAAATATTATTTTTAGTTGCCCCGGGCAAGCATGCAACCGTTAGTGTCAACCCGCGTTTCACTTTTTTGCTTCATCTTTCGACCAATCATTTCGCTGAGGGCAGGGATTTGTTAGTGGGTAATTGGCAAGCGCAAACTCAGCCACCACTGGTAAAGTGTAATTAAGCATGTATTGGTTTAAAATCAACAATGTGTAGACTGGAGGCTGTAGAAATATACTTTTAAATACTACTTTTATAGCCTTATAAAATCGGCTTCTGAAAGCTTTTTCCACTCACTCTAATTTGTTTCTCTCTGGTAGAATATCTCCGTAACGAATACAACAAATATTTTGTAATCTCTTCTGCAGGCTGTGGAAATGCAGACTCGCTACATGGAGCTGTTCACTCTATCTGGTGACTACTACACATACCTGGGAGCAATGCAGAAAAATATGGAGGAGCTAAAGGTATCCCAATATGATAAATGTCTATTCTAACTAAACTCACTTCCAACATGTTGGCTCCAGCACATCAGTGGCCAAATATTGGTCTTTGAATGGTCATTGTTTAAAACATGACATTATATTGAAGAATATAAACTAATAAGCCAGGGTTTTGGCTGTTTCTTCACACATCTTTGTGTTGTGTCTCGCATTAGATCCGTAATACCAGAATTGATCTTCTGGAGGAGGAGCTCCGGCTGCTGAAAGGGTCGATAGAGGGCCACACCACAAAGAACCGGGAGCTGCAGGATGCTCTCGCCCACTATCAGCTGGAGCTCTCCAATTCTAAGGAGCAGCTGCTGTCGTTGGAGAACGGAAATGAGGACGAGTCACGGAAAAGGAGGCTGGCAGACGATCGCTACAATAAGCAAAAGGAAGAATATGAGAGCCTGCGGAGAAGAGCGGAGAAGAACATGACGGATATGGAGCACGAGGCTGAGCAGCTGCGTCAGAGGCTGGCTGATGAGTCGGCAAGGGTGAGAGAGCTGCAGTTGGAGACATCAAAGGTAAGGGCTGTTTGCATTGCTGAGATGAAGAGCTTTAAGCTCAGCTATGAATCCCAGATCCAAGCCAGTCACGCAGACATTGAGCATCTCACTGCCCAGTGGGAGGAAGCTGCAACTGAGCAGAAGCTGCAGTGTGATCGCATGGAGGTGGAGAGGAAGGATCTGCAGGAGGAACTGACCAGGCACTGGCTGTCAATTGGCGAGGCCGAGGAGGGCAGGAGGAGGGCAGAGCAGCGGGCTCTCAATCAGCTCTCTGTTATCACAGAGGAGGGACACCGGAGGAGAGACCTGGAGGACCAGCTGGAGGCGCTGATAAGGCAGAGAGAGGCAGACGATGCCCGGCACAGGGTGGAGCTGGTTGAACTCACAAAGACGCTGGAAGAGAAGAGTGCCCAGGTGGCATACGTCACACATAGCCTGTCTGAGGAGACACGTAGGAGAACAACCATAGAGGAAGGCCAGAATGTTTTAGAGGAGACCCTGGCCAAGCTACACATGGAGCTGGCTAGCTCCTCCGTATCTATCGCAGGGTTGAAGGAGTGTGAAGAGGGACTTGAGAGGATGCACTTTGAGTTTGAGAGGCAGGTTAGCGAAAGAAGCAGAGCAGAACAGCATGTCAGCAGGTTACAGGGCCGTATAAAGGACCTTCAGTCCGTAAGAGATGTGCTGGAGAGCCAGGTAGAGGTGCTCAGGAAGTCCAATCAAGAGGAAGTGAATCAAAGGAAGATTGTAGAAATGGAGCTGGAGCAGACCAAACTCACAATAAGGGAGTATACCAGTAACATCAACTTGCTGCTTGAAAGCCAAGAAAATGCCACCACTGCAGAGAGGAGAGTTGAGGAGGATATGCTAAGGTTGAAAAGTGAACTGGACCAAAGCTTGAGACAAAACAAGACCTCTTCAGAGCACCTGAATAAGTTAAGTTTTGAACTGAAGGCCCTTCAGCAAAACCTCCTTCAGGAGCAGGCATTTGTAAAGGAGGCCAATCTTTGCAAGGAGAACCTTTACAAATCTATCGAAGGCAAGAGTGAGGCGTTGAACCAGAACTCTGTTGAGCTTCAGAAGTGGAAGGAGAAGACAGAAACCCTGACCAAAGAGAGGGTGAGATTGGAGGAGGTGCTGCTAGTCGTAAGCCACGAGAAAGATGAGCTTCTAAGATCCAAACTGGAAAGTGATGAAGAGCTGGTCACTCAAGTCTCTGCCTTGGAGCTCCAGTTGCAGAGTAGTAACCGCAGAAGTTTAGACTACAAGAACCTTGTCACAGAACTTTCCACAGAGAGGGAAAAAATGAAGCTGGAGATAGAGAAAACCCAAAAGCAGTTGATTGAGGTACATAGAAACTGAAGTTCTGGACTGCTTTCATCTTTCCATATAGTCTCTTCCGGATTTCTAGTAGTGAATGACTGTCGGTCATCCCTTCTTCTGCATGCATGAACACCTTGTTAATGAAAAGTAGAGTGATGCATTCAACTTTTCGTGAATTATTTGAACACAGATACCATTATGTGTTTAAATATGATTGCATGCAAACCATTCGCATGTATTCTGCTGCTCTCCCGATCCCCTAGCTGCAATCCTCGCTCACAATCTCAAGTGTAATCTTTGTATACTGTATACACTTTTATCTGCATGTCTTTTTCCTTTTGTTCTGTTTGGAATCATGCCTTTGTTTCTCCAAATTCATTTGTGTTATTTTACTGGTCCACGAATGCAAAGAATGAACATTTTCAAAGCTATAATCAGCAATTTGAACGCTTGTTTAAATTTACTTGACAAAAAAAATACTTTGCTTTAAAAAATATATTCTTAATATATATATTAAGAATCTTAAAATTGATGCCTAGTTGCTTGAGTTTACATCTCATCAAAACATTTTTGTTTTGTTGTTCTGTCAAATTGCAAAGCGTGAACTGTAGTTTCTTGTTGTAGTCTTGTGTAGTTTTTTGTCTATTAGTTGTTTGTGTTTTATATTTTGTGAATTATCACACTATGTTGTAATTTATACTAGGATGCTATTGGTGATGTGCAAGTTGTATATGGAATTGAAATATGAATTGAAACAGTTACACATAGTTGTACATTTGAATTGAGTTGATATCCTATGTGTCTGTAATGCCATTACAAATATTGGCACTATACTTACTAACTTACTAAGATTGGAAAAATCATGTAACAAATTTGTAATCATAAGTCTTCAACTTATTTGCTCATCATTATTAGCATTTACTTAAAGTGGCAAGCTCAAACATTTGGTCGAGGTTCTCTTGGTTACACTTTTGGCAAAAAACAAAATTTTTTCCATAGTTCCCTACTGTGTTTCCATATACACCTAGTTCATGACAATACACCAAATTAAGGACTAAGTGAGCCATAGACTCGATCAAAATCTTAGAGATTGCCATTTTAACAACCTTTTTGTAAATAGTGGTTTTATAACATACACATACATTTTGAACTGCATATTAGTTATTGTTGGATTTATTTGAATTAATTCATCTATATATTCATTGTAATTTTCCCCTTATTAATGTTGTTTCTTCCATTTCTCTTTATTTCCTATTTGCAGACTACGGAGGATCTTGAGCACACCAAGCTACGCTTTGAACAGGAGAAAAATGACCTTGAAGGTGAGATACAGAAGCTAAGAAAGGAGTCAGAGGTGGTTATTTCCAGAAAAACTATGGCGACTGAGCTAAAAGCAGTTAGAGAGCCTCCAAACCTTATCTTTGATGGTGTCCGCAAGACAGTCACAGCGAAACAGTTACATGATTGTGGTGTGTTGGATGAACTAACATATAACAAACTGTTGGAAGGGAAAAAGAGGGTCCCAGCTGTGTCTGTTGACAAAAAGGTAATTCTTAAAGGGACTGGACCCATTGCTGGGGTAGTGATTGCAAGTCCGAAAGGTATTTTCTCCTTGTCTGGGCCCTTAAGTAAAATGTCCCTTAGTGAAGCCAAAAAAGAAAACCTTCTTCCTCTGGATTGTGCTGATCTTCTTTTGGATGCCCAAGCTGCCACAGGGCACATGATTGATCCTAGACTGAATCAGAAGTTGACAGTGGAGGAGGCCTGCGATCAAGGATTGGTGGAGGAAAACGACCGCCAGAGGTTGCTCGCTGCTGAGGCAGCTGCTGTGGGTTACCATGATCCTGGAACAGGGAAACCGCTATCAGCATTCCAGGCAATGAAGAAAGGGTTGATTGACAAAAGCACAGCACTGCGTTTGCTTCAAGCACAGGAGTGTACAGGTGGCATTTTAGATCCCATGCTTAGTGTATTCCTCCCAAAAGACATTGCCATGGAGCGTGATCTGATCAATGAGGATATGTATCAGGCTTTGAATCAGAGGCCTGAGCTCTACATGGACCCAGAAACAGAACTGGGTGCCAGCTATATATCACTTAAAAGGAGATGCCAAACAGAGCCAAACACAGGGCTACTGCTTCTTCCAGTCTCCAAAAAGCTAGACCCATCTAAACTGGTGTTTGACGGTGTACGCAAACCAGTTACAGCAAAGCAGTTGAATGATTGTGGTGTGTTGGATAAACCAATGTTAGATCAACTGTTGAAAGGGGAAATAAGCGTCCAAGATGTGTCTGTTGACAAAAAGATAATACTCAAAGGGACTGGACCTATTGCTGGAGTAGTTATTGCAAGTGCGAAAGGTACAGTGTCCCTTTCTGGGCCATTAAGTAAAATGTCCCTGAGTGAAGCCAAAGAAAATGATCTTCTTCCTCTCGATTGTGCTGATCTTCTTTTGGACGCCCAAGCTGCCACAGGTCACATGATTGATCCCTTAACAAATCAGAAGTTGACAGTGGACGAGGCCTGCGACCAAGGATTAGTGGATGAAAACGACCGCCAGAGATTGCTTGCTGCTGAGGCAGCTGCTGTTGGCTACTACGATCCTGGCACAGGGAAACCGTTATCAGCATTCCAGGCAATGAAGAAAGGATTTATTGACAAAAACACAGCACTGCGTCTGCTTCAAGCACAGGAGTCTACAGGTGGTATTCTAGATCCCATGCTTAGTGTATTCCTACCAAAAGACATTGCCTATGAGCGTGATCTGATCAATGAGCAAATGGACAAGGCTTTGAATCAAAGGCCTGCGCTCTACTTGGACCCAGCAACAGAGCAGGGTACCAGCTATATATCACTTAAAAGAAAATGCAAAACAGAGCCAAACACAGGACTACTGCTTCTTCCAGTCCCTAAAAGGCTAGACCCATCTAATTTGGTATTTGATGGTGTTCGAAAGCCGGTCACAGCAAAGCAGCTGCTTGATTGTGGTGTGATAGACAAGCCCACATTGAAAGACCTATGCACCGGAGAGAAAACTGTATCAGAGGTGTCTACCGACAAAGTAGTTAGTCTTAAGGGGAATGGGCCCATTGCTGCTGTGATAGTTGGCAATCAAGTCAAAATGTCATTTTCAGAGGCCAAAAAGCAAGGTCTTGTTCCACCAGAGAGTGCTTATATGCTACTGGAGGCCCAGGCTGCCACAGGGCACATCATTGATTCCAGAACCAATCAAAATCTCACTGTAGAGGAAGCATGTCAGAAAGGGGTGGTAGCAAAGGAAGATAGAGACAGGTTGCTGGCAGCAGAAGCTGCTGCTATTGGCTACTATGATCGTAGAACAGCCAAGCATCTATCAGTGTTTGAAGCCATGAAGAAGGGAATTGTGGACAAGAAAACTGCACTTACTCTGCTTCAGGCCCAAGAATCTGCAGGAGGCATTCTAGACCCTGTGAAGAGTGTTTTTCTCCCCAAGGATACAGCCATAAAACATAAACTTCTTGATGAAGAGCTAAACCACGCTCTAAACCAGCAACCTGAGTGTTATATTGACCCAGAAACTGAGATGGGTGTTCCCTATGAAGTTTTGAGGAAAAGGTGCAAGACCGAATCTCACACAGGCCTGATACTACTGCCTATTTCTGAAAAGGAAGACCCAAGCAAAATCAGCTTTGATGGTGTCCGCAAGCCAGTCACTGCACAGCAGTTGCTTGATTGTGGTGTTCTGGATAAGCCAACATTTAAAGAATTGGTTAAAGGAGATAAAACTGTACCACAAGTTTCTCTGATCAAGAGAGACAGTCTCAAAGGTACTGGATGCATTAGTGGGGTAATCGCTGGAAACTTTGGCAAAATGTCCTTTGATGAGGCCAAGAAACAAGGTCTACTTTCAAAAGAGAGTGCTAATCTGTTATTAGAGGCTCAAGCAGGCACAGGGCACATTATTGATCCTAGAAGCAATCAGAGTCTGACTGTGGAGGAAGCATGTGATAAAGGGGTGGTGGCTAGGGAAGATAGAGAGAGGTTGTTAGCAGCAGAAGCTGCTGCTATTGGCTACCGTGATCGTAGCACGTCAAAGCCTCTGTCAGTATTTGAGGCCATAAAGAAGGGACTTGTGGACAAAAAAACTGCAATAACGCTGCTTCAGGCCCAAGAATCAGCTGGAGGTATTCTAGACCCTGTAAAAAGTGTTTTCCTCCCCAAGGATACAGCCATAAAACATAACCTTCTTGATGAAGAGCTGAAACACGCTCTAAACCAGCAACCTGAGTGTTATATTGACCCAGAAACTGCAAAGGGTGTTACCTATGAGTCTTTGAAGGGACGATGCAAGACTGAATCTCACACAGGCCTGATACTTCTGCCTATTTCTGGAAAGCAAGACCCAAACAAACTCATCTTTGATGGTGTGCGCAAGCCAGTCAACGCACAGCAATTGCTTGATTGTGGTGTGTTAGACAAGCCCACATTTAACCAGCTATTGAAGAAGGAGAAAACTATTCCAGACGTGTCTAAAGACAAAAAGATTAGTCTTAAGGGTACTGGGGCCATAGCTGCTGTGATAGCTGGAGATCACGGCAAAATGTCATTTGCAGAAGCAAAGAAGCAAGGACTAATTCCAACCGATAGTGCTGATAAGCTTTTGGAGGCCCAGGCTGCCACGGGCCACATAATTGATCCTGAAGCCAATAAGAAACTGACTGTAGAGGAAGCATGTGACAAAGGGGTGGTGGCTAAGGAAGATAGAGAACGGTTGTTAGCGGCAGAATCTGCTGCAATTGGATACACTGATCGGAGCACAGCCAAGCCTCTTTCAGTGTTTGAAGCCCTGAAAAAGGGAATTGTGGACAAGAAAACCGCCCTTACTCTGCTTCAGGCTCAAGAATCTGCAGGTGGCATTCTAGACCCAGTGAACAGCGTTTTCCTACCCAAAGATACCGCAATAAAACGCAAACTTATTGATGAAGAGCTGAAACGCTCTCTAAACCAGCAGCCAGAGTGTTACATAGACCCAGACACTGAGAAGGAAGTTACATATGAGTCATTGAAGAGAAGGTGCAAGACTGAATATGACACAGGTCTGCTTCTTCTGCCTATTTCTGGAAAGCAAGACCCAAACAAACTCATCTTTGATGGTGTGCGCAAGCCAGTCAACGCACAGCA
>JAOPUD010000019.1:2002890-2014914 GCA_027122715.1 Trisopterus minutus
GCACAAACTGCAGGGGACAGTAAAAAAGTCGCCGGTATGTACTCACTTTTTTGACCCCTCACCTGTTTGCATCCCTGGATACTAAAATGCATCTTATCCATTAAAATCTATTTTATTGTAGTACAACAGGGACTACAATAGATTTTTTTTACAAATAATTTTTACTAATATAGGGTAAGAATAAAACTCTTCAGCTGCCGTCATAACCTCGCTCTTCAGCCATGACAAATGTGGAAGACACACTATGAACGGTTTAAGAAAAGTAATTTATTGAATAAATGACTGTTACGGACCTTTTGAACTTTTATTAAAATCACTTCATTTGATTTAAGCCATTTAACATTTCTTTACATCTTAAACTGTGTGTCTTTATTAAAACATATTTTCAACCTTACTTTGCACTACAGCACTCACCGCATTTTCTGCAGGAAATGCATTTTCTAGTTTCAAGTTGAAGTACATAAATGTAAGATCATTTTATGCATGACTATTTTGAGGGTTGTTTTATTTTAGCTCATGTACCAAACATACATTTTCTGTGGCTGTCCCTGCACAAGGAGTGCGCGCGTGCGTGCGTGTGTTTGTGTGTGTGTAACGTAAAAGTTATTAAGTCAATTAGGTCGCATTCAGGTGTTTATTGTGCTCACCATAGGTCTGTTACATGCCTATATTGTGTGTTGTGTATTAATGTAATCTTATTGACTGTCAGTGTGTTCTTTACAGACCATTAGAGCTTTGTGTGTGTGGGAGATAGACGAGAGGTTCCTTGGATAGCACTTAATGTCAGTATAGTTAATTATCAGGTTGCGTTTAGGTGTGTTTTCGTGTAGTTGCGATTGCAGAAGTATATGATTTATCGTTTTTTTTTTAAGTTTTTTTTCTATTGTCCATAGTTGCGCTGGAAATTACCAACAGAACAGCTCAGCTATTCTATATTTTATCTCAAATGTCATCAAACTTGATCAACTAAGCTATTGCTTTAACTCTTCACTTTACGTACACTACTGACCCACATTCCTGTCCGGTAGGTGGCGTAGTGCACCTTAAAGCTGGTGTGGTCAGCGCCAATGATTAAAAAGAAGAAGACCTTTCTGGCTTTCTTATGGCAGCATTTTTTTATTAGGAAAAACAGTACGAAGTCAGTCTATGCCAAGTTTGTTTGCGTCGTGTGGAACATCGACGGTCTGGATTATTACGTGGTGTCCTAATTCTCGTTAAATTGAATATAGTCGGATGCTTTCTATATTGATATGCGTTGAATCAGAGTTTAGCAGTGATACATGTAGTACCATGTTATGCTGTCAGCTTGTTGAATGAGCTCTTGCAGCCTAAAGGCACTTGCAGGCCGGCTGACCAAAGCCAAATAAAACACCCAACTGGAAAGATTGTGTAACAAACCTCAATAAAAGGTAAGACCATTTTATAAGACATACTATATTGTGATTATTATCAGTACAGTGGGATTTCGATTGCTTTGTAAAAACCTTAGCCAGTACTGTGGCAGCGCTAAAGGATCTCTATGTAAGCTGTTCAGCTTATTGAAATCTTGGAGAAAAGTAATCATAATCAGCCATTCTATCTAACCCTGTTATGTTTTATTTATGAAACGCTAGACTGAGATGCTTCTGTGCTATACTGCCCCTTTGACCAGGTCACCCTTGCAAAAGAGATGTCAAATCGCTATGTGTTCCACCTAGTTCAATAAAAAAGGGAAGGTGCAGTCATCAACTGCGACATTAATAAGGTCTTAGCCTTATCATTCTATGCACTGTACTATGATAAGGCGAAACGTTTTGGTATTTTCATTCATTGTCCAGATATGGCTGACGACCCCCAGAGAAATTTTCGCTCTGCGTATTATGAAAAGGTGGGGTTTCGAGGAGTGGAGGAAAAGAAGTCTTTGGAGATTCTGCTGAAAGACAACCCTTTAGGTACACATCAGATCTTTCCCACCAACATTCAAAATACAATACCGCCGGAAGCAGGCTTTTATCATACAGTGAAATTGATTTGTGCTAACTGTTTTATAGCGTTCTTGATCGTGTAACTTTCTATGTAACTATTTTGTTTAAAAGTACACTTCTTCTTGACAGATGTTGAGAAACTGAGCACTTTCAGCCAAAGGTTTCCCCTCCCATCCATGTACAGGATCCATGTGTGGAAAGTTTTGCTGGGTAATACATGCAATACATACATCTTTAAACCATGTAACACCACTGTGTACAAGCACAATCCATTACGTCCTCCTATTAACCCCAGCTAACTGAATATTTTAGTGTTGACAACCTAGTAGGATTAATGCCATTTGAATGTTTAATCTAGGCATCCTGCCACCACACAGTGACTCGCATGTTCTGGTGGGAGGATATAGAAGGGAGCAGTATGAGAACATTCTCGAGGCCTTGGAGGCAATGAGGTTCATCAGTTCATCCACTCCGACCACCGAGGTCTACCTGCGCATGTTTCAGCTGGAGGGCCAAGTTCTGCCGCGACGGTCCGAGATCCCTCCAATGGTAGGACAATAGAGAATTAAATTATTTCCATGGCACACTTCTATTGCTCCGACCCCATGGATGACAAATATTACAAAAAACAAGATTATAAAGCTGCAGCCATGGGAACATATGCAGTAGTGTAATAAATATAGTTGAAGGCATTATTTGAAATAGGAATTAACCTGTGGAATCTATATCTAGTATTTTTAAAAAGCATCATAGATGGACAAAAAGGGTCCATGTGTGTTGTATACACGCACATTCTTGTTGAATTAAAAATAAAAACATAAGAAACGTGTCAATGTCAATATTGCCGATCCACACATACAACTTTTAGAAGAGCCCAAGTAATGATTGTGATCAGAAATACACGTAAAACATTGTACCATTCAACCCGTTAGACACAAATCTCAAAACAAATTATATGATTGCATGCCTCATAATCATATATCTTTGTGATATTTAACAAATCTATTTCAGGAGGAGGAAGATGAGGACTTCCTGTCTATTAGCAGAGCCATGGAAGAGATTGTTGTCGATCCTATGGATTGCTATTGGCTAATAAAGTGTTTTCACACCCAGTTCAACACCAAATTTGGAGATTCGTTACCCCATCTTGTAAGTTCTAAATACCGCTCTACGTAAGACTGCCAAGTCATGTGGGATATTGTCTAGCTCATACCGTTTAGTTTGTGTTTCTGAAAAGTACATTGACTTCATTAAAGATATGAAGAAATAGGTAAATCGGCTGCTTTTAAAGTGACTGTAGTGTTATGATGACCTCAGCTATCTTGCTAGCATAACTGCCTGACTTCTCATGCATGAGTACCACTATACAGCCCAAGAGTCTGCAGCACTACCTAAGCCAGGAGGAACCCCGGCTCCTGAACCATCTGAAAATCACGGGCGCCTTGGCCCAGCTGCCCTATGACCCCTGGTTCAACCGCTGCTTTGCTGGCACCTTGCCAGAGTCCAGCCTGCAAAGGTAAGCGTGCCTTTGGCCACTAATTCAATATTGTCATGTCTTTGAAGGGTATTCTTCATCAGGAAATGTACATATCAACTTATCGGAAAAGCTAGTTATACAGTCTAAATGAAGGAATTACAATGAGAATATATTCCCTTAAAATCCCCAATCAAATATTCATATTGACCCTCAATGTTAAGATTGTATTTGGAGGTCATAAGCATACCGTGATAATTAGAGATATTCTGTAGAATCTCCAACAGTAATAGTGATACATTTTTCTGTATTGCCAAGCCCAAGACTGTGATGTGTTAACATTTGTTTGTCGTTGTTTTAACTAAGAGTATGGGACAAAGTGATCAGTGGCTCTTGTAAGATCCTGGTGTTTGTTGGTCTTGAGATTCTACTCAACTACAAGATCATTCTCATGGCAATGAACCGGCCGGATGTGGTGAAATTTCTGTGCAATGTGAGTTTACCACCGTAGAATTACTAGCACTTAAAAACATAATTATTTTGGCCTTGACATGACATGCAAGTGTACACACAATCTCATTTGAGCTGCAACTTTTCTTTTAAATTCCAGATACCCCAAGAGAACACCGATGCCATTGTGACCAAAGCCATAGACCTATGGCACAAGTACTGTGGCACGCCAATGCATTCTGTATAACGGTGAGGACCTATAGGTGCCAAAGGACTGGAAGCACACCATTACGAGGCCCACTATCAGCTTTAAAGAGAAGGAGATGGTGTGACTTAAAAACTCATCATGGCTGCAGTAGACAAGCCCCTTCACTCAGCAGTTCATTCGCTGAGGTCTTCAAGACACCAATATTGGAAAATACTATAAGGATGCATACATGGATTCAGTGTACGTTTTTCCTTAGTTTTTATGTTTCATTCTTTAAGAAACTGCATACATTTTAGAAGACTCACAATAAATTAACAATCACATGCAGTTTTTCCCACTATACAAAAATGTTTTTTTTTTTTTTTAAAGATAACTGGTTTCTTTATGTACATATTTTAAAATTCTGACAACTATAGCATTTGTCGAAACATTTAAAAAGTAGTAAAAGGTACAGTAAGATCACTGACCCCTTTTACACACAAGCACACAACCATTCGTACACATTCATGAGACCAGGTAACCGTCAATTGAGCTGTAAGTGTACTGTAAACAACATTTGAATAAAGGGTGGCAGGTTTTTCTGTATTCATTAGTGCCAGGGTTGCATTACATTTGCATTTGATATCATCCAGAAACCAGGCATCGTATCAGATTATGCAAAGACCAAGAACTAGTACCAGGAGGAATGTTAAACTTTAAAGCAACTAAAGTTCTTCTTGGAAACAGAACCTCTCGGAACCCCTGTCATGGTCAGCTTCGTGGTGTAATGTCTGTCTTTTACCAAACATTAGAAAAGTAAAGGATGAGTATATTGGCAAGATTCATGATCGGTATCAACAGCCAAATAGAAATGGCTATTGGGGAATTCCTAGTTGGTACTAGCAAAGAACTGTCTTGCCGTGCAGACGGTATATATACAAAAGAAATCCCATTTTCTCTCGCATTCAAGGTTACAGCAGATAACTTTCCAATGCGAAAAGTCAGTCGGCAATTGTTTGATCCCTGTAAAGGAGACTGTAGGCACAGTGACACAGTGGATTGCGGAGCTCTCAAACCCTTATTCTGGGATGCACTCAAGATTACACCTGCCACAGCATTTTGTGGTGCTTTGGTTTCCAACTGGTAGCGAAGCTGTCTGAAATATCCTAATGTTTGAGCTCTTGAATGCAGCCCAAGAATAGGCAGAAAGACAAAATCGAAGATTATTGCTAATATTGTGAATGGGTAAAAAAAAAAGACTTGTTGGGAGAGGTGGTGGATGTGGTACAGCTGCCTTAAGATCTATATAGTTGTGATATTTTATATATGGTATTGTTCAATGGGAGTCACATATACAAGTACAGTTAAAATGTGCCAAAGGCAAATAGTGTCCGTCTAAGAGTTTGGTCTAGACGGGGAACCAGAAAGGTGCAAAAAGAAAAGGAACCAAAAAAATCTCAGCATTGGATAGGAACTCTTTTCTTATCCAACCCCACATTGGCACAAATACTTTTATCAGAATGTCTGTAGTCCAGCATAGCAGAGTTCTGCAGAAAAACAATTTGGCAAAGTAATACCCCACCTCTTCATAGTATAAACAATGACTACAATGAAAATCCGTTGGAGGTTTGGGGGGGAAGCCATTTTTTTCTGTGTCAGTGTGTCACTTTAATGCGTCTGTCATCCATTCCTGTTGTGGCACTGGCACACAGGGAAGAGTGGGCTACCGTAGTGAAAGTGTCCTTTCCAGGGAGCGGCAGCAGTCAACACCAGAAAAGATGGTCGTATTCCAGGGGCAGCAGTCCAGCCACTGTGGTGCATTAGGGGAGTAGGAAAGTATACTGCCATGGAGGGGTTGGAGTTTATGGTCGATGAAACCTGCAGGAAAAGGTAGAGTAAACACTTAAAGGCTAAGCAAACCCCTGTTTTAGTTAGAAACCTAAGAATTCAGAAAACTGTGCTCTGAGCAGTGGTGACAGTCATAAAGGCTTTAAAAGAGACTGGCATGTTGGGTTTCATAGGACTAAGCAAGGCCCATGTCACACTTGCTCGAGCTAGGGTGTACGGCCAATATAAATTCCTTCGACCACGAAGGAAACGCTTTTTTGGCAGAAGCAGCAGACCAACTGTATTGTACCGATCATTTCCCTGTAAATAAATAAATGTTCACCAACAATGTTCACGAAAAAGGTGATTGGGGGCTGAACTAAGTCAAAGTCCCAATGAGGACAGAAGCATATCCTGTGCGACAGAGTAAACAAATACCTACCTAGTAAAGTGACGGCTGGACTCGTGCACCTCCATCTCTGTGCTTTTGAACTCATTCAGCTCTTTCCTTATGGCGGCCTGAAGTAAAAAAAAAAGAAATATGAATTCTCTGCACAACTCACGTGCATGTGTACCGTATACAAAAGGTGTATATAAATGTGCGTGGGCCTCGACCTTATCCATCGCGGTCAGCCGTGTCCAGGGCTTGTCCGCCCGCCTGTCGTAGTCCTGAGCCTCCGCCACTTCCACGTAGTCGCTGAAGCGGATCAGAATCTTAGCCTCCCGCAGCTCCTCCACGGTGGGCCTCTGGCTGAGCTGAGGGATGGGGAGGAGCAGGTGAATTGTTAAGGTGGAGGAAAGAGAGAGCCAGCTCTCTGCCGAGGACACGCGGCATGCAAGGCCTGGGTGTCCAGCTGGTGCATCCAACACTGAGCAGATGGCGGCCAAAGAAAAAAAGTACCTTGAAAGTTTTAGATGAATAGGGCGGTGATGGAATCCTGGACACTTTCAGAGCGTTCTAGCAATCCATTCCATATACTCAAGTGCTTTTCATCTCATCATTTGCTATCAGCTCAATGATACCCACTTCAGCTAGTGACTTCCGCCTCAAATAATGTGTTTTAGTAGTGTGTGTACGTTTGTGTGTGTTGAGTGAATCTCATCACAGAGGTTTCCAGTCTGACCGGAGGGATCCGAGAATCACAGAAGGAAATCCTCTCACACCACTCGATGGCATGAGACATAATAAATTGTATTTCAAACAGATGGTCACAGAGGAAAAGTGCATGTCTCCGCGGCAGTCATGGGCGTGGTTCCGGCTGGAGTCAGATCACCAACAATGCCATATGTGTACAGTGCGTGTACCTGGATCAAAAAGGCTAGCCCCTTAATCACGATATACCTTTCGGGTTAGGTGTCTTTTGATTTCCCTCTTCTCCTCTTCATCCATTTCATTGCGAGCTAGAGGGAGCGAGGGAGAAGCGCATGAGGGAGGGAGGCCAAGATAGAGAAAGATTGAGTTAACACAGAATACAGGACCCGGTGTGAGTCCTACGTGTTCCCCCCTCTCCGTCATACTCACGTTTGAGTATGTTCCTCTGTTCCAGTTCATCTGCTGTTGGCCGCTGACTCAACCGCCTGAATAAAGCACACGTCTATGTTAGGACATCTCTTAGAAAGAAACAAAATAAATACAAAAAACATAGGGGGCCCCTGAGAGCAGCTTGGGACAACGATTGAGATTGATGGAAAATTTTGCCGTTTCTCTTGTTCTCCTATCCCGCAGAATATATATTTTTTTACTTTATTATTATTTTTAAGGATTATGACTCAGAGTAGTGTTTCCTGAAAGTGGTCAAGTTCCTCTGCCTAATTAACTCTTAGTGAACGTGTAAATTCCCCAACTTAAGTAGCAAGAAGGACAAACAAAAAAAGATTATTGGTGCACTACCGCTCTATCTCTATACATTGCACAAGGACAGTTGTTGTAAAGACACTTTTTCATTTAGGATGTGTGTTCACATCACTATGTGGCCATGTTAGTGAGGACCATGAACCTGCTGCTACCTGGTAAGCTTGGTGCCTATCTGCTGACGGGACTCCAGCCGCTGCTGGTCGGACAGCATGGGCAGGATGTTCTTGTCCTCTAGATCCCTCAGCGATGGTCGGTTACTCAGCTTGATGGCCAGCGAGTCCTTCCTCAGCACCTTCATTGCCAGCGAGCCTACACAAACCAGGGACCGATTAGGATCTGTAAATCACACCGCCCTAATAGTGATCTGGGTGGTGCAATTTTTGCTACTGTCCACTTTCCCCTCATTTCATCAGTACAAAACACGCTGTGCTCAGTAGAAACACTGAGTATGGAATGGCCTCAAAATCAATTATTCACAGCTCTCGTTTTGAACTGCAGAGCCCATTGCTTTTTCGAGTTTTCAGAATGTGGATCAACGGTGCATACTCACACTCATTCAAGTACAGATCGCAGTTTACATATTCATTGTGTTCATTACAGTCTACATACATGGTAAAGGGCTAAGCTATCTAAAGATAGGACACCACACACACACACAGACAAAGAGACACTCACTTGAAAACAATGCCTCGTCTTCCTCTTCATCATCCTCCTCTTCATCATCATCCTCGTCCTCTTCCTCCTCGTCTTCGTCGTAATCCTCCTCGTCCTCTTCGTCTCTGTAACCCGGGTCCCCGTAGTCCCCCTCGTTTGGGAGGTTTTCCTTATTGTCCTCGCAATCGATCATCACTGTTGGCACGGCCTGCATCATGGAGCTTGGAATAGGGACAGACATGGGGGGGGGTCAAGGCCATATGACTGAAAGACGTATCATCTTGACCCACCTTGACATGACTTGATCATGTTGATCGATATCCATAACTATTGATAAATTTAATTACCAAAAAATTACCATGAATTACCATGCTGGATTTAACACTTCTGTTTAACACTTAATATGACCTTCCAATGTTCTTCATTGATAAATACTCCTATGTCGATACAACAATCAAAAACTAAAAATATTAATATTAACTAAAAATATTATTAACTAAAATATTAATAAATAAATAAAAATAGTATGGAACCGTGTTTATGTAACAAACCCAGCTACTAGATTTGGTGGTCCAGTTTCTTATCGATATATATTGAACATGTTTTAAATAAATATTGATCAAAATTCTATCACAATACGATAATTCATTGTTTTATTGCCCAGGCCTAGGTCAAAGGTCAAATGAGAGCACACGTTTGAATGAAAGCGGAACTCACATGGGCCGTTAGTTAGGAAAACTGTGTTTTCTAGAATGTCTGCTCTTAGAAATATGCTTGTGTGGTTTGTATTTGTGTGTATTTTTTGTCAGTGCCATACTACAAATGTAAAAGTAGGGCGGCCATAGGGTTAAACCTTCTGATTACAACCTGCCTGAACCTCCCTCCAAACTACACAACTGTGTCATGCGTTGGTCAGCTACAGGGAGCCAGCTGTGTGACATCACACTGCACCTGCTTGTGTGACATCAAACTGCACCTGCTTGTGTGAGTCAGAAGAAAGAATCTCCACTACAGCATTTCGATGCTTTCATCTCCCGCCCCCGTTGCATGCTGCAGACTTGTGGCCCCTACCTCTCGAACCTCTGCATGGTCAGGGCCAGGGTCTTGTTGAGCTCCTCTATGATGCGGCTGGGGGGGTGGAGGGCGGTCGGCAGGGTGCCGTACTGTAAGGAGTGCCCGCCCAGCGGCACGTGGCACTTCTGGAAGGCGATCGGCGACGAGTCAGGCACAGCGATCATGAGCTTCTTGGGAGGTAGAGGAGGAGACAGCCTGGAGGACATGCAGGGCAGCCTCACGGGGGCGCCATCTGTACCCAGAGAGGGGGGGGGGGTTACTAAGGTGGTGCGCTTCTTCTTTGCACACGCACACATGCGCATGCACGCACACGCACACACACACTCACTTGAGAATTAACCTAACTTAGATTTACAGTCACTCACTCACTTACTACTGTGTCCACTGCTCAGGAAGCCACAATTTCATTGAAGTATTCAAGACAACGATGACCTTGATGCCGGCTCACCTGTCATGTGGTTGGGCAGCCTGTTGAAAGGTTTGGGCGGTGGAGCTGGGGGTTGTTTGTGAAATGTGGCAGGTTTTGGTGGCATGGAGTCAGTGACGTCGTTGGGCGCGAACATGGTGACCTTCTTGATGGGGGCAGACTGGCCGGCCTTCTGGCTGTTGTCATGTTTGGTGAAGCCCTCCGCGGGCATCAGGAGCTCCCCTGTGCATGAATAGAAAACAAATAATATTTTTTGGAAGCTATTGCACTTTGAAGAATAACTCAAAGCAGCAAGCACCTATAAGTTTAATCAGAACTCAAATTCTCTTTGTAACTTCCTGTGCCTGCTGCAGTCGCCACGGTTCGATCTTGGGAGAGGAAGTGCCTGACTTTTCTTTAAGATTAGAGGAAGCAATTCTGTCATTGAATGAACACTTATACAAGCCTACCGCTGGCCGAGGCCGCTCCCTCCATCTGCTCCGCTCGCTCCCCCTCTGGGAGACCCCCCAGGAGTGGAGAGGAATGGCCGTTCTCCATCTTCACCTCCTCCCGCACTGCTGCACCGGCACCGTCTACCCGGGAGAGAGGAGACACGCCGTATGGAGCGAATAAAAATAATTCTTTGTTAATACAAACAATAAGTGAAAGCATAAAATCCTTGCCATCGACTTTTTCCTCATCTCTTGCCCTTGACCTCTCACCTTTCTCATAAACCTCCTTCAGTACACCTTTCTTGATCAGCTCCTCTCTGCTCTGGCGAGTGGACATCTTCCTCTCCAACACTGGGGGAGGTGTACAGGACAGTCATAGGTCAACAGAAATCCACAAGCTACATATATTATGAACAAAGCATAGTTACAGCTTTGTCTACTTATGATGGATGCACGACTCTATGTGTCCTTTGTAAAACCAAAGGTCAGGTTAGACCATCTCATGCACTTCATGTTCAGATCAGAAGCAGATGCGCTGCTATTTGAGGACAGGTTCTGCTGGACTTCCTTTGGCTGATCCAAGGATTATTTACAACTATGGACTGAGCATTCAGAGAAATAAAAATAACTAAAAGATGACAAGTATTTAAACATTGAACTTTTAACAGTACTTAAGCATTATAATCTAGTCATTCTGCATTATGTGTGACAAACTTGGCTTGCCAAAATAAGCTCCAGCTGAAGGCCTTTGTGTTTCTTTAATTTTTATTGTGCCCCTTGTGATCGAGTTAAGAGGTGACCTTAGGACACTAGTAGGATACTGGGAGCTGCTGCTATGACAAAACGTGTTCATACAATGTGACTGTATACGGGTAGCTCTGAAAGAATCTACATTAGGCACTAAGGAGATGAAAGAGAGTTCTGCTTCCGCCCAGTACGTTTACATGCACAGCTCAATTTGATTAAAGCCCTAGCTCAACTATGCTCCGCAATTGAACAACTGCAATTGTCCAGTTCTACATGGCAGCGAGTAAATCGATTCATTGGCCGGAGCATGTCATACCCCGGTGCGATAGGTGGCTGTACCCATTTCAACTAGTGGTCATAAACACCGGATGACCTCTTTACGTCACCACCAGCAACAACATACGCATTCGAGAAAGATGTTTTCAGTAGACAGCCGTTGGTCCGTTCAATTCGGGTCCATATCATTCCTCCGACGCTCCATTGTTCCGACCTCTCGGTCGTATGCGGACTCCTCCGCCGGCAGAGCAGCCAGAGGAGTCTGCATACCACCGAGGGAACTCGTCGCAGTCTGTAAGATTCATAATATCAGAGAATACCCCGTCAGTTCGGCCGCAGCGCAATGAATGAATACATTGATATTGAATGATACACTCCTTATAGGGGCTAACTACATTGGCACGACACCGGCTTCCTCCATCTTCTGCGCCAGCTTTCTAAATAAATCGCCGACCCGAAGTGAGTTGACAGTTGTCTACTGAAAACATCTCTCTCCCGCCAGAGCAGCCCCTCCGCCGCCCGTCCGAATACGGCATTCCCTGCCACGGCGCAATGAATGAATGAAGATCGTAAACACGTCAGGAGAAAAAACATTTATTTTGACAGATGTGCCCGAAGTTACTACTTTAAAACCTCGTTAATGACCCACATTTAGAAA
>JAOPUD010000019.1:2153394-2166787 GCA_027122715.1 Trisopterus minutus
AGGGCTTTGTGCCATGGGGAGCTGGAAGTAGTGCTTAAAGACAAGGTGCAATGCTCCTCCTAAAATGTAGGAAGGACGTGATTTTGGTAATTCAGGGTTTTATTGGGAGAACTGCTTCAGTCAATTGGGTCAAGATAAATTATCCATATATAAATATTAAGAGGTAGTTTATCTATTTTAAGAGGTAATAAGATATATGCATGTAACAATAACATATGAAGATATTACATGTGTATTGTTTGCACTTGACATGATCAAGAAAATTGACAAAAAACTCAACAAATGATCTTGACATTACACAAATTATGAAGGTTTGGATTTTTTAACGTTAAATTATAAAATATGCTAGTAGATATGGTTAGAATAGTGACGTTCGACAATTAAATATACTATAGATATGGTTTGAATATGTACACATCAACTGAAAGGATTAACTAAATAATCTGTTGTAAAATCATTGTTTTACCTAGACTTGATAAGACTGATCACTGGTGTCTTAAGGCAGCTCATTAATAATATATACATTTTTGTAAGATGTATGTAGATACATAATGTAGATATTATGTAAGAGTATGTAGTTGTACCTTGTCGAAACACATACTGCATCAATGCATTGACATCAACTAATCCTATTCACTCTATAAATAACATGATGGTATTAAATCAATCGTTGATTAAAACGTGTGGTGAATTATTTACAATTATAATCATATATTAATATAGGCTATTTTAACTGGGGCACCTAACACTTCCTTGCCAAATGATTTAACCGTAACAGAAGTTGAGAACTTCACACACTTAATTCACATAGATTATATCAACAAACTACAACTAAAAACACATCTACGTAAACAAATATATCACAGGATGAAGGATAAATTATGAATAAATGGTTGGAATTAAACTAATATAAATCTGCCAATTGCTTATGTAGTAAGGAGTAAGGCATGGTCAACCACTGCAAGTCAGGTATAATTGCTTTAAGGCAGATGGTAGAATAGCTATTGTATTTAAGACCTAATGAATTGTATTATCGTTTAAACCAAGCCAACATCAATGCATTGTTTCAAAAACATGATTTTTACTTGTATTCCTTTTGATTGGAGTGTAGCACCTACTTTATTACTTTTTTTACCAATGGTTTAAAAATGACCAGGTTCAATGAAGGTATCCCAAACATCAATAAATACATAAAAATGTGGATAAACTACGCTAAACAGATCATTCAAAATTGTATTATATCAAAATTAAACCAAAATTTTATTCTCTTCTGAGGCAAGGGGAAGGTGATCATTTGCAGCATAGCTTTTCCATCAACTGCTAGTTTAACATATTGAACTGCAATAGTGCCTATGTCCTCAGGTGGCCTTTTTTGACTCAATTCATGTTTAATCTTATGCCAAGCTTCACGTTTCGTCTACATTAGACAACGACAACAATGACACTGCTTTTCTCAAAGACATGGTAAGATATTTATAATGAATAAGAGGCATGGGCAGGAGGTGTATCTCTTTATATAGAAACGCCTGCCAGAGGAGTTACCTTAAAGCAGTGTTTCCCAAACTGTTTTTCTGGAGACCCATTTTTTTTTATTACAAACCATCGCGACCCATTTCAAAATAATACATGAAAACATGCTTCTTGTTTGCCAAACAGATTTGTGTTTAAGGGCAGCTGTTCTTTTGGAAACAGTCAACATTAATCAATTCGTTAACCATATAACCATATTGGGTGTTTCAGCAGTAAGAAGTAAGACAGTCAAGACTCTTTAGAGATAGAGGCCCAAATAGTGCCTAAGTATTTTCTTAAAAAAAGTTGCTTTTTTTTTTTATAAATAAATTTATTTTGTGACCCAGTCTTTGGGAAAAGCTTCCTTAAAGCATCCAAAATATATGTGATGTTCCCATGTTATTAAAACATCCTAAAGAAAGAGTGCCAGCCAACCAACCATCCCATTCACCACTATGAAGACCCTTAAAGAGGCCCATTAACACCACGGAGACCCTTAAAGAGGCCCATTAACACCACAGAGACCCTTAAAGAGGCCTCCGCGTGAGGAGTCGCGGGAGTACAGCACAGAAGCCGAGCAGGGCGGCTACCCCCGATACGGCCATCAGCAGCCTCAGCGCGTGCCCCCGACTGGGCTCGGGTACTGGTGACACTCTGGTCTTGAAAGGCTGGAACACCCGCTCCCACTGCGTGAGGATGGCTTCACGGGCCCCGGCCCATCGTCCCGGCCCACTCAGACGGAACTGATACGGTGTGCAGGGGCCCAGGAGCACCTGCAGCCCCAGGCGGACGTCCTTCAGCAGGAGCCAGAGGATGTTCGGTCGGACCCCAATCTGCTCCGCCAGAGAGTCCATGTAAGGTATGTAGGCCACTTGAAGGGGGTTGCGCTCTGACACGGCAAAACTAGGTGAGGAAAGGCATGGCACAATAAAATGGTGAATACAAAATAAATGATTGTGTAAAGCTGACAATATCCTATTTTATAAGGCCTATTTGTAAGTAGACTAGCACACACAAACATAAACAAGCACACACCTCTGATGCATGGTGGCTGTGTCCTTCTCGATGCTTTGCAGCATTGCCTCCTGTGTTGGAAGTGCTATCAGATCTAAAGGAAAAACCAATCAAGAGATATAGTTAGTGAACAGCTATTGTAGCATTCTTGTTGACGTTGCCGTTGCTTGATATGTATTAAGTCTATCAGTTTCATCAGTGATATCCTGCAAGCCATCTGATTCAATCAGATATGGAAACGTGTGTGCAGACAGACCATAGAGTGTGGTCCTGTGTGTGCCTGGAGCCTGAACCCCAGGCTGAAGTGTACCTTTAAAGACGCGTGTGGCCCAGCGAGCCTGCATCTCAGCCATGGGGTTGATGGCTCCCAGAGCATGGATGAAGCCCACCACGGCCAGCGTTGGTCGGGACAGCCCAGGAGGGAAGACGTGGCGGTAGAGACGCAGCCTGTGGCCGCTCTTAACCTGCAGGTCTGGGGGCAGGAAGGGGAAACTGTAGTGGTAACCCGTGGCGAAGACCACCACATCTACCTGGATGGAAAGACAGCGTGCTTCAACAAGTTTGGTATGGAAAAGGAGAAATGGCAGCAATTTCTGGTGTCACCTTCACTGTGCAAGACAAAACTAAACAAAAAAAACCTGGCTACTTAAAAGAGATTCATTATTGCAAGTGCAGAAAAATATCTTATAAGATAATTAAAGCACACCTTGTCTAGAGCGCTTCCATCCACAAAGACCACAGTGGAACCACAGAACTCCTTCACGTTCGGCCTCATCTGAACCCGACCTGAGATGATCCGACATGGGAGCTCATCATTCATTAGCGGGATCTGTGCAAAAAACCTGCCAAAAAGACAGTGGATTCTTAATAATTAACTATTGAAAAGACACCTCCATCCATATGAATAATCTCATGTCAAGCATTGTTTGGAGTACAGTTAACAAATAACAATATCTAGTAGATCATCAACTAATGTATGCAAAGTGATCTCTGACCACAGCTCTCTCAAGAGTCGGGCTCAACTGAAAAATGAATCTCTTACGATCCATGGTTGAGAAGGTTGGTGTGCTGAGAGAGGATCAAGAATTGTAGTGTTATCCAAGAGTACTGAACACAATTTGCGTTCTCCATCTCCCCCTGAGCTGTTTAAGCCAGATTATAGTTCTCTGAGTGAGAATATTATGAACATGACAAGAAGAACAGCAAAAAGAATATAGAATAAAGAGAGGAGGGAATAATAATGGAAAAAAAATAATTTGACAAAGAAATCAGAAACATGTGATGGAAAAGACTATCCCTCTGTCACTACCTTGCCTTGTGCCACTAAAAACATGTAACTGAAATGGAAATCACGCCTTCCGAAGAAGGCACAAAAGACCTACCTTCTCCCCCTCTCACACAAATAACCCACATTTGAAGTTCCAGGCATTCCCTCTCGAGATCTGAATGCCTAGGAATGAGTTTAGAGATGGACCTGAGAAAACGTCTAGCTCTTCTGTGCACTGGTTACCCGAGGCGAGGCTGGAGGCCATAGAGGCTGTGGTTAACCGCTCGGTTCAGCTTGGTCTCAAACGCCTTAGCACTCCATGTAGGCAGTAAGCCCGCTAGCGCCAGGTCGAAGCGCGAAGTGCCCACCAAGACACAAGGGAGCCCCCCTTCCGCCACACGGCTGATCAGCCACGCCCCACTTCTGGAGCTGAGGTACACCTGTAAAACCAGAAAACACATTCCCTCTATTCCATACTAATCCGGGGAACTGCATTCCCCGGATAAACTGTCATTGAACGGCTCTATTACTGCTGCTACATTGTTGTGATTTTATACAATTTTTAAGAAAACACATTTTTCATTTATTTACCTTTTCTGCAACTCTACTTATGTCGACTGCAATATCGCCGCCAGAATTCCCAATTCCAATCACGACCACCCTTTTCCCTTGCAGACCATCAGCATTGCAATATTCCCAACTATGGAAGTATTTTCCATTAAATCTCTCAATACCTACAAAAAAAGAATTATATTTTTAGCAAATAAGATAAACGGCATGAATCATGGATCTGATTCTAATGCATGCTTGTGGGCCATTCTGTCCTTAACAGGGTACCTGGGAAGTCCTGAAGTGGTAGATGAGGCTTGGTGAAATGTCCAGAGCTGACAATCACAGCGTCGAAGACGTGAGTCTCCCTCTGCCCCAGTTTTCCCTCTGTTTCTATCTCCCACTGGCCTGTCACAGGAAAGTCTGGCATCTGCCTAATACTCACCACTGTTTTCTGAACATAAACACAATACGACACATAAGTAAATACCCACGTCTGCCTGAACACACATGACTACATATAGTGAAGGATTTTCATACTTAATAAAAATAAAAGAAACCAGCTATCATCATGTTTCCAGTTTTTTTCATGAGAAATATTAGATTAGCATGCATTCAATTTTCACAGACACAAAAAATTATAACTTGCTGATGGATCTTCATCTTTTCATCTGTGCAACAGTTGGATGAAAAGAGCAGTCATCCCTTTGCATTCCAATACTATAGTCTGACCTGACTTGACAATAGCAGCTCAAGGCCAATCCGAAACGACCAGAGTGCTATTTGTCAGATTGCTCTACCTGGAAGTGAATGTGTGGCAGCAGCTTGAAGGCCTGGGCGTAGAGCCGCAGGTACAGAAGCACCTCAGAATGGTGCATGTTGTTGGGGAAGTCCGCAGGGCTGGGGAAGTCGCTGAATGCCATCATCTCTTTGGAGCTGTTGAGCACCACAGAGTGGTAGACGTTGGCTCTGCCAGGCTCTGGTTGTTCCTGGAGGAACGATGAGATGAGATGCAAACACATAGGCAGAGTCAATGTGGATATTATGGAAAAAATTAAGTCTGAGCAACGTGTTGTAACATGGCACCCCCTCAATCTGTCTGGGATAATTATATTATATTTAATTATTATGATTTGCATAGACATAAGTGAGGTATGTCACAGAGGACAGAAAAAAAATCAAGTTTTCTACTTTTAGCAAATGATTGGTGTTGATGGTTGTTGAATAGGGCACTGGATAGAAAGAACTATGAACTAGAACTATGAGGGCAACGTTAGTAACGTTAATATTAATTGTTCATTGTCACAGTGCCAAATCAAATTTCTTGCTGCAAGTTTACCTTAAATCTCCACAGGCCGCCGATGTCTTGGCTGCTCTCAAAGCAGGTGGGATCCAGACCCTCGTCCAGACAGGCCTTTATGCTGGTCAGCCCCGAGGGGCCCGCTCCAACCACAGCCACCCTATGTGCCATTCCTGCAGTGGATGTGTTGTTTTGAGGGTACGGGATGAAATGCCAAATCTAAAGCTGATACCCTGTGTTGAGTAGAAGTCAAAGCAAATCAAAGTTGAGGTCGAAGGTTGCTTTCAAAGCCAGAGTTTGTAAATAGATTGGTAAAATAGTTCAAATTAAATTTACTAAATTATTGGACACATTGTTGCAATTTCGACTCTTAACAGTGGTGGTGTTGGATATGTTTAAAAATAAATAAGCATATTGAGAAATATTTTGCCCAAAATCTGAATTGAAATATAACCCATTCCATGCATTTCCTTTTTAATTTCAGGCGTGCAAACTGGTGATGGCCCAAAAGGTGATTTTCTTTGGCCAGAAAATAAAGAAAATGAGCACGGCGGCGACTCCCAGGCCCCTTCCGATTTTTCTAAACAAACTCTGTTGAAATGCCACATAAAAGCCTGTGAGTGGAGTTCAGACCTCCTATATAGTAGGAGTAGTTCAAACAATAATAATCGGTATAGACCGAGCTGGTCAATGGAGAAGCGATAGCTAACTGAAACCATTTTTTTGGTTTTTTAACGTGTTTGTTTTATATGATCGTCAACATAGTAATCAATGGCTTTTTATCAATGTGAATGAAATTAGTCCACAATTTAGAGAAAAAGTTCAAATCGCATTTTTTTGCTTGCCATTCTCCCCAAAGTATATTAGTCCAGTCATTTTAAGCCAAAATGGGGGTCAACCTAGAACAAATTGCAACAGATGCAAACTCAACTAAATTTTTATCCTCAATATGTCCTGAGTAAGGAAAAATAAGCCCAGAAGAATCCCATTAGGGGAAAGTTTAGAAAAATACCCAAATATAGCCTATTCATATGCCTATTCATTCTTTTTCTCACATGAATATGGTAAAATTTTTTAACATTTAGATATCACCATGAAAATTACTGCGTTGATTACTTACATCAACACAAACAAAAAAAGTATTTCAAGTTTTTGGAAATTTGTTAACATGGGCAAACGTTGCATAATCAAATGATGTATGTGCTAATTTGCATAAATACCACAACAGATTTAAACATTGGGTATGGTGAAAATGTCTTGTTGACATCTTACAGTAAAAGACTATAGAGGCAAAGAAATGTCATAAGGGGGAGAGATTCAGGCAATCATTCAAGGTCCACTCAACTGTCAGTCAACTGTCACTAAGCTGTCAGGTAAGAAAGGTTGTTTGATCCAGCCACTTTTTATTTAACCTACCTTTTGTCTTCTGCATTCTCCCAACCCTTGTCTCCTGTTCTTGCCTGACTCATCCCCCAGAAATAGTCCCGCATATAGCCCCAAACCCCATCTCTGCAATAATAATTAATAAAGGCTGGTTTAAAGTACTTCTTCCTGCCTCTATGTATTAATGCTCAAGGGTAGCCTAAATTGTTCCATTCAGAACATAACATTAAGTTTTTTACTGTTGTCAGCAAGATTCAATAAGACATTTTCATCTGGCTATACTATACCCAATGTTTAGATCTGTTGTGGTATTTATGCAAATTAGCACGTAATTAGATTATGCACCGTTTGCCCATGTTAACAAACAATTTCCAAAAACTTGTAATACATTTAATTTTTTGTTTGTCTTGATGTAATCAACTCAGTATTTTTTATGGTGACATCTAGATGTTAAAATTTTTACCAAATTCACGCGAGAAAAAGAATGAATAGGCGTATTTGGGTTTTTTTCTAAACTTTCCCCTAATCAGATTCTTCAGGGCTTTTTTTTCCCTTACTCAGGACATATGGAGGATACAAAATCAGTTGAGTTTCTGGTGCAATTTGTTTGACCTTTTCCATAAAATGACTGGACTATAAGTATAGTATAAGTCTAGTATCTACTATAATGTTACGGTGTGTGTGTATGGTGAGACTCTGTTTCACCATAGGGTTAGGACACTTGGACACTTGTATATCGCTGGTAATATGGTATGTATATTGCGTTATACTATGGTGTGTGGTGCATTTTGTACACAACTTCGCTCATTATTTTTCGTGGGTCGTAACCATGGGGATTACACGCCCCCCTCTTTACTCAAACTCTCAACCCAAAACACTTTATTTTTAGCTCAGAGTTCGAACTCCAGCTAAAACAGTAGAATCGCTGGCTTTTTATGTTGACAAGCTTACCTTATCCCCGGCATAATTACGTCAAAAAAACCCTGGTTGCTTACAGTGTTCTCCACGCTGCCTGCAAAGTGTAGCTCGCAGACGGTCAGCAGCAGCAGGGGGGTATAGCAGACAAAGCGCGAAGTCGTGACCCTACTCTGCCTCTCAATGACTGAGTAACTTGGATGAGACATAGACAACGAGTCGGGCCCTCAAAGAACGACAAAATTGGAAAATGGTTTTCTGAAAAGTCAATGGAAAACCTGAATGGGATATCTACTCCCGGAACCAGAGCCATTCAAAAAATGAGACATTCACTGTTGCGCTCTATAAGGACCAAGTTATGTTGTACATTTTCATAGGATCTAAAAACCCTAGCCTACCTCATGGGACACTCAATATCATAGGGTCAGGCTGTTTGAGGATATTTTACCCATTTATTTATTAAATATTAGTTGACTGTAGAATTTTTTTTTTCAAAAGGCCTACTTGACTCACCCTACCCACTCAGACATGATTAAATCAAAAAGGCTTCAGGTGAGTAGGCCTATACAACATAAAGACGTTAATCACATCAGGCCTTATCCCTATGTGTTCCAGAATATTCTCCACTTTGTGGAGAAGCAGCGCCACACAGTGGCCTTGAATATGTACTACAGCATTTCTACAGCTAGAGCTGTACTCATCCTGTCATAGCAGCTCTACTCATCCAGTCATAGCAGCTCTCCTCATCCTGTCATAGCAGCTCTACTCATCCTGTCATAGCAGCTCTACTCATCCTGTCATATTAGCTCTACTCATCCTGTCATATTAGCTCTACTCATCCTGTCATAGCAGCTCTATTCATCCTGTCCTAGCAGCTCTACTCATCCTGTCATAGCAGCTCTACTCATCCAGTCATAGCAGCTCTACTCATCCTGTCATATTAGCGCTACTCATTGTCATAACAGCCCTCCTTATCCTGTCATAGCAGCTCTACTCATCCTATCACAGTAGCTCTGTACTCATCCTGTCATAGCCGCTCTATTCATCCTGTCATAGCAGCTCTCCTCATCCTGTCATAGCAGCTCTACTCATCCTGTCAGCAGCTCTACTCATCCTGTCATAGCAGCTCTACTCATCCTGTCATAGCAGCTCTACTCATCCAGTCATAGCAGCTCTACTCATCCTGTCATAACAGCTCTACTCACCTTGTCATATTAGCTAAAGTGTCTGCTAAATGACTAAATGTAAATTATCGGGGTTGGATAATGTGAGAAAGTAGTGATGACTGAATGACAATACTTAATTCATGACCATGCACGATACATATCGTTTCACCACAAGGTGGCAGAAGCAATTCTTCCTAAAGCTAAGATGGCTAAGATATCAAAATGCTTTCCCCGTTGATGAGTTATAAATGTTATAAATGTTGTTGTTGTTTTGTTCAGGTTTACATACTTTTTTTGGTCTTTTATCTGCGGGCTAAAACAGTCTTTGAGGTCTGGCGTCTTTGCATTTTCTGATTGCTGTGAGTTTGTAAGACGGCAGCGCTCATCCTAACTCTATTTCAGTCCACGACCACAATGCCGTGGCCCGTCTCCCACCTTTTACGACAATCTGCATTCCATAAAACGTTCACATGCACATTCTTTGACTGGCACTAAACCCTCGTTTATGAAACGGATGGTAATAGCACGTATTCAAGTTACAAACGCAATACATCATGTGTGCGAGCGTGCGTTTCCACAGCGGTTGTTAAAATAAGCCTTTTTCGCTTGTTGTCGGTGTCTCCCCCTCGCGTCCGCGCTGCTGAAAGGCGACGAATGGTTTGCATGTGTGTGATGTGATGCACCTCGATAACAGACAAACAGACAGCCATGCTGCAGATGGCCAGACAGAGGGCACAGGATCACCCAGAAGAGAAGATTCAGGAGATTAAGCAGGAGTAAGAACAGCCATAATAGAAAACCTCTTTGACTTTTACCACTTTTCAGCCCTCGCTGGCCCCGTTCCCTCCCTCTCAACCCCCGGCTCGTACGCTCTGCCTCCTAGGCTTCTGCTGAGCCGCTGTACAGGAATATGAAGGCTCCAAACCCTTACAGACCCACTGCTCCTTGGCTCTGGGGGGTTTAACTCATTTGGATTGTTTCATTGACGGCAGAAAACGGTTTATTTTAAAACCCTTAAACCCAGTGTGTCGGGTATTGAGGGGGAATAATCCCAGAGTGATCCCCATTCACACTTGTAGCTCAGAGATGTCTGTCTGTATGTATGTATGTTTGTGTGGATGTGGCTAATATGTACCCCCACCCCCTCCCCCAGCATATAGACCGATTATGCAGGACTTCAAGTACGACTCGGAGGAGTATGATGGACAGCTCCCTCGCTCCTCTCGTGCTTCGCCTGGATGTTGAAAAAAAGGAGGGTGGAGCTAAAGTAATCAAGCGATGGATGGACTCCGCCCCCTCTGCCACCTCCCTGGTGTCCCATGCGGCCTGTATCCCTGGCCCCGCCTCCATCCCCTGGCCTCGCCTCCCCACTGCTGCATCCTTGCGCTCGCGTTGCATTTAGTTTGGGTTTCTAATTTTTTTTACTTTGCAAAGTTTATTGAGTATATGAATTTAGATTTGTGATTACTGTGATTATTAAGTTATTTTACATAACAAGTGAATACTGAATCTAACACGTTTGACGACAGTTGTTGGCCTAAGCTCTAAATGGTGAGCTGCTAATGTGCTGGTAATCTCGTTCCCTGTGAGGTGGAAGTGGTCCTTGCGATAAGCGTTCAGAGTGTAACCTAGTACTTTACTCCATTTAAATTAGCTCCTGTTATCCGAACAGTCGTTTCCTGCTCCCCTCTTGCTTGTGTGAAAGCACTCTGTATCGTTCGATAGAAACGTGGTTTCCTCGCCACCTCTTCCAACAGAATTAGACGCAGACTGTTGCTCGGCAGTTGTGTCTAGACATTAGGATGTGATGGAAGAAAATCCTCAACATTATCACCTGATCCCCAGGGTGGCCCATGCAGGGGAATACCTGATAACCTTATAGTTCTTTAGATAGTTTTTATATATTATTTAATCAAATCCTACCTACCTCAAAAAACCTTATGTAATGCATTTGTCCCCTTAGATATGTATCTAAATGAATTCTGGATTGGGTAGTAGCGGTATGAATTGATGCTCTTGAGTAAATTTGTTTACATGTTCGGAGCAGAATATAATCCATTTGTAAGGCTTTCTGAGATTCCACCGTCATCAAAATATCCTTCTGCTTATCTTAACCAACGTTTATGAAGAAGGCTTCTTCAACTGCGGGGCTGAAAATTCTTTACACAAACCAAAAGTGTGTGTCTGTGTTTGTGCGTGTGACGGAGAAAGCTCTAAAAAGACAGATACTGCTATCAGATCCAAGAGGGATTTGACTTTCTTAATCCTGGTACGCCAGGCGGAGACACACACAGTAAGTCGGCGGAGTCTCGCCTTCCCCTCAGCCCTCTCTGTTCCACATGGCTTCTTCACACTGAAGGTGGAGTCTGTCCAGTGACCCTCGGCTGGACCCTTCACAGAAGGCATCCCCTCTGGGGGTCGGGGCTGTCAGCGGCCGGCTGTGATGCTGTTCTTCATTTTTAACTCTCCAGTTGTGCCTTGTCGTGCTACGAGTTATCGTCTTGAGGCATCTAAAGGTGGGAGAATCAGATGCGTTATACTACTACATTGATCAATACTGAGGAGTTGGACAGTAGATATGATGGGTGAGCACAGTATACAAATGCCCTTCTTTATTCAATTCCCCTGTATTTTAGGCTATTTTAAGTAGAAATATTTACTGCCCTCATGCATGCCATTCCAGTCCGTTAAATCACCTTAGTGGGGAGCCTGGTTGGCTCAGCGGGTAGAGGGCGTACCATATTGGCTCAGTCCTGAACGCAGTGATCCGTGTTCATTTGCTGCATATCTCCTCTATCTCCCATACCTTCCCCACTACCTCACTCACTATAAAAAAAGCATAAACATGCTTAAATTAATCTTAAAAAAAAAAGAGAATCATCTTAGCCGCAGCACCCAGCCCTAAGACGCGCCACTAGAACTGAGCTGGAGAGAGACAGTTTGAAGTCAGGTGGGTTCACTAAGTTGTGGAAAGAGTTAGGGCGTCCTTCCAAAGGATGTGGCCCTGAGGTCCTAGAAACAAAGACCAGCCCTCCCCGGTGGGGGGGGCTGACATTTGGCCTTAGTTATGTTTTGAGGAGCTCCTCACGTCACCAGGAAACTAGACCCGAATGGAAGGCTTTACCACGGGGTATTAATTACATTTACATGTTCAGCACCCTTTGTTGTGGTCGTCGGTCAGCATCCTAAGTTGACATCATTAAATTTGGTTGTACAAGGAGAGCGCAGGGCTTTGAAGAGAGTGAGAGTGAATCGAGAGAGACAACTCTGCGCTCCTACCTCGGAGGCCGCAGCGAACGCAGACCAAACCACGCCTCCACCTGATCATAAAGCATCAACTGGAACAACACAGAACTAGCAAAGCCGAAATCTGCTCTTTCTGCCTCTCTGGCGGCTCATCGCAGGGCCCTTCAGACTCAGAGAGTACGCTAAGTTCACATCCACCATGATGTGCTATTTCTGATGTGAGCATGAATGCATGTGTGTCTGCATGCATGTACGTATGTGCATGAGACATGAGCATGTGTGCGACAGAAAGACTACCACTGGCTACACACATATGAGGCTGTGTTGTCATGTCACATGCGGTCCCGACTCAAACCTCGCCCCATGCTGGCGGGTCGGGGCGGGGGGACAGACACATGGCGAGGGCGAGGGAGAGGGTAGAGAGAGGAGAGGGCGAGGGAGAGGGCAGAGAGAGGAGAGGGCAAGGGAGAGGGCAGAGAGAGGAGTGGGCGAGGGCTAGGGACAGGGCAGAGAGAGGCGAGGGAGAGGAGAGAGAGAGGTGAGAGTGAGGGCAGAGAGAGGCCAGGGTGAGGAAAGAGAGAGAGAGAGGCGAGGAGAGAGAGAGAGAGGCGAGGAGAGAGAGGCCAGGGCGAGGAAAGAGAGAGAGAGGCGAGGAGAGAGAGAGGTGAGGGCGAGGAGAGAGAGAGAGGTGAGGGCGAGGGCAGAGAGAGGTGAGGGTGAGGAGAGAGAGAGAGGTGAGGGCGAGAAGAGAGAGAGAGAGAGAGAGAGAGGCGAGGGGGAACATCTCCTTACCTACCTGGTTGCGCGCTGTATGCGTCTTCTGCTGCCACACCCGCCACTGGTCGTACAGCTTGATGGACATGCCGGTGCAGCCCGTGGCATGCTTGCGGACCCAGCCGAAGAACTGCTTCATCTCCCGCCGCAGGGTGGAGTTGGACGGCGGCTCGCTGCTCTTGGGCTCACAGGACTCAGCCTGCAGGCGCCCTGGTGGGGGAGGGGGGGGGGGGGGGAGAGGGGGGAGGAGAGAGGAGAGAGGAGAGAGGA
>JAOPUD010000019.1:2266379-2276824 GCA_027122715.1 Trisopterus minutus
GACAGGCGGACGCAAAGCTGCCTGACTTCTTAAAACAGTTACTACAGTACAATGTACTTTTCTTAATTGCAAGAAACTGTTTATTTACATTGGAAAAGCTTCAAGATTGACTTGTTAATTTCTAAAGTTTGTTTGATGGGGTTTCACTCATTGCGATATGTATATAAGAACGACTTGAGTACTTATGTTGTGTCATACGTTTTGTAATAATACTGTATCCTTTTTTTATGTTGGTTTTCTGAGAACTTCAGAGACTAATCAATATTTAAGGTATGAAATAAACCCATACGAAAAGACCACTGTGTGTGTGTGTGCTTGTGTAGGCAACGACCTACAGTTGTGTTCAGCGCTAACACAATAAAACATGTTGCAACATGTTGCAAGAGCTCTTAGCTCTCAGTACCTGGAGGTAAATTCCATTAGAGTCTGTATTGATCCGAGCTAAGTGATAGTGTTTATTCAGGGCACCGGACCAATCTTAAGCCAATGTGTGTGAACTGTAGAGCTCCACGGCCACATACTGCTGCAGTACCCAATTCAATTTTACACCTGATACCTCAACCCTGCCCCCGTCCACCCCAGACCTCTGCTATCCAGGGTAGAATCCGAGACCATACGATTTAAGTTTGGATTTTTCCCATTTATCTTCCACTATCAAATAAGCGAAACATTAATGCATTGCGTTTGAAAAATGGACGAACCAGGTGAGCCTTCACTATCACCAATCTAATTGCACCATTTACTTGGCATTCTATACTCCCCTACACTAAACGTATGCAATATATTCAGTATAAGCCTATGGAGGCTAAATATCGCCCAGAAGGCTACACTTATTTCCTCTCTTTTGGGTGTTTATTTGAAAAGCAAGGGAGACTTAAATAATCATTCTGAACGATAGGGTGTTATTAACGTAGTGAACCACGTGAGATGTATTTACTAACGTGTGGATTAGGTAAACGAGATACCCTCGCCATCAAATAAAACTGACAGCGACAACAGGGTGATACCTACTCTGACCGCTAGGCGGCGGCATTTCTCACAAATGAAGTGACGCTCGCTAATCAACCCAAATCAAAGATGATGCCGTAATGTCACACATTCTGAGACCATCAATCACGATTTTCTCTGATGAGGCTGCCCAACAATACCCAATAAAACCCACAAATGGATGGATAGCCAGAGGGGAGCGGGAGCACATGGGAAATAAAAACAGATCTGACTTTAAAATCCTAATCCAGCTCGCATAATGAAGGGTTACGACCCACCTGCACATATTGGCAACGGACAAAATTAAAATACGCTTTGAATGTCAGCAGGAAACACTTTTGCCTTATTAACATTGCCATCCAAACCCTAGCACTATAGTCTACAGTCGATCTAATTAAAAATCCCTCTACCGTGCATAATTTTGCGAGTGTAATTGATTCTTATTAGTTTTCGGTGCCCAAAGTGCGATTGGACTTATTCGATTAGGCTCCTTAAGTATTATCCGTGTATTATAGGCTAGGCCTATAGGCTATAGCACACCCTTATTGTAAAACACTATATATTCAGCTATTTTTTCATACACCGTTTCTTTAAGTTATTCTGAAAAAATAAATGCTACCGTCCTAGATTGATCTTGCCCAAATTTGGTTGGGATGACATCATCCAGAACACCCCTTCCGACCTTATAAGGAAGTAGAGAGCGGTCGGAAGATCTACGTCACCGCCGTAGGCGTGGTTTACGGGAAGTGACTCACTTCAGCTCGAGAGGTTAAGCGCCGTGCAGGAATCACACGCACGCATCAATGCATTCAAAGTAGTGGTGAATCCGTCCTTCAAAAAATGCACGGCACACAAACCATTGACGTTTAAGTCGTATGCAATAGAGGGACACCACTAACACAATATGGTTGCGAAAAGAGAATCTTTAAATAACCTTTTGTGATAAATCTAAACGTAATAACATTTGAAATGACCAGTTATGCTGTAACTAGGGCTGTGTTTAGGGCTATACCACCTGAGCAGTGATGCATTGTGTGTGCCTGCGTTGTTAATAGCTGCCGTAGACCTACAGTACATGCCTACCTGGTTGCTAAGGTGTGATATGTCACTTAGTAATGAATAAACAAGGCAGACGAGAGCAGTGGCCTGCAGAGTGTAGAGCCCACCGCTAAGACTTAACATTTGAATCACCATGCTGAACAGAGTGACGGGTTTCCGTACCACTCAGGGAGCCGTGACGTACGCCAACCCCTACGCCGTCCAGGTGGTCCGGGCCAAGCGCAGCGACCTGAAACACGGGATACGGCACACTGAGGAGCTGCTGGATCTCCTGGTTACAGAGGGGGTGATCGCCCAGGTCAAGAGATCCGTGGTTCTGAACTCCAGGACCCGGGAGGAGCAGAACTCCATGGTGCTGGACACCGTGTTGGCCGGGGGGGAAAGGGCATGTCGGAAATTCTTCCACCCGTGCCTCATGCGGGCGGAACCGAAGCTCTACGATCAAATCAAAGCCCACTTGGGATCGGTCAACGAGAAGATTGGAGATCCCAGAAGGCAGCTGATTGGATACCTGCTGGAACGGGACAAGGAAGGATCGGGTAGGAGGACTCGAGAACGTCACGCTCAGAGGACGAAACGTTCATCCCCCGGGCCCGACTCATTCCCGGCGGTCCGAAGCGGAGCCGGGGGCGCATGCCCGCCACCTGACAGAACAGGACGACGTGAACCGAAGGGTCACCCGCCGGGTGGGGACATCTACGACGTCATCGCCGCGGGAGGGGAGCCGTCGGTCGTGGGGGAGATGCTGGACCTCGTGGACGTGAACGCCGTCAACTCCCTCCAGGAGTCCCTGCTGCACGTGGCCGCCGAACACGGCCGCCTGCCCCTCCTGGGGCTGCTCCTGCGGCGAGGGGCCCGGACGGACCTCAGGGACCGGGAGGGCCGAACGCCGCTCCACAGGGCGGCACACAGGGGCCACGGCGAGGTGGTGCGGGCCCTCGGGAAGGCCGGGGCCTGGCTGTACACCTCGGACGCGCGGCGGAGGAATCCCGGCCACCTGGCCGCGGCGAACGAGGACTCGGACTGCGCCCGAGCCCTGGTGACGGAGGAGAGGGGCAGAGGGGTGGAGGACCAGACGGAGCCCACCTTCCTCCACAGAGCGGCCCAGGAGGACGACCACGGCCTGGCCCGGAAGCTGCTGCAGGCGGGGGCGGCCGTGGACGCCCGGACCAAGCAGGGTAAAACAGCGCTGCTCTACGCCGTGAGCGGGAACAACGAGAGGACCGCGGGGGTCCTTCTCGAAGCGGGGGCTGCAGTGGACCAGGTGGTCCTAGATGAAGCCGTGAACCTCGACAATGGCGCCATGCTCCGGCTACTGCTAGGTGAGCATGAATATTCATGCTTCACATGTTCTAAGAATGACCACAGTGCTTTTTTTTTTAATGCATTTCATTTTTGATCAGACGCAATCACCAGGTCACTGCGTACGGTGTTGTTCCCCGGTTGTGTTTCCTAAAGTAGAAGTAATCGGTCATTATTCGAACCTCAGCTCACTCCAGAGGATCCCTCGGCCCAGAAGCCATGGGCTCCACCCTCTTCTCAGCAGTCAGACAGAACCGTCACGCGGTGGTGGACGTTCTCATCGACGGTGGTGCCGATGTCAACATGTGTGACCAACAGGGATACACTCCCCTCCTATTGGCTGCTGAGCTGGGCCACGCAGACACATTCAGGTATCTTGCCTTTTGGCAGTGCTCAGACTTTTCCAATACAGGTTCAGCGCTGCTACCCATATTCATTTATACGTGAACATATTCACACGATAACATTCATATAAATGTAATAAAACCCATCGTCTATTGATATTATAAACATGTGTTTCCTTAGAGTTCTGGCAGCTAAAAACGCCAGACTGGACGTGAGTCTTCCCAACCTGTCCACAGCCCTACACCTGGCTGTGCGCAGCGGCAGCGTGCCTCTGGTACAGGTGCTACTGGCCAAGGGATTGGACCCCAACACGACCGGGCCCAAGGCGTACACAGCTCTACACCTGGCAGCGCTACACAGCCACCCAGCGCTGGTTGAGATGCTGTTGAAAGCTGAAGCACAGGTCAATTCAGAGATAAAAATATGTAAAAAAAAAAATATATATATATATACAATGTTAAATTTTCTCTTTTCATTGTGTGTCTTTTCATCATCAACTTCAGGTGTTTGCGCTTTCTGGTGTTCGTTCTACTGACCGACTGTACTTTTGCACTATTACCATTACAAAAAAATATATATATATGCCATTACTGCCATTTCTTTGGCACTACCACAACTTATATTATACAGAAACCAATGAGGCTACTTCATACATGTACATAGTACACTCTTCACTTTATTACTCTTCACTTCAGTGTTTACTTTTAGTTGTGCTAGGATATGTCTTATCTGCCGTCTGGTCTTATCACGGATCACCGTGAGACAGTGGGAAACCTCTTCTGTGCATGTCCACATGTGACGTAATCGACAACAAAGCTGACTTTTCACTTTTCACTTTTGTCTTTTTGAAGGCAAACGCTGTGGCCCAGGACGGAAGCACCCCTCTGCACCTGGCCAGCCGCCGCGGCCACGTGGACACCCTGGACCGCCTGCTCCGGGTCAAGGGTCACACCGAGGTCCGGGACCAGCAGGGCAGGACGGCACTGCACTGGGCGGCCTCCGCCCAGGCGGAGAGCCCCGCCGTGGGCATGCTGCTCTCGGCGGGGGCCAACCCGGACGCCGCCGACAAGCAGAAGAAAACGCCGCTGCACCTGGCGGCGGCGGCGGGGAAAACGGACGCCCTGGCGGCGTTGTTCGCCCACAAGGCGAGGGGCGGGGCCAAAGACATGCACGGCTCCACCCCCCTGCACTACGCGGCGGGCCGGGGCCACGGCGGCGCGGTGAGGCTCCTCCTGTCGGCGGCGCAGAAGAAGAAGAACGGACGAGGAGTGGACGAGAGGAACGCGTGGAGGAAGACGGCGCTCCACGCCGCCGCCGAGAAGGGCCACGCCCAGGCCGTGGCGTCGCTCTTGAGGGCGGGGGCAAAGGTCAACGCGCTGGACAACTGCAGGGACACCCCGCTGCACTGCGCGGCCCGGGCGGGCAGCAGGGACGCCGTGAGGGAGCTGGTGAGCTGGGAGCCAGGGAGGGGCGGGCCGGGGGGCAAGGCCGGCCTGCAGGCTGTCAACAGCGTGGGGAAGACCCCCATGCAGGTGGCAGAGGGCGGGGACACGCCGGAGCACAGGGACGTCGTAGCGGTAATCAAGAGAAAGATGGTTCTTATTAAATAGACGACCGGCCAAGAGACAAAACATCAAGTGAGACCGCTTAACCCTAGAAGGGAAGCCTTTGCCTTAACCTTAACCTTAATTGGCAATGTGTGAGGGGGGCGGGGGGGGCGGAGGGTAAAACAAAAGAAAGAAAGAACTCTCAAGAGAATGGTTATTCAAGTTCAAGGTATTCTGTTTGTTTTACGTGACTTCAACCTCAGCCTTGTGTCTGTCGACGCATAAACGGGAGCCGTGTGGTTTGGTACGGCTGTGGCGCAGCGACAAGGCCCCCATCCTGTCGTACGACCCCATGTTGTGACAGTTCCCCCTGCTCACCACACGGGGGAGCCATTTGACTTTTTTTATAGTGAACAGTAAAATAGCATTGAAATGTAAACCATTCGTTCAGATTAATTCCATTTTTGTTTTTACTGTTGTCGTTTGTTTTTTTGGAGTGATTATTAAAAATGTAAATCAGCTAAATGTTCTTTTCATGTATGTATGTCCATGTGTGACGTCATGCTTCACTCCTTCCGGTCGCCCTGTGCTGATGACGACGCCCTCGGTCACGTGACGCTGTTGTTTTGGTCCGAGTCCCCATGTGCGTTATTAGTCCACCTCTAGATCAGATGGCGAGGAACGAAGAGAAGCAACAGGGGCGATTGAATAGACTGTGGCTCCAGAGAGAGAGAGCGGGCAAGTCGCTTCAACCTACGTGTTGTCATGTAGGATAACGACGTGGATAAACTCTTGATTAAACATAAACCAGCTAGCTAGCGAGCTAGCCACACAACATGCTAATTCCTGCAACAGGCACATTTGAAGCGTTCTCAGAGTTCACCAAAGCATTTATGTATATTTATGTGTTTCTCTTATATGTGACCTCAACCTCATGTGATAACAACCGTATATAATAAATTTTCCTACCTTAATTTGTTTTCATACCTTTATTCTGCATACGGACGAATTAAAGATGCACATGCTCCCAGACCCAAACTGGTAGATAATGAAATATCGTGCAACAATATCAGTAACAATAAGCGTCTACAGTCACGGTCACCTACATGGTGCTCTCTGATAATAAAAAACAACCTACTTTCCTCTCCCAGTCGACTCTTAACTCAGCCTCCTCGGTGAAGAGGTGGATCCCCAGCATTAAGAGTGAAATTGAGTATTACTTGCAGGTGAGTAAGCACAGTGTTTGTAATACTTTCCGTGGCCACTGCGGATTATCGTGGATCATCTTCAAAGAAAAAAACCTCTTCTTCTTATAACACAAACCCACAGCAGTCACAACTCATCCACTACCCCGAGAGGAAAATCGCGGAGTTTCAGTTCTGCATCAAGGAGTTGGAGAATGAGTACAAGCGCTTCATCGTCAAACTGCGAGCTCTCGACCCCACCTGCAAACACAAACCCTGGACCCCTCGGGCCTACAGCAGGAGGAGGGCCGACACGCAGGACTCTCTGCCCACCACCAGTCCGTTGTTTTTTTATACTTAACTAAATCTGAATATCACTGACTCACTGAGTTGATCAAATAACATCAATAGTGTATAAATATATAAAAAATAAACAAATCGATAAATAAATTTAAAAAATATATATATATAGATGTGTGTGTGTATAGTAAAATAATTGATGTTGCTACGTTCGCTACCTACAAAGCTTACCAGCTTGGTTCTGCATTTGACCAACCACTGCTTTTTGCACAGATTGTTAGGTCACCCGATAAACTTACTGGGACACACACCTCAAGCAGATAAATGCTTTAAGTTTGCAGTGGATTCCCCTTTAGGACTAGAAAAAGATTGTAATGCAGCCATACTCTGAAGTATTAACCTCTTTCTTTTCTCTGTTGTTCAGTTAAGAAGCAACGCTGTGGCCTGCTGGAGGACCCCGGTGGTCCGGGGTGCGGAGGGGAAGGGGACCTGGCCGGCGAGAATGGAAGTAGCCAACCAGAGGCCGGACTCCACCCTGCTGCAGAACGCTCAGAGCCGGTCTGCGTCGACCAGGATCTGCCCCTGACCTTCAACCCGACGCGCCTCGCCATGGCGGTCGCTGGGTTTCGAGGGCACTCAGCCACTCAGTCGGGCGCTTCGCACGCCGCACAGAACCTCACCCAGGCACTGCACTCCGGCCTGCCCAACCTCTCCGGTTCCCTGCTGGGCCGGAGCCCCAGAGCTCTGGGTCGGACGGCCGGGGCGAAGGGGGCGACCGGGGCCGCGAGGGAGTCCGCTGGAAGACCCGCAGTCACTGTGGACAAACGGACAGCGGGCCAGGGCTACGGCACGGGGACGGGGACGGGGACGGCCGAGGGGCTGCCGGAGACGACGAGCGACGTCGGGGTGAAGGGAGAAGCAGAGAGGACTGGCCGCGTCCTCCTGGGCCTCAGCTATTGCTCCTCCTCCTCCTCCTCAGATGAAGAGGAGGCTGACACATGATTCGTGACAAGATGAATCATTTTTTTTGTGTTGTGGCTTTTTTTTCCAACCTCTTCTTGAATCATTATCCGTTTTAATAAAATTAACTTATTTTAATCTATGGTGGAAATAGCGTGTGTGTGGAAAAAAAAGAAAGAAATAACCTCTAAATGGAAATACATTGCAATTCTCAGGTATAATATCAGTTTTTATCATAGAATTGATGGATGTTATAGTCATAATCCACAAACCACAGGAACAGAAGTGAAGCGATGGAGAGGTTGAGGTTGGGTGGGGCGGTGTGTGCAGTTCTGATCTGAGGTGAGATAGGCACAACCTGCTGAGTCAGAATAAGTCGTGCTCCGGCTGTGTGTCGTGTGCGACTGCTGCCGGTCGGAGACGCTCCGCAGGGAGGAGTTAACCGTCTAACCAGCCTGTAGGAGGTGCAAACCAGTGAGTTCTGGGAAACACTGCCACTGTGTAAGGGTATGGTTAGGTCTGACCTTGATATCCTGACGAACGGAGCTGCTGAGTGCACAGTGCACACTCACCGCTTCTATAGAAAAAAAAAAAAAAAAAAGATATAGGACGGTGTTGAAGGAGATGCATTTTTTATTGCATACATTTTTTAACCAACAATTATTGTTTTTTCCTTTTTGAGACAATAGTCCCAGCGTGGTAACATTTTAGTTCAGTTTTGACCTCATCATTTTAGCTCTTATTGTTTTTGCTATAACTAAATGCAACTATATGAAATATATATAAAGGAATATATCCACACAAAAGAAGACGTTGATGCCACAGTAGCGAGGGCTGCTTGTGGTTCTGGGTCGCAGCAGTTTGACAGCTCTGCACGCTCGGTTTTTGGGCGATGACGTTATGAGAAATGTTAAATAACCCGCAGCCAGCCTACCAAGCCACCTGCGGTTCAGCGTTTTCTCTGTACTCAGCAAGCGAACAGGCCTTCTAGCATGCTCGGGTGTCTCATGGAAACTGGGGTGGCCAACGTGAGGCAGCATTCTGCCCACGGATTCCCAGGGAACCCGCTCCAGTGCCGGGTACCACTCAGACCACGGGCCTGGCCGCTCTCCACCCAGTGCAAAGAGGAGGCTTACCAGTTAGCTCCTCAGTAAATGGAAGAGTCCAGGGTTATTAAGCGAGGGGGGATTTAACTCAACTTGGTTGGTCTGCCTTTTTGTTTCTGGAGTTTCTTGGCGCACAACCAGAATAAAACTCAATTCAGTCGTTTGTCTTTTCATGTGGCAGCAATATCCTGCCAATATGACATTCTGTACTTTCGAAAGCGCTCTATCAATGTCGTTAACCAACATTCGCTGTTCATGGAGATTGAATAGTTTCGTACAGGTCAGAGGGTGACATATTATGAATCATGAGAAATCAAGGCAAGGTGGTAATACTAAAGAGGAATATTGCAATCAATATTTTTCATTTAATTAATCCGATTAGTTTCATTTTGTTAAATGTGAAAGCTGTGTGAAGGATGTGAGTGTCTGTGGGAGCACTCATGACGGTTCATGTATGTGCCTGTGGGTGGAAACTGTGGCTTCTAAGACTTTTTTTTTTTTTTTTTTTTTGCTTAACATAGACACACTCACACCTCTAGCATGTAAAGCCTGGCTTCCACACACACACGCACACACACACAGAATCACACACGTACATACGCGCCGCTCTCAGTCGTGCATCATGAGCTACGATCAGAGGCATCGACATCCTGGAGTTTTTCATGTGGACGGGCGTCAGGACCCTGAGCTCCCACCCGTCCCTCCTCCACGGATGGCCCCTTACTGGCCGTCCCATGCAGACCATGAGAGGTACCGCAAGAAGAGTGAGGGGTGCCTGGGCCTCAGCCACAGCGGGGTCACAGTTCTCCTGCTTCTGTTTCTGCTGGTGTTCACCTCCTTGGGATTTGGAGCTTACCAGATGTACAATTTGCAGATGGATCTGCGATCAATGAATAAAGTAAGTATCCCAGCTTCTGAATGCCATGGTTTGCAAGATAAAGTTAACAGCCAAGTCCAATCAAATGCATGTATATCAAATGTGCAGTAAAACCTATTCATGTGCAGTGAAACTCAAAAAATATATTCCGAATGATAAATAGATTTTTTGTATGAACTTAGGAAATGTGTTGCATTACATTTGTCATGTTTTGTCTTCTCTATTTATTTACATTTACATTTAGGGCATTTAGCAGACAATTTCATCCAAAGCGACTTACAATAACTAATAATTTATAATGTTTATTTCGAACTAAAAGGGCTGAGTGATTGTGTTATGGATATAATTCTTTATTTTTCATCTAGCAGGCTGATATGACGCATTCCTCAGACACAAACATTCCCACACTTGAAAAGCAAGTTGGTGAGTCTCTCAGTTGTACAACCGACATTGCCTCAATTAATCCCAAAATATTGATTAAGAAAATACAGGGCAAATATATTGAATTAAGGGATTGCAGATTTCAAACGATTGTTTGCTCTTTCAGGGCTTGAAAAACCGGTGATTTTCAAGAAAGTTCTGGATGAAGTAAGACCTGCAGCACATGTCGTAGGTAGGAGTGTCCTCCTCTTCCGACCTTTCCTCTCATCTCTTCTCTCCCCTTCTCCCTTCTTCTCCTCACGTCTGACCTCCTCTCCCCTCATCCAACCTCCTCTCCTCTCTTCTCTCATGCCCTCTCTCTCCCCCCCCCCCCCCCCCCCCCCCCCCCCCCCCCCCC
>JAOPUD010000019.1:2572398-2583308 GCA_027122715.1 Trisopterus minutus
GTGTGTGTGTGGGTGTGTGTTTGTGTGTGTGTGTGTGTGTGTGTGTGTGTGTGTGTGTGTTTACACTGTGACGACTCTCTGTCTGCTGGTTCCCCTGCGTTCACCCCTCTGGGGCGTGGAGCCAGTGGGCGGGGCTGAGAGAGTGGTCAGCTGATGTGGTTCACCTGTTCAGGTTTGGTCTGTAGGCGTCATAATGTTTGCCACATAAACCAGTCGTCAATCTTGAATTTCCCCTTTGGGAGCAATAAAAGTATCTATCTATCTATCTATCATCTATCCAGACTGGCAAGTTAGCTTTTTGGTTTTGTTCATCTTGATTTTGGCTCATAGGATTTTTTGCAATCCTTTGGCTAGGCATTATTCTTTGTCTTGTGTTCACATCATTCAGCATTCCCAGAGCTCTGATGTTCCACTCATGTATATGTTATGGGTTCCAAAGCTAGCACCACAGTTACAAATGTTTACAAGTGGCTTTCCAGTTTCATCACATTATTTCAACGAAATTGAGAAAGAATTCACATTGCGAAATTGAACTGAATGCATTCCTGCACAATCCCACAAACATCCCGATCGACAGAAACAACCCGACTCAAAATATCATTCAGTGTTCAGGGCACCAGCATTCAGACAAAAGGTTGCTATTCGATACACACAATCACACTAATAACGCGTTCAACACACTGCTCTTCACTCATGCCGCTCTAAGTCGATACTAAACACTCAACTCATACGACAAAACTCATCACACTCATGCTATATGAAGCTTAGCTTCAGGGGTCAGGTTTCTGTGATATTTGCATTGTACTGCCCTGAAAAACACGGATTTAATGTTGATGGAAATAAAACACAAACCCTACGTTTCTCTCCCCAATTTTCGGAAGGGGTGGAGACCTAGCCTAGAAATCCAGACCCACATCTAGAAAGCTGTAGGGTCTGGCAACGAGTAATGAAAGTGGCCCAACTCGAGGGGCGGCCCCAAGCATGCATTTGAAAATATCACTGCTCGCAATTGGATAACACTACGACCAATCAGAAGAATACAAGGGGTGACGTATCCAGACCAGCGGAGCTAACCAACAGATAAGACTCTTGCCGTATCTGGTTGGTAAACCAGCAACGCTTTTGGCCCCGCCTATATCAGATACACTGATGTGATTGGTTAATGTTCTGGACCAGGGGAATCGGGGAGTGAGTATATTTGTTCATTCCCAGAGTGACTTGCTGTGCAAACTCAAATTGTGCTCTCGTGAGAACATTGGATTTCCAGGGTAGTGGAGACAGTTAAATGTAGTAAAAACTAGAGATGACATGATAATTAGGCCTACGTATCACAAAACAGTAGTTTAGTAGTAGTACCAGATGTAATGTGAGCTGGGCCTCTATCGTAATCAAACCTTTTCCTTGTCTGAGGTGATGTGTGTCCTGTGATTGTGTGTGTGGAACCATATCATTCTATGGTGCCGAATTGCAGCAGTAGTCGTATGTTGGCTTTTCATATTAAATTTCGGGTCTGTGAATAATTCACAAAAACAAATCTGACCCAGGTGTTGATGGGAAAGAAAAAAATATTCTTATCGCTTGGTCGAATCGTGTTTGATGTTGTTTATTACATAAGTATTGGCAGAACAAGCTCTTATTGGTGCACTTACCCTACAAATACAGACTTTGCTCCAGATTCAGCAGTTGCATGTCTTCATTCAAGCAAAGGCTTCAACTCTCAACACCCCAATACTACCAGATACTAGATTTCAAATGGGGGTGTTTTTGGAAATGTTAGCCTTGGAGTGGATGGATACAAGAGGTGTTTTAATATTCATCTTCGTTTTCCTGATCCTTGCTGACTATCTAAGGAATAGAAGCCCCTCCAATTTTCCTCCCGGACCCTGGACTTTTCCTATTATTCGTGACACATATCGGGTCCATCCCAACAAAATGCATCTGGATTTTGAGAAGGTATGTTTGTTGTAGACCACAATTATTTCAGTAAAACAGTAAAAGGCTATTATTTAAAAATTCTTATGCACCCATACCCCCTCACTATTATTCATCTCCATTGATTGACCATATGTTGTACAGTTTGACACTGTTCAATTACATCATAGTTTCATTTTATTTTAGTTTGCTGGAAAATATGGACCAATTTTCAGCCTTCAACTCTTTGGTGGAAGAGTTGTGGTTGTCAACGGATACAAGCTTTTGAGGGAAGTCTTGGTCAAGAGAGGAGAAGACTATGTCGACCGCCCAAGTCTACCAATACTGTACGACGTGATTGGAACACAAGGTATTGTGTGCTGCAATTTTTGCAGTCTTTTTAGATTGCAGCACAAACATTTAGCTGGCTTCAAAAGTATCTTACAAGCATTCAATCAATATTGGAGCAAATACAGAAATGTGTGTACTATATTAACCAATAAAAAATTTAATCTGAAACTTTAAAATGATGTATAATAACAGCTACCGTTGGGATCATTCTGTAAGCACTCATTATTTCATATAAAATAGAAGGGATGGTTTCAGTGAAAACATGGTACATGTTTCCACTAACACACAAAGATATCACTTCAGCCAACTAAGCCTTGGATGTTTTGTATTTGCTACAGGTTTGTTGATATCAAGTGGTAACTCATGGAAGCAGCAGAGGAGATTCGCCCTGCACACACTCAGGAACTTTGGTTTGGGTAAAACGCGTCTGGAACCAACAATCCAGCTGGAGAGCCAGTATCTGATTGAGAGCTTTGCACAGCAGCAAGGTAGGCCTACTCGACAAATGCTTTTGTTTTATAGGGGCTGTAATGATTGCCAGCTGTGTAATTTACAAATGTAAGTGTATATAGTCATCAATTAAAGGTCTTATTTAACAAGGACCTCTCTCATCCAATTGGTTGAAACACAGAAAATACAAATGTGAGGTCAACTCAATTCATCATTGCATGCTTTCTGAATATCCCTGCTATCAAAGCACCAAGCTAAAAGGTTTTTTACACTAGTTATACATGCACATCACTTACGAATAACCCTGATTCCAAATGCTGTTAGGAACGCCCACCGACGCGAGAACAGCTTTAATCAGGGCCACCTCCAACATCATCTGCTATTTGTTGTTTGGGAAACGCTTCGAGTACACTGATAAGCAGCATCAGTCCATCGTTGATGACTTCCGTAAATTACTGAAGCTACAAGGAGGGCGAGGGGCGATGGTAGGTCATGGTACTTATTCAGGTCCAATGGGATGAATTTCAAGGTCTGGATTTAATCTACTCTACAGTATGGCAGACTTCAAGGGTCTTTGTAACCCTCTGTGTTCTCTGTAGCTGTACAACACGTTCCCATGGCTAGTGAAGCATTTTCCTGGACCTCACAGAGGGTCATTTGCTCTGACTCGTAGAGTTTTGTCCTACATTGAAGAGCGGGTCAAAGAGCACAGAGTGGATCATGACCCCTCTTTGCCCAGAGACTACATCGATTGCTTCCTCACAGAAATGCTCAAGGTATGTGTATGTGTTCACTTCTGGTGGGTATGACCATACATATTGTACTAAATAAATAAACACACAGCAGTTTTGGAAAGATGTTTATAACATAGCTTACCACTCTAGCCACATAGTTGCTGCCTTGATATACACAATGAATAGCTTTTACATAAATCCTTGGATGGCTGGATCATCTCTCTCGATTTTTAGGTATAGGTCTACAAGAGATTGCTGTACTCGGCAAAGAGCATAAGCTGTACCTGTGTATAACCATAGCCATAAACACAATAACGGTGTGTGTGTAATGCCAGATTTGTATTATTTCAGTATTTGTATGTTTTGTTACCGGGTTCTTGGTAGAATGAGGCTCCGGAATTAAGGTTTGACATTGCGAACCTGAGTATTTGTACAATGGACCTATTTGCTGCTGGGACTGAAACCACCACCGCCACTCTGCACTGGGGACTGCTGTTCATGGCCTACTACCCAGACATACAAAGTAAGCGGGAATGTTAGTGTTGCATTCCTTTTAGGCCATTGAGCATTATGGGTCTTGTCACGATTACTTTCGTCAATGTTTTTTCTAATGTATACTTTTATGTTACTTCTATGTTTTTATGTACAGAGAAGGTCCAGGCTGAACTAGATAGCATAATTGGCTCATCCAGGCAGCCCTCCATATCGGACAGAGACAGCACTCCCTATACTTACGCTGTCGTACAAGAGACCCAAAGAATGGGTAACATCTTACCTCTCAATATTGTCCGTATGGCTAACAGGGACACCCCCATTGGAAAGTACACCATCCCAAAGGTAGAAACCCATTCCAAAGTCATTCTTAGTTTAACCAATCAAACTTTATTTTGAAAAGGTCCCATCTGATCTCCTTATTTCCGTAACTTCTCCCACAGGGCACCGTGTTGATGGCCACCCTGAACTCTGTCCTTCATGATGAGACTATGTGGGAAACGCCCGACTCCTTCAACCCTCAACACTTCATTGACCAAGACGGCAAGGCTAGGAAGAGGGAGGCCTTCCTGCCCTTTTCAGCTGGTGTGTATCCACGCAACTTTGATGAACACTTTGATGATTTGCATGATTCATTTGATGTGAAACAAACTTGGTAAAGGTACAAATGAGTTAGGGGCATGGTGATAGATGTTAAGTCATAGACTATTTATTGGTAGTCATTCAGCAGAAAATGTAAATAGAGATGCATAGATTAGGATTTCACAGAAGATCTCAGCTAAGATGCTAAGATGTTATCCATCCACTGAGAGACGCCATTCAATTTTCTTACGTTTCAACTTGTATTGGAATTGATCGTTTTAAGGCTTTTTTTGTAACAAATTTTTATGTACTTTTTAAATATTTAACTTTTTAAATATGATGTCCTATAATTGAAGGGAAGTCGTTTTTAGACTTCAACCACTTTAGACTTCAACACTTGGTTAATTTTTAACCTTTGTTCAAACATTGAACAAGTTACCAAATTTGACTCTCACACTGATGAAAATAACTTGCTTTACTTGATCAACTCAGTATCTTACATGTTGCGAATCAACAGCTTTGTTTTATACATGTTGCGTATATTTATGCATTTTATTGTTTCTACTACTGATACTAATCATAATAATGCTCCTAGCATGCTATTACTTTCATTATGTACACTAATACTACTACTACTAACCTACTTATCAGTGACAACCGCACTCATCACATTTCCTGCAGAAATGCATTTTCTATTTTTTCCTTCATCATTTTCAGTGCAATCGATTATTATCTGGGATTTATAGGTCTGTTTTCATGTGTGTGTGTGTGTGCGTGCGTGCGTGCGTGCGTGTGCGTGCGTGTGCGTGTGCGTGCGTGTGTGTGTGTGTGTGTCCTCGTAGGGAAGCGTGTGTGTCCTGGGGAACAGCTGGCCAGGATGGAGCTGTATCTTTTCTTCACCTCCCTCCTTCAGAGGTTTTCTTTCTCTGCCCCCCCTGGAGAAAAGCTCAGTCTGGACGCCGTGTTTGCCACCACTAACTGTCCCAAGCCCTTCCGCCTGTGTGCCACACCACGGTGAATCCATCATCCCACACGTTTCCATAATTTAACCTGTTGCATCAGAGCATCAGTGATACACGTTATAATAAACATCATTCTCCCATTTCGGGATTCTACCCTGTGTTTGAGGAACTTATAATAATCGTGCGATGATTAAGTGCTGACACTTTCGGATGAACGTTTCCATAATAACGATTCTGTGCACATCTTTGCGATGATTAACCAGTCTAACAAGATTTGTTTGATTTTTGACACAATATTGTTAACCGTAAGTGTGACGTATGTCGTAGGTTTTGTGACCTCTGAGACAAAATAAATGAAACCTTTGATCAGATGTTGCCATCTACGTGTTTTCATGATTAGGTCTACATCCTTGTATAGCTCTAGCCTATATTCTCTAGCCTACAACTGTGATCACTTTTGTGTTAAATATACAAAACAAAGGTACTTTACATTATAGGCTTTACACTTTGATAATGGCACATTGCTTGTATGCACACATAGCATTCAAACTTGTCTTTGTCTTGGTCTTAATGTGCCGCAGATCTCACGGTTGGAAATTCCCTTCTGATCTTTTTCTACGTTTGTTGATGTGTGGGCAAGCTATACTATAACTGAAAGTACGCCCACCAAAAAACAATGGGAATCAATGTTAGGGGTATTTAACAGTGTAAACCAAACGGAATCTCCTTTGTTTACTTGGGTAGGCTTAATTGTTTAGGCCTACTACACAACTTTTATTGTACGTAACGACGTAGGACTTCCAAGACTTCCACTTGCAGCACTTTTCTATTTTGTTCCTGCACGACGATGGATCATTTGATTGTGTTAAACTGTTTTGAACTGTTTTTGCATCGCCACCCACGACTCAACCCAAGAAGCCTACTAATCTAAATAACATTTTCGCGGTGAAGAATAAAAGGGGTTACCGAAGTAGGTCAACTGCAATGCTCAAACTGGAGCGCAAAGATTCTGCATCTGCTAAAATACGACGAAACTAGGTCATTTTTTCTTTTAAGAAACTTCGCATGGGCAAAATAGTTACTAAGTCTCTGCGTTAGACGTTTCATCTCGGGTCGTTCGTTGGTCGCATTTGAAAAAGGCTTTCATCTGGCAGGACTAATTCATCATAAATCTGTTGCGAATATGAAGATCAAAAGGGTGACTCATTTGCTGAAGAAATTGAAGATCTATTGACGCACAAAAAGCCTACACAGTTTTTTTCGTTTTTGAAAAGGTGATTGGGTAGACAATTCGTTACCTTAGTCCTTACGTTGGGCTAAACAGACATCGAGTACAGCCGAGCCTACTTTTGTGGATTTTCTTTCTAGAATGTTTTACGTCTCCATATCAGCTACATTCTAAGACAAGTAGCCTACCCCACTGAATTCAGCAGAGAAGATGAACTATGATGAATATTCTCACATCGACTTGGAGATTCCCAATTCGGGTTCTTCTAATTTTCCACCTCATGGGTAAGTTGGATTTAGTTTATTATTTAAAGTTAGTAAAGGAAATTGCATCGGGACAAACTACCTTAAATACACGAATATCCGTCACCCACCACCATCATATCCTATAATAACAACAGAAGTGTTCATTTGAGGTGTGATTTTGTGACAGGCTCGCACCTGGTGTACCAGGCAAAGGTTCAATGCGAGGGCTATCTGACCGTACTGCCAGCTCAGGAATTTATTCTGGGTTCAAACCTGACCGTGTACTGTCACCTCACAAAGGAGTGTTCAAAGAGGTAGGCCTAAAGCCTGTCTCTGCGTGTGCGTGTGCGTGTGCGTGTGTGTGTGTGTGTGTATGGGTGCGTGCGTGTGCACGCGTTGTCCATGCTTGTACTGCTCATCTGCACCATGACTCCTATTTCCACGTTAAAACATACTCTTAATTCCCTGTTAGCATCCCCTTAACACTGCTGCTGACCACGTCCGAAGGGTGGGAGCAGCAGGTGAACCCAGAGGAACGCATCAACTGTTCAACAGCCAGATTTAGACTGGCTAACCTCCGCAAACCTGTAACTGTTGTGAGCTGCTTAATGCTTCAGGGACACCTGACCCGTACGGTGTGTGGACTCCTTCTCCGTGGCGGATGTATGTACAAAGTATAAACAAACAGCTTAAATATAATAAGTGTTTTTAACGTTGCACAATGGACATGGGATAACCTGTTTTTGCATTTTAGTGCCGCCTGATACGCCTAGCAATGTTTACTGTGAGACATCACGGCACTCCGGAGTGTTGGACTGCCGGTGGGACCCAGGACAGGATACACTCCTATCCACTAGCTACAATTTTTCTCTCAGCAGGTACTGGGTTAAACTTTATTCCGTAGACTCTTTAGTTCTATACAGAATGTATTGCTGGGCATTTACTCCTATTCCTATGTTCTGTTTTTATCCAAAACATTATCATTTTTAATAAACTGTCTCACTCTGTACTCTCACTCTGTATATCATGTTGACGACCATCCCATCTTTGATTGCCTTATATACAGTGCAAATGGAGCCCAAATACATAATGTTCATGTACGGAGAGCGAATTGCATGATGCCAACAACATTGCTGGATCAGAATGAAAATTACCAGTTGACCATCACGGCTTACAACACCATGGGGGCATCGAAGTCAGAACCCTTCAACTTCCGTATCAAGGATGTTGGTAAGCTGTGTGTGTGTGTGTGTGTGTGTGTGTGTGTGTGTGCGCGCGGTTAGTTACTTATATTTTATTATATTTTCTTTAAGCATCTTATCTCTATTATCACTGATATTGATCTCTTTATATAAGAATGCAAACAAAGGTCATTTTAATTGCATTATGACTAGTTTCACAAAACAGACTCATATCTTTAGATTCCATTCTAGGTCAGGCGAGCTCAAAACTAGGTACCCAGGGTGGTTCACTTCCTTTCCCTTCGTATATAATTAACAAAGTAAGTAAGTGTGGATGAACACAGAATCGGCGAGCAGTAGTGGGCTACATCGTGATTTTTTAAATTTACTTCGGTCTCAAATAATCACTGTGTAGACTGACCACTTTAACTTATTTAAATACGAAAAGTTCTTCACACAAATTTATTTTCTGCGGTAGAATATCTCTAGCAAGCAAAAAAAGAACCAGGTGTAGCTCCGCAACTTAAAGTTTCTGGTCCAGGGCCCAGCTTCTGTTAGAGCACAACTAGTGGGAGACCACACACAGGAGGACAGCTGGATCCACGACTGCATCATGACTAACCTGACCCGTTTAGTTGAACACCTAACACCTAGTTCGCTCTTAGAGGCAACATAATAAAAAAAATATATATATGAACAACTGGTTTGGTTTTTGGTTCTAGGGTTTGGTATTAGGGGTAGGGTTTGCTATGGATTCGTTTTTCGGTTCTAGGGCTGTATTACTGGTTTCCTATTGACGTAAGGTGTCAGGGTTTGGTTTCTGGTTTCAATGTCTTGGGGTTAGGGTAACCTTTTTGGATGAGGTTTCCGGTTTGGCTTTGATATTCTTGGGTTTTTCATTTTGGGGTAAGGGTTTCCTATTTGAATTCAGTTTTGGGGTTTGGGTAGGGTTCTAGTGATTGTTTTCAGGGATATGCCTTCTATTTGGGTCAGGGGTTTATTCAGAAATATAATCATTCACCTGAAAATACTGATTCAGTGCGTGATTTTTGGCTCTAGGCTTTTGTTTTAGAGTCAGGCTTTCTTATTTTGACTTGGCTTTAGGGTTTGTATTTTTGGTGGCAGGATTGTTTTACCTTAGAGTAAGGTTTAAGCGATTGGCTTGTGGTTTTATTCACTGCAGGGTTAGGGTTAGAGAGTTCATATTGTTTTGGGCCAAGGGTTTGTTTTTCAGTTCTCTACTTTGTAGGGAGGACCACTCCTTTGTGATTTCCCTTTAAATATTATTTGTAACAGGGTCAACATGTTTTACCTGTGTGTGCTGTTCTACTGCTTCAGTTGTACCGGAGGTCCCACGCATTGTGAACGTAACGTTTGGCAACGACTGCAGCGCCCTGGTGCGCTGCAGCAGCACAGAGTCCTCCCAGCTGCTCCGCTACCAAGGCAGACTCCGAGCAGGGAAGGGCTCCTCCTGGGTAAACATTGCCTTCAAATGATTGTGACCGCTGTCCTCCATAGAATTGAAACGCTGGATGGTGTTTACTTACATGCGTGCGCGTGCGTGTGTGTGTGTGTGTGTGTGTGTGTGTGTGTGTGTGTGTGTGTGTGTGTGTACGTGTGTACGTGTGTACGTGCGCGTGTGTGTGTGTGTGTGTCGTGCAGCTTGGGCTTGTAGAAGCCCAGAGTGGTTCGGGCCAACTAAGAGTGGAGGGGTTGAAGGCCCTCAGTGGGTACGAGTTCCAAGCCAGAGCTTGTTACCTCGCACGTGCGAGTGGTCTGACCTCGGGGCCCACCTCCAGCCCCACCTCCCCGCTCGGCTCCTCCCAAAGGCCCCGCTGCAGCAACTGGAGTGTGTCCGACTGGGGCGTGAGCCCTGGCAAAGGCAAGCTAGCTGCAACTACTCGATTGACAGTATGACGTTGTAGAATATAGTAAAAGCTATGGATTATAAATGCTATACTCATAACAATATAGTCATGCTAGTAATATTAATCATGATGATTGATTGATAGCAATAGTTAAAGGTCCCATGACATCTCCACCAGGCGTGAGTGTGATTGGCCGTCACACGCCGTCTTGGAAAATCTGCCCCTTATGACATCACAGGTGGGCGTGTCCACCTAGACGTGTGACGGATGGATGAGTAACGTTTGCTACGGTCCCACGGGGCAGGGCTGGGAGACCGATCTGTCCAGCACACCTCTGGGTGGACACGCCCATTTATGATGTCATAAGGGGCAGAATTCCAAAATGGCTTGTGGCGGCTAATCACACTCACAGCTGATGTCATGGGACCTTTAATCCTGCGCTATGTACGTTTTCCTATTCGCCACTCTAGGGGCTTGAGTTGTAGCAATAGACAGCGCAATATCACTCATGTCATAGATCTAATCATTTATTTCGTGAAACGGTAACGCAATAATTGATTGCGAACGTGCCTTGTGCTTGTCGCGGTGCCTCAGGTCCTTCCCGGGAGCTCCGGGCATGGAGGACGCTTGGTCGCCGTGGCGACAGTGGACTGCAGAATGTGACCGTTTTGTGGAAGGTATCGACGTGTCATTGTTCAAACGTTTAAAACGAGGAAAGACTAAAGACAGAGCGGGGGGGTCCTTCCAGTAACCAGGAGACTGCACTGCATGTACTGCATACCAACCACGCAGGGCAACCTCCTTGTGCTTGTGCTGTCGGGACGTCAGGGTTAGTGCCAAAAACGCCGTCGTCCTCTTCAGTAAAACCAGGTTCCGTTTCCCCCCCCCCCCCCCCCCCCCCCCCCC
>JAOPUD010000019.1:2587104-2597817 GCA_027122715.1 Trisopterus minutus
GCCGCCTCCTCCAGAGGACTACAGCGGCACACTGCAGCGCTACGAGGTGCGCCGGGGCGGCGCGGAGGGCCAGGCGGTCGTCCAGGCCTGCCCCGCCGCCCTGAGCCTGTGCGTGGTCCGGGTGCCTCCCGGCGTTGGGACGCTGTGGGTCAGCGCCGTCACCTCCCACGGCCGCTCCCCGCCTGCCGCCGTCGACCTCAGAGCCTCGGGTACTGTAACATGTGACCGTGACCGCGACGCCGCCGCCGCCTTTTGTGACATGAGTGCCGTGTGACCGAACCCCCGGTGAAACACAACGTGACATAAAGTTCTGCTTTGATGGCATGCCGTCACTTTCCCGTTGATAGCGTGCCATAACGCATTCCCTTTGATGATATGACATCACATTACCTGGGGGAACATAACATCCCATAATGTTACATTGCCTTTGATAACGTGACGTCAGATTTAGGGGTGGGCGGTGCAAAATTTGGTTTACATCCGATACCAGGTTATACGGTACCAGAATCGCCGATAACGATACTGATAGCTTTCATTATTCAGAGCAGCATGTATATGGTCACGCAGGGGTGTCGCGATTTATGAGGTGATTGCATCATCAAAACGCTACATCCGAGCTGAATGATGTGCCAAAGGTTAGCAATCATTGTACTGTGAGTGGTAGAACATAATTTTTTCTGTGAGACCCGGGTTGGGTTCCATACAGAAGCATGTATGTAGCAAGCAATTTGCTTTCCACTGAATGCATGTTAAAACAGTGTTTTTAAACACGGGGGTGGGGGGGGGGAGCTATTCACTAGGGATAATGAATGATTTATAATAAGTATGTAGGATTTGTTTCCGGAAGGTTTCATATTTAGTGTGTTCTCCACTGCAGGGCTTCCTGGGCCTGCTGTGAATGCGTTCCCTACAGGAAACGGGAGTGTGGTCCTCTCCTGGTCCGGGACTCCGGTGGGCCCGGGTGGCTCCAGCGGGGACTCTGGGGAGCTGGTCGGCTATGTGACTGAATGGACAAGCGGCCCTGCAGAGCTGCGTTGGAACACCGAGTCCAGAGACCAAAACACTGCCTTAGTCGAAGGTGAAGCGCTTTGGTTCAAAAAGATGGTTGTGAATTGTGTATAATAACGACGGCACATATTTGCACTACATTCAATAGTGCAGATTTGATTAAACTAGAGAAGTAGGATCAATTGTACAAAGCACCATGTTGTAAATAATGGCAATGTAGTGCTTCACAAAAACAAGTGGAATTTGGGATTGCATAGTTGAGTGTCGGGTTATCAGAGACTATGATGCCTGATTCAACAGTGCACTCTAGTGGACATTTGGTGCATCACACTTGCCATGAAAACTCATTGCCGCCGTCCCCGCCCCCATAACGAGGACGTAGTGAGAAATCAAAGATTCAAAGGTTTATATTTGTCACATACACATACAGGATATGCAGCGAAATGTTTGTGGGACATTCCCGGTACTATCTGTGCTAAAAGAAAAAAAAGAATGCAATACAATATAATTTTAAAAAGAATAACACAAAATACAATATAAGTTTTAATTGAAATGAATAACATTATAAATATAAGTAAAAACAAATGAAAATGAATAACAGAGCACTGCCACTGGTCCTCTCTTTCTGTACTGTTCCAGGTCTGACGGCCGGTGTGCGGTATACCGTCTCTGTGTATGCTGTGACCACCATGGGCATCAGTAAGCCATCTTCAGTTTTGGTGTACTCCAAAGAAAAGAGTAAGCTTTTAAAACATGACACTCCTTCCTTAGCACTATCTGCAAATGTCTTCACTTGAGTAACACCTCTATTGGACCATATTCAGCTATTGTGTGTCTGCCAATATCAACCTTGTCATCGATCACAACGATACTTGATACTTGATTACTTGATAGTTGTTTTAAGTCGACCTCCCTATGTGTTGGTCCAGAGCCCGGGTCAGGGCCCGAGGTGTCCGTGGTGGACCAGGACGCGGGCCGTGTCCTGATCCAGTGGGAGGAGCTTCCCGTGCCACAGCGGCGAGGTTTCATCACAAGTTACACCGTCTACGTGCGTGCGGTCCCCAGGGAACATAACAGTAAGCTTCTAGACTGACTGGTGGCTTTGTGGTGAGTGTGAGTGCGTGTGTGAGTGTGTGTGTGTGTGTGTGTGTGTGTGTGTGTGTGTGTGAGTGTGCGTGGTATTATTATTAGTAGTAGTATTTCCATGCCCTTCTCCACAGAAAACAAATTGTGTCTTCTCTTGTATGGGCTTTACCTGCATGGGAGTTTTGCTGTGCAGAAAGCTCATTTACATGCGTCAGTGTAGGGGTTTACCGTACAGCATGGGCCTTATTACTGTTTTGGTAAACACCACATGCTCTGAACAGTCATCCCGCTTCTCAGTATTGCTTTCCACAAAGCATCATCGGTGCTCATAGAAGACTTAAGGACAGAAAAGGACCAAGAAAAGCACTATTATCATTTTTATTTTTCACGTTTTGGTTCTTATGTCGAACAATGAAAAGCCAAACAGGCGGTTGTATGCAAACAGAAGGAACTCAACCCTGAACCTTCTTCTCTTATTTACATGTTCTTGGTGCTCATTCTGTACCGTGGACTATTCTAGAGCTCTCTGACCACAAACAGGAAGCTCTTCGCATGAGAAGCTGTGTGGCTACAACTGAATGTTCTCGCAGCCCCGAGCCACATGCTGCGCAAAGAAGAAGTAATTTTCTTACGTATAGGTCACCACTTTGTTCCACACACCTTTGAGTTTTCTCTGCTTGGTCCATGGAAAGCGTTAACTCACAAACCGGTTGAAAACATGTTTTAACTGCTTTTCAGTTGATTTGCGTGGCATCCTTCATGCTAGAATAAAATATACATAGATAAACCCTATTCATCGGTTTCTATTAACCTTAATAACAGAATATCTCTAGCATGAATAGGTTAGAATGAAGCTGGCCTAAGAGCTTAATTTAAAGAAAATGTTCAACCATAATTCAGCATTGGTATTATTTAAATAGTTCCAACCTTCCTGCCAGATAACCTGTAGCCATTCTACATAGATGAAGCTACCCATCATTCCATTATGCATGCATCAAATCATTAATCATTTGTGTACTAATGTACTCATTTTATAATATTGATCATTGAATGGTGGGATTGCCCTCTCTTCTCTCAAGTAAGCGTATCTGGCTCAGTCCCTCGACGGGTGTGGCTTGACTGTCCTGAAGACAGTGTAATACTGGGTCTCTCTGCCACCAACTCAGCCGGAGAGGGACCGAAGGGAGACGTGGCCGTGGTCCCCTGCCAGCGCTCAGACACACATCCTAAAGGTGCATTCCCTCCGCACACCTCCAGCACACCGTCCTCCAATGCACATCCAGCATGTGTCCATGCTGCACATACAGTACGCACTCCAGCACACCTTGAGCCCACGCCATCATCACCACCACCATTTACCATCATCTGGTCACCTTCCCGTAGCCATCCAGGACACCTCCAGTACGCCATCCTCCAGTACGCCATCCAGCACATGTCCAATGCACATACAGGACACACTCTAGCTCATCATCCTCAAATAACACACCCTACACATTCAGTACACATGTACACGCCTCAGAGTACAACTCTGAGGTACACCATACAAATCATTCACCTAAAAGGTAAAAAAAAAAAGCCATCAGAAAAGAGGCCTCTATTAAGGCAACGTCACACCCAGTACCTACCCCCTACTGCACCCCATCAGTCGCCTGTGTAAACTCTTGTTTGTATTTTGTCATGGTGCTCTGAACCTGTCGAGTGATTGAGTTTGCTTCCATCTCTCTTGCCCCCCCCTAGCCGGATTGGTGACTGTTGTGGTTCTCGCCATGATCCTCATGTCAGTGGCTGCACTCATCTTTATATGCTGGAGCTCTGTGAGGAAAAGGTGAGCTACAGGAGAAAAGCACCTCAGAGTAATATCTCTCAGTCTCTTGCATGACATTCTGTACGGGGGGATACTTATTGTCTCCAGTTATCAAACATGGTTATTATGAATCATTATGTATTCTAACTTTCAATGAGATAAGCTTAGCTTCTTTTGTAGTGAGTATGTTGGCCTTGGCGTGAACCACTGCTTAACCCTAACCTTTCCGTAGACATCCACACAGTGTACTACGACCTTTGTGCATACTTTTTCTCAACTTTACAGAATCAAACAGTCATGCATTTCCTGGGGACCGTCTTGGCTTGTTGAAAACTTACCAAAACCTGAAGACAGTAAAGCCAATGCACTGTTGAAGGTAATCTCTGAGCTATACACTCCGACCATTTTGCTATTTTGTGTTAAAGCATATTTCATGTTTGACTCTTTGTTGCTACTTCCCATAGGTTTTTATTAATCATAAGTACTGACAAATGCATCCGCTGCTATAGACAGGAGAGTGTGTCCTATTTCTCACGGAGATGGGTGGCTGAAAGCAGAGGACTCATTTCCCCGCAATGAAACTATATTCTCAATCATCCCATCAGCAATATATCATATATAATCACACATTTAATCCCAGCCTTCACAGAGAATCAATTAGTATTCAGTATCAGGATTATGTTTCCTTTTCACTTCCAGCGGAATGAGGTCGAAGCCCGCGCCGGGCCGTCCCGCCCCAACTCCCACAGTGACCCCCCTCTGTCACCCATCGAGGAGATCCCCCCGGAGGAGCACCGGGAGGACAGCGTCCTCCTCACAACCCCACCCCGGTCTGTCCAGGCCCCGGGGTCATGGCCGGGGCCGGCGGCGGAGACGGAACGATGGAGCCACCCCGCGGGGGGGCCCGTGGAGCCGGTCAGCTACAAGCCTCATGCTCCGAGCATGGTGGAGGACAAGGAGGAGGAACAGGGCCGTGGGGGAGTCTGCGGAGAGCAGAGGGCTGTGCCTGACTCACCCGTGCAGGAGCGTGGCGGCGGAAGCTCGCTCGCGCTCAGCGGGTTTCCGAGGTTGAGCTCGCTCTACGGCGCCGACGGGGATTTTCCAAATATGCTATCTCTGGGATTTACGGAGGGATCCGGCGGTCGTCTGTCCGGCGTCCTCTGCAGCGGGCTCTTTTTTGGGGGGTCTGAAACGGACGGCCAGGGCACCCTGTGTGCTGGGTATTCGACACGGGGGGGCGAGGGAGACCCCTGATTGGCTGTTACGACGGCGTTTGGTTTCAGGTTTCCGTTTTAGTGTTCGTCAAGTGGCTGTGCTGACGACGGCACATGCAAGGCAGCGTAGACACCTGCTTGGAAGAAACCCGCCGTTAAAACCTGTCTATGAACAAAGTACAATACTGCATTAATGACATTTTTTAAGAAATACACAAACGTACAGTTAATGGAGGCAAGGGAAGTTATAGATACTTTTGTCAATGTTTGTTTATGTATTTAACACAAATCTTTCTTATACATACCAAGATCTTCTTCTTGTCTTCCATGTAGGCCTATCTAGTGCCCCTTAAAGGGGTAGTTTGGGATTTTGGACGTCGGACCTAATTTCCAAGTGAGCCAGTGTGTTATTTATCATCGGAGGCCGTTTGCAACACTTTTCATTCAGTCCTTCTAGTTGAAGAAATCGCTGGTGCTAAGCTAGCGCAAGTCGAGGGGATCTGCTAGCCTGCCAATAAAAAACAGTTTTACCCACTCCACAGTACACACCCGAGGCTACGCTGTTGTTGTGTGCCTTTTATGGACTGAAGTTCCTGTTTTTATTTAGCAAATGTGTTATTTAACATTCTACACATCTTACATGCTATGTTTTGCCTAGACACAGATTATATAGCATGATACACACATTGGTTCAGTATTAAGTTGGTTGGCTTCATCCTGTGGTGCTTTAGCTTGGCCTTAGAATGGAAGATGACAGGTCATAAGAAAACCATTTGTAACAAACATTACAGAGACCGATCTGAGTTGACGAATGTTTCTGACAATGTTGTTACCAGAGACAAAAGACTTTAATTGAGTGTGGATTTAAATTTGAATGTGTATTGCTACAATGGCCAGTCTAAACAGTGTTGATTTGAAGCCTTTGCAGACACTTATTTACAGTTTACTACTGCTGGCCGAGTTTGTGATCGCCAATTACACACTTACAGAGACTCTCCTCAAGCAACACGATTGATCTAAACAAATATAATGTGAATGCAGGTGTATATATCCTGTATATTACCCACATCTGAGCTCATCTGCCGTCAGACTTTAGATATGAGGCAAAAGTGAGAATATGAAAACCTAGCTCGCGTTGATTGTTCTTTGATTTAGGCTTCAGGGCTGTGTTTGCTTTTGTGATTAGGGTTTTCATTTTAGGGTTTGGTTTTAGGGTTGGTGTTTTGAGTCTACAGTCCAAGGGAGGGTCCCAAAGGTCTCTGGGTCCCGAGATTCTGAAAAAAGACCCTCCCCTCGGACTGGGAATGTCCCCAAAACCGGGCCCACAGTCCCAGGACGGGCCCCTGGGGGCCCCGGGTCTGGGTTCCTGAGTGGACGATCTTGGGTTAAAGGGTTGGAAGAGCTGCCAGACACCTTCCCCTCAACACAACGCCATTTCTGAGGAAGTTGCGTATCGGCTACTGCCGATCAGTAGATGGGGGAAATGGCTGATTTGGCCTGTTGTATCGCCTTGTAAGAGGGCCGATGTTTCTGTTCATTTTAACACCATGTCTCTATAAATATTTTTTATAGAGACTTTGGGATTTTTTGCTAGGTTCATTCTCTGGTTACCAGTGAGGTCATATGGACCATTTCACTTCCTGAAAGGCGTCTTGCTTCCTCCTCGCTTACCGGGTACATCTCCATCATCTTAAATAATACAGTACATCGTACATCGATGCAAATGATTATGTACAATTCTCTGCTGTTTACTACATTATCAATTTCTTGTCACGTCATGTTGATCAAGTATTGTATTGGGTCTCTGTTGAAAAGTCTCCCCCCCACAACATTTAACATTTATTAGTTTTAAGTCTTTACATGCAAAATTGTAACAATTATTACAGTAAACAAACTGTAAAAGCGTAAATGTAAATCCTGTCCAGTCTCTTGCAATCAATCTCCCACATGCACTAAGGCGTAACTTACAATTTACAATAATTGTCTTCAAAACTTTAGCCATAGTTTACATCAGAACATATTGACAACATGACTACGAAATTTGATTTATCCGTACATCTGACTTGTCTTTCTGATGGCACTGACATGTTCATTGTACACAGATATTTACTTTTGAGAGGTGACCTTAGGATTTTGAAGAACAGACTGGCTCTTGCAGGTAATGCTTTGCAGGTAATGTAATGTTTTGCTATTTGTACGATTTGTTTTCAGAAATGCACTTATGGTTTTGCAAATTTCGAAGATGATTCGAGAAATGGACCAAAGCGACTGAGAAAAACTGCAAGATAATGATAATAGGTAGATAGATAGAGACAAGACCTATTGATCAGTTTAATTAATAGGGTGACGAGTGGACTTCAACCACAGAGTATTTTACTACCCTTCATATGATAGAACTGTAATGTTTAAGATGTAACTTCTTTACACTGTAGTATACCGGCGAGAACTCATTAATTAATGCTTAGTTAATGAGGAACTCGTTAGTGCATGTAGGGGGAAGCCACACAGTTTGGGAATATAACTTGGAAGCCTGATTCCTGATTAGGAGTTCTTTATCAGACCAACTCAGGTTTTGTTATAGCTCCTTAGCAAGCTCATCTTTCAAACCTTGGCTTTCTCTGCCTCTCAGTTAGTTAGTGTGCTTAGTGTGGGGTTTTATCCACTACAATGCATAGTTAAATCCATGGATCGATGCAGAGAAAGAGATACAGACAGACAGATAGATAGATAGATTGATTGATTGATTGATAGATAGATATGGTAAAGTGTAGTCACTCGTTTTAACAATGTAAAATCTGTGCGATTGTTGATAACCATCTTACTCATGTAAGATGCCTGACAACACCAGAGGCTGATGTCACAAATGGTTATAATGTTTTATTTAACACATTATCACTACTAACCCTAACTTAAAGTCTACCCACGAAGGGTAAATTAATGTTGAATGAATTCAATCTCAAAGAGGGCTTAATTGGGGAGGAAAGCTGGGGCAGTGAAAGGCTCCCAGACCAGCTGATACGCCTGGGAGAATGCAACCAACCCACCAAACACATCAAGAATAAGAGGGAAACATTTCAAACCGAGGACGTATCAAATGAAGACCAACACATCACACAACGACCCAACCCCTACAGAGACCCATTAGCCATTAGACCCTTCACACGGCCTGACCCTAAGCCAAATGATGATGCCTGCCAGGCGCTTACTAACAACCTAGATATTAAAAATAAGAATGCATATTTAATTAGTTGCTTATTCAGTAGCCGAATGGAAGCCCCGAGCTCGTCAGGGTATCTGAGCAGCAAACCACCGAAAAGCTTGGCGCAAAAAGGAAGCCTCAAATCTTGTGCTCGCCCCTTGCGCGCCCTCCTCCGCTGCTCCTCGGGGTCCTAAAGTCATAGTCATATGTCTCTCTCTCTCTCGGTGAGAGACGGCAGTAGTGTCCACCATAGGAAGCTCCCCCTGGTCCCGAGTGATTTGTTATCACATCCACGGTTCTCGCGACCAAACAGGCAAGTTGAAGCGCTCCGGAGGATGATCGGATGGCTTGGCAAGTGTTACCTCTATTTATTTGTATAGTGTATATTCTGGCTGATTTAACGGATCTCTAAAACGCTGTTTATTTCCTTTTAAGTGTAGGATTAAAGATACTTGTAGATAGATAGCATAATTATATGTTATAGACAGACACAGTAGTTGGTAGTAGCACAATAGTTGGTGTCAAACTATAATACAGTGTTTGGCAATGATTGGTCTCTATCATTGGTGTGATGTTGCTGTTTGTTCGGCATCAGTATATGTCCTAATGTCTTCTTGTTTCTTTTGCCATGGCACCCAAATGATTTAACTAAGAAAATGATTTAACTTTTTCAGCCAGGCCTACTTTTTGTTAACTTGCTGATGTAGTCATCGGGGAACCGCTGAAGCGGAACAACGAAACGATCAACGAATGGCTCCAACATTCCCAACATGGTGCGTTCGGACTGTATTCATAGCGCTGGCTGTGCATTGGACTGCAGGTGAGATTCAACTCGTCATAGCGTTTCGACAGATTATTGATTTATGTATAGGCCGCCCTACATTTCACTTTGAAATGTTTTTGCATCCAAATGAGCCCACGTTGCGTCCTTTCACATGGAAAGCCCACTGAAGATGCTAATGGAGTGACTGACATCCAGCAGATGAAGCTCAATGAATCTCCACTCTTGCTCTGTTTCCAGGCTCTGATGCAGAAACATGCAAGATCTGGGCCAGTGCTGGAAAAATTGTGGAAAGAAACTCCAGTTTTCGGGTTTTCTGCACATTTCCATCCACGTGTGAGTGGACTTTGTCTTTAGACAGAGAACAAGACATCTTCTACAGACATCTGAATTCGTCCACCGTGTACATTGACGCGGTAATCTTGACTGACGTTGGGACGGTTACCTGCCGGTGCAAGTCTGGCCGCTCGCTCTGTGGACTCGATATTCGTTCAGGATGTAAGTATGGTATTTCAAAGCATCTTCAGCAGGCCAATTCCCCAGCAGCTGCTGCTCGCTGGCAGTTGAAATAACTGCCATGTTATTGCTTGGTGGAATTGATACTTTAATAACACGCAAACGGTCATTCAACATTGTCACATTTCGATTTGTGATAGTTTATTAAAGTCCATATTGCTTTTTATCTGAACACAAAAACTAATTTAAGAACATACATACGTGATATGATAACAAATCTTGTTTTTTCTCATTGTCCACACCCTGTTGTGAAACCGCGTTTGTTTTGCCCTTTTTTCTAACTGGGTTTGGATTTCTCCATGTTTTTTGGTTTTGCTGTAGATCCACCAGGCAGACATGAAGACCCGACGTGCATAAAGAATGATACAGATTTTGTGGAGTGTAGATGGAAAAGTCTGACGGAAACCCATCTACCCACTACTTCTGCTCTACGGTGAGATAACGCCTCAAACTTATCAGCTGCTTAACCGTAAACAGACACACTTGCAATATGTGGTTTTCAGGTTGCGATAATCAGTTAGTTACCTGTAACTACTACTGGATTCAAATATAGAAAACTGGCTGAACAATGTTCAATGAGGTTATTATAATGGAATTAACATCTCGTATTTACAATTCCATCGGACAAATGCCCTTGTGTATTGACTTGACTGATGAACACCTCATGTGTCACAGGGTGACGTCTCTGTCCAATAACCTCACGGGCGTTCCGGTGACCCACCCTGGGTCTAGTGTGGGCACTGGGTCCTTCATGGCTGGCTGGTCGGTCAACAGTTCCATCCAGATGATTTCCGTGGAAGTCCTCACCTCCAATGAGCTGGGCCAGGCAAAGCCTGACACGTTTAACTTCACCCTAGGCGACATCGGTACGGAAGCTGCGGGACACCCACTCATCACCCTCTCTGAGAGACCGAGCACCGCAGCGCTTGCAACAAGTTTCGTGTCCATTGACACTTTTGATGAAGCTGGCAGGCGCTATAGGAGAGGGATGAGTCAGTTTAGAACCCACAATTGGGTCAAAGGATTTCACTTTTTAACCCTACACCCAACTGTGATCAACGCAAAAGAAACAAGATCTCTTAAGATTACGGTTGTTTTTAGAATC
>JAOPUD010000019.1:2722066-2732481 GCA_027122715.1 Trisopterus minutus
CAGATGCAGAGTGACGCAGGTGAGGATGGAGGATAAGGGGGTGGGGGGGGGCGGGGGTGGTGGTAATTGGCTGGCTGTGGATGTGTGTGTGCTGTGGATGTGTGGGCGAGGGATGTGTAGGTGGCAAGAGGAGGCGGTGGGCAGGGATGAAGAGCAAAGAGGGGAGATGATCCCTTCCCAGAGATGCTCTGTGATCACAGAGCCTTTGTCACGCAACAGCTCAGCCATCTGAATCAATCACCAGGCTTTGATAAACCATAACGGAAGACGCACGTCTCTTGGGTTCATGTTTCACCAAGTGATAGTACCGGTGGGCACCCCACCAGGCCCTCAAACGGGCAATGAATCATTCAATTGGAATCATTAAAAATAAGATGCTTTATTTTACCAGTCCCCGACGTATTCATAATTTATCAAAACACATCCATCACCGCTCTAATTCGACGCATAATTTGATGGTTTAGGTTTTAATGCGATTTAATGTGCAACACAATTTGGCTCCAGTCAGAATTCAAAACATTTGAACAAAACGTGAATCCAGGACTGCAGGCAGTCAGCTCTACCTGGACAGCCTCAGGTGTATGCGGTTGTCAGGACTTTGTATTTGCTTTTTTTAAAGAGCTAATTACAATTTTAAAAATGGGTTTCTTTGATACACATCTCCAATAAAAGAGAAGATTTTAACGTGGTTAAATGTACCCATGTTGAAGTATCGTGGGTATGGATAAATCAGGATCACATCTGCAGTGTTTTTTTAAATAGATTAAGTAAGAGGGAGCTGGTAAAAAGTAACTTTGAATTTGATGACGTCTTTAAAATTCCATGTAACTCAAAGCTGACTGAAAGGTATTCCTCTTTTGAAGTACTGCACCAAGCATCAGCAAGAGGGTAATTCCCTGATTGAAGGTAACTTTCATTATGACATCACGGTGTACATCACCTACAAGTGAACCGTGATACGCAACGGAATGCTTTCTACTTTCTGCTCCACTGCTTTCTACTAAGGAAAGGCACCTGCTATTTCATTCCCTCTGTGACATCACTAGTGTCACTTACGTTACGTTACTTGCGTTATGCCGCACAGATGGACTGCCAGCCTATCCGTTGATGAGGTCCACCAATCAACACCACTTCCAGCCGTTTGAGAGGTCCCTAAAGGAAAGATTCCCAAACCTACCACTCGTCAATAGACCTGCAACAATAGAAAACACTGACCGTCTAGACGCATATCAGCATGTCAATACACTGAAGACACAGTCCTGTATGCACTAAATAACTAACAAGTTGTGACATCCAAGCATAGCACACTCGTCTCATACCATTGAAACCGCTTCTGATGTGAATTTGCATTTTAAATCCATTTCAGAAAAAGAAAGTATTGTTCTAAATCCACCCTTAACTGGTTTGGATAGATGCACCTGTTCTTCGTATCGGCATAATACATTTTGGGTGGCGGTAACACAAGTCACCATTTGTTCCTCTCTGCACACTGCTACTTTCTACAAGCTGGGCACATTGACAGCGTTTTCAGACTAGTTACTTTACCATGTAGTCGAAAGCCAGAAATGTCATTTCAAATGAACACCAAGTAAAAGCTCCCGTGTACCCAGCTCAAGATTTAATTGATAAATTCAACATGCATAATAGTTCATTGAAACCCAGAAGCAGTGTGCAGCTGGATCGACATAATTGTCCATTTTATTGTGGGCTAACCGCAGCGAATTCTGTGAGAAATGACTGTTGACAATGGACGCCACCTGGTGGCTGCCCTGGTGATTGTGGCTTATGAACAACTTTTACAACTAAAGACTAAGGCTAATATATTACTGACATCCTGGACCTATGGGTTTTGCTAAAGGAAACCTTTGTTTGCTACCTGAGGTTGATTTTTCCTTACCTCCCATTTCATAATCTAGCCTTTTTGAGAGGTCTGAAGAGACCCACTTCAGACTACGCGTTAGTAAGTCAAGATAAGATAATCCTTTATTATATCCTTTATGATAGTGTGTACCGTACATCTTGGGTCGTGTCATCACAAACTGATAGAGCTGGCTTTGAATGACTTATCACACGCGTGCACATCACATGCATCCTTAAATTACTGGTGATCACAAAGTGTATCTAACCACCACCAAGCACAATGATTTACGTTTGTTTTTTTATTCAGTACATTTCTGTAAAACTAAAACTTCTGAGGAACTTGAGTTTGTTTGAGGTACAGGTTTGTGTAAAGTGAGATCATTAACAGAAGTAGTTTTCGTTTATCCACGAAAACTCAATTAAGTGAAACTAACGTCGTGTTGCGTGTGTGCCTTCAACCCTTCAGTTCATCCTGAATGTTCCAGAAGGGCCATTAACGAATGATTTAGAACATACAGTTAAGCATATACAGGCTTGAAATGCTCTTTCCAAAAGTATGACAAGTAATAATTATATTATATATAAGGTTAGGGTGGACACACTTAGTTATGATTAGCTAAGGTGACCCATCATTACGGCCCCACTGTGAACCTCATAAAGAGTTTCTGTGTTTCATTTGAGCGAAGGCTTTAAAGTGACGAGCTCTGTTTCATTGTTTACATTTTAGACCACAAACGCATTAACAAAAGACACTTTATTTTCTTGTGTAAATAAATTACATTGTCTTTTCTTACAAAAATAAAAATAAACCCTCCAACAGCAAACGTTGGACATGCACATGTCAGACAAACGATGACAAATGAGTAGATCGTCTTTCCTGCTGTACGACAACGGTAACTAAAGTCTCCAGGCCTCCATACAATTACCGATTGCTTCTCCATCTCCCTCAAACTAAATTAACCACGCTAGTTTAAAAATAACACAAGAGGAAACAATGGACGCCATTTAAAAAATCATCCTAAATTCAAAGAAACCACTGGAAGTTCAGGAGATTCTTGCGGAGGATACCCAGGTTTGGGGAAAAAAAGCAAACATAAATCGAAACGACACCAGCCTCACTCCACAGCAGTAGCACTTGGACTAAACATGAACAGAAGGTCATACACAGATATCACATCATGTAAAATGTACTGAGACCGACAACATTGACAACCTAATTCAATCCAAACGGCCGTTGACGTTTTCCATGAGCCCAGTATTAAAACTGATGTGCTAGGCATCTTCATGGGTTCCTACGGTGGAACAAGGCTGTCTAGCGAGTGTTACCAAAATCTCTCAAGGAAACCATGACCGTGTGCTTTCGATATTCACAAACCTTCCATGCCAGCGGGAGCTAGCCGCTAACCTCTCCCAGCTAAGGGCTAACCCCTAATGGGAGCGGGGGGGGAGGGGAGAGTGATGGGGTTCAGAGAAGTGCGCTTTACCGGGGCTTCGGTTTGTAGCCTCCCAGCCGGCGGTGGTGGTGGTGGTGGTGGTGGAGGTGGTGGTGGGTGTCTGACAGACCTGTTGGGGAGAGCAGGGCACTCTAGTGCTGGTTTTTCATGCCCCCCTGGGGCCTGCCAGGCTTCTTGTCTGGCTGCATCTGACCCCGGCCGGCGCCACCAGGCATCCCTCTGCCACGGCCGCCGAACAGACCTGGCCGGAGGAAAGACACGCATAGTGAGCTACCAGGGGAGTTCAAAAGGGCCCCCCTTGTCTGGTTTATGAGCCATTTCAAAAACGTTCCATTTGTGACATCACAACACGTGTCCAACCGGCTTGAAGGAGTTAATTGGTGGACTGAAGCCACTGGAAGGATTGATGATGTCACAAAGGGATATATTTTGAAATGGCCCATCTTTTATCACCTTTAATGAGCACACAAAGCGCTCATGTTAGAAGCCAACTTAAATCTTCCTACACAAGAATGAGTGATTCATTATGCATTCACATTTCTTTTGTTCCGTTTTCCCCCTCGGTTAAAATAACACGTCTACCACTTTCCCGTCACTCTCTGGATGAACCCCACGTGAAGACCCACCGCCTTACAGTCCTCTTCACGTCGTGGTCTCATATCCCCAGTTCCCGTCACACATCAACAACAAGTACAAGTCATAAACAACAAGTACATTATCCACGGCTGCTAGTTAATGACTGACACGGGCATCAGGGCAGGGGACGGTAAACCGAAAGCGTCGTCCACCTCACAAGGCAACCCATTAATGTACCTCTGCCGGCTCCGCCCCCGCGACCTTTGCCTGGCTGGCCTTTGTTCTGCTGCATTCCTCCGCGCCCGCGTCCCTTGGACACCACCTCCTCCTTGACCATGTCGATGATCTCGTCGGGAATGCGCAGGTACTTGATGGTGCTGCCGCGTATGTAGCACTCAGGCATCCTCCAGAACTTATCTCCGTCCTGCGTGAGAGCAACCACACTCCACTTAATGCACAGCTTCAGGCGACACCCCCACCCTGCCCCCCCGTCACCTTCTGGTCTGGCTGTGGACATTGGGGATAGGAACACGTTTGTTTCTGACACCCTAGCCACTACACTATAACCCCCCCCCCCCACTCATACATAGAACTCCATGGACACACGGACACACACACACACAGCTGTGAGGAGAGTCTTACCCGGGAAGTGCAGATGACTTCTCTCAGGTTGATGTTCATCCAGTTGTCACAGCTGACCAGGTGACCGTTGTACGTCTCTCCGTTCTTCAACTCCACCAGCTGCCCGGGAACAAACCAGTCAGTCAGACACACAATAACAATACAAATACAAATGAGCGACAACACATAACTCCACCACTCTCGAGGCCTTACACTCTCTAGAGCAGGGGTCTTAGTTTGAGACCGCTGCTCTATGGATTTATTAAAATAAATAAACATGTTCTGTGGCACTGCACTCGTAGGTATGGTGGGTCCTTCCTTTAGATACATCACACCTCCACAGGCCTTACCAAAGACGAATATTAGGAGCTGCTGGTGCTCATTGAAAATCGCATGCTTTTCAATTGCATTTCCACAGCATTGTCTTATAAACAACACACCACTAGGTCTTGGAGCAACCGGTTGTATTTGTTATTGTTAAACTCAAGAACCCTTGCTTTCCACAACAACCATGTGATAGGGAGCTAGGGAGATATTCTCGCAGAGGTGGTGGTTATGAACCCGTCCTCACCATCGGGTGGTTCTGGGCCGTCTTCAGCAGCGACAGAGGCAGCTGAAAGGGAAGCAGAGAGCGGGGGGTTAGAGGAGGTTACAGGAGCTGCACACTACGCACACCCGCCAACACGGTGTGGCTGTGAAGGTTCGGCTCACGCCAGAAGTTACATTTTAATTTAGGTCATTACATTTTAAAATGTGTGAGGTGTTTATTTAGTATCCGAGCGGGGCCGCTTTCTGGTTTGTTAGCAAAATATGGCTAACGTTGACAATACGTCGTGGGCGTTAAGACACTGTTAACCTATTCGCCCGAATATTTCACAACAAAAATAAATATATTAATGTGAACATCTTGTTCATATTTGTACAACCGCCGGCGAAATGCTCACCATTTTTATAATATTGATGTGGTTTTCACGCTGCTTTACACAACTTCAGTGGACAGGACGCGGGTGATTTCTTCTTCTTCACCGCTTCCTTGATCAAACCATACAGAGGAAGCTACCGCCCCCTGCTGGTAACAATATACATTACACAGAGTCTACCCCATACCGCCCCCTGCTGGTAACAATATACATTACACAGAGTCTACCCCCATACCGCCCCCTGCTGGTAACAATATACATTCCACAAGGACTACTTCGACACCGCCCCCTATAGGTAGAAATATACATTTATATTGATAGATACATATTACAGTTGTTAGTTTTTATATTATTACAATGTCTATATAGTTATTTTATATTGTTCACATTTAATTGAATGCTGGTCTCTGGATTGTATACTTTATCCTTGCGCTGCCTTTCATAGGTGCACTACCATCATGACACGCACTATCCTCAAGCACCTTACCGACTGTATCAAAGGGTCCCTGCCCTGTCACTGCAAGCCTGTCATACGGACATTTTATTTAATTTTGTTTATTTAGTATCTCTTATTGTCAATAGTATTCATGTACATGTACTTGTACATGTACAAAATCCTGCGTATGCTATGTGTGTAAATTCCCCTTGGGGATCAATAAGAAGTATCTATCTACTCACTGTATCTATCTATCTATCTATCTATCTATCTATCTATCTACACCCCATGCCGATAGGGGGAGATCGAGATGCACGTTTCCACCAATCTCTCCAATGGTGAAACCGGCCGGCCGGCTCTTGTTGGTCTGTTACGTGTGTTTTCAGTTTCTTGGGTCTGTTGTGCTCATGTCACATGTCACTTTGCAATAATAGACGAAACCTGATATTTAAAGTCTGTCTCGTTGGGAGTCATCGCCTGTTCAGCCCTTAGGAGTATATTTGCACATCGACTCGTCTCCCACGACCCCAAGACAACTGACGATGACCTCTTAATTGAATCGAAGTAGTCGCATGCGGTGGTGAAAGTCACGGGTGTCTGCCTATAAAAACACAATCGCCAGAAAGGGACTTTGGACCCGGATTACATCAGCTCTCCGCATGTCATCATCTTGGACTGGCCGTCTCCTGGTATCGTAGTCCTCAATGAGCCGGCGGTTCTTGTCGCTTGGACCTAAACACAACAATAGCAACGATGCTTCCAAGGGCAGGAAAGGACTTTTTGGTCCGAATCGCGTTTTATTCCAAACCCTTTTTTCAAGGGAGATACTTGATAGTCACGAACACGTTGAGCGGAGGAGGCATGTTGGCGCTCGGCGACTTCCTGCAGCAAACCCGTGAGAAGCGAAAGGACCCGGAGAGAGTCCGCGACTGGACGCGGACAGGTGAGGCATCAGTGACTTGCACTGCAATACTACTTTGGCTGTTTTTTATCACCCCTTTTACATGAATAATGGTCTCTTCCTATCTGCTCTGCTCTACAGGACGCATGTTTGCAGTGGGATTCTCAATGGGACCAGTGCTGCACTTCTGGTACGGCTGGCTGGATAAGTTCTACGTCGGCAATGCGTTGAAAACAGTTGGCAAGAAGGTTCTGGTGGATCAAATGGTGGCGTCTCCGACCCTTGGACTGTGGTACTTTCTCGGTGAGAGTACTGAGGAGTCAATCATTTCCACAGTAAACTGTAGTAGTATTTTATGATGGGACAAAACACAGGCAATAAGTGCACAGACCCCAGCACAGTCCCTAAAAATCGTTGTCACCTTCATAATCGTTCTTTGTTCATGGCAGGTATGGGTGCGATGGAAGGTCACACCTTATCCAAGAGCTTGGAAGAGTTCAAGGGCAAGTTCTGGGAGTTCATGCTGGTAAGAAGCTCACAAACCTTGTGGGATGGCGTTAGGGACAGAGGCTGCATCCACTCAGGCTACTGGGGTGTTTCGGTTCGATCCGAACGCGCTGTGACCTGAACAACGGAATAACCTGAGTGCGTCTTTGCCGTAGGCCGACTGGTGCGTGTGGCCCGCCGCGCAGATGGTGAACTTCTACTTCCTGTCGCCGAAATACCGCGTCGTCTACGTCAACACCATCACCTTGGGTTGGGACACCTACCTATCCTACCTGAAGCACAGGGTAGGGTGGAGATCATTCGTCGTCGTTACACCTGGAGCCACCAAACTTTTATCTTTCACCGTATTATGTGAAAAATGGCCCCTTCATTTTGAATTGTATTGATTGTTTATTTATTTGCTAGAGATGTATATTAAATATTTTTTACAAAACGATCCAGAGCAATAAGGCTACTGTACTCCAGTAGGCACATCGGTTAACATTCGGTGAGCTGTCTGGACTTTATGCAGCTAAACTAATAGTCTGGGTTTGTTGTTGTTGTTGCTGTTGCCAGGACGACGGACCGGAGGCTGAGGCGGTTTCAGACTGTAGTACCTCGGACATACACCAGGAGGACACTCAAACTGTTCCCTCAACCAAGCAACCTGAGCAGGACGTTTAGAGCAACATCGTTCATGGAAGATGAACACTTTGGTTTGGTTTCTGTTCCCTCGTTCAATTCACTTCCTTCCTTTGTTCTTTTTGAGACAGGAAGTGAGGTAACGAAGCAGGAACCGTCCTGCAGAAGGGCAGCTATGAGATCGTCGTTGAGGAAGACCAGACGAGCACTGAGCCAGTTATTGACCAAGATGCTGGATAGGTTGTCCTGCGGGACAAAGTGTCGGAAGTAAAGATCCCTTCCGGGATTTATGACCCACTGGGAGTGGAGAGGATCTGTGGGTCAGTTATTGTCATTAAGTCAATGTTTTTTAATTATGTTTTTGTCTGAAGTTACAGACATCCGAGCCCAGTGGTTGTTGATTCAATCACCAGCTTTCAAGTCAATTATTTGATTAAAATCACTCAAGAAACTCTAAACAATCCCTCTAAACAAGGTTAAAGGGACTTCACACAGTGACTGGGCCCACTGCAACTGGTAGAGAGGTGGCAGGTCTCCAGTCACAGACTGGGGTGGTACTGGGTCGACGGTTATCAGATGACGTGGACATCCTTCCACTTACCATCTAGACTGTACTCGGGGCAGCCCTCTCCACTGCCATGGCAACCCCAATCCCCAGTTACAGCTTCTATAACTTCTGGATCTTAAATTGTTCCCATTAGAACTTTTGATAAATTATACTCAATGTAATGTTACTAATGCATTAATCATTCATTCAACGTCCATCCATCCATTGTCAAACCCTTTGCAAACCCGTTCTCTGCCTTAATATCTAAAACTGTACCTGACATTTGGACAAGCTGTAGAACATGTATACATGATATACAAAGTATTAAAGAATGTTTATTTAAAATATTTATCGTGAGGAAATAGTACGCAATATTTAAATTCCAAATATGTTTGCTTGATTCCATCGATTTTGGATCGAAAAATTTTATATTTCTTTATATATATAAAAATTATTTCTGAACATTGTGATGCCTAAATATTTTGTCTTTTGCAGTTTGGTTACATTTGAACAACCATTTAAGGGATATTTCATGTTAGGCACAAACTTAGTGACTGATATGCATTTACATTGGCATTGCGTTGAAATCAGTATAGAATAAGATCAGTCGGGAAAAATGCTGAAAAATTAAGTGTTCACGGCTTTGACACTAGGAGGCAGCGTAGACCTTTCCATGAAATCCACTGCTTTTAATAATTCGGCGCCATCACTGTCCAGCCAGCGTACAACAGCAATCTACACTGCGTGTCCTGGCCTGTTTAGACCTTTATTAAACCACACATAGTCACCTTTGATCAACAAAACAAACAAAGGTGGATTTCCCGAGAATGGGACGGACTCGTGTACTACCACAGCACCCTACACTACAGGTCGTGGCCTGTTGAGAACTCTGTTATACCCGACATAATACTTCGATCAACAGAATGAACTCAGCTGGATTTGCTGTGAATGGGACACACTTGTGCACAAGCAGAACGACCGCTTTCCATCCCCAAAACTCCCAACAGAGCCCCCTCTACCGTCTTTACAGGCTTGGATTTGGTCGTGAATGATCACAATCAGTCTCACGTTTATTGTTTTTTTAATGGATTTTTCCATAAACTACAATAGATGGCATAAGAACAATCCAAATACAGGCACAGATCGGTATAGAAATTCGTAAACCTACGTCGGCGTGTCCCAGATCTTAGATGTATGACATTTTAACTAACACTCTGCTCCTGCGTTTGAAGTATCGAAATATTGGTGAAATTTTGAAGCAAACAAGTGTCAAAAAATAACTTCGTGCATTAAGCTTAAAAGTGTTTGCACGGCTATAATTATATATATATATTTCATCATTTCACAATACAGCATAGTTTTAAAATCGAACATTTGAGAAGACAGGATAAATTAAGTTTTGGGAAAGACGACCTAAATTAAGTAGGCCACATACAAATAAAAAAAGGTTATAATGCGTTTATGTCGCAAAGCCTTTCACATTCATTGAAATTCGCACTTATCGGATCGACCATTAACCCTTCGAAACAATGACCACCGTCATCCCCACTTCCAAGTCCATCATCGACCTTCTCTTGCCAAACTTCTTACCTCACGGTAGCGACTTCCAATACGTTTGTCACATGCTGCTTCTGGTCTTTTGCTTCGGGTATCCTTTCACCAATCAACAGAAAGCTTACATAGGCCTACTTAAAAAAAAAAAAAAACGCATTGCTAATCAAATACAAAAAACAAATGCAAGAGGAAGAAACTAAGGCCCGGCCTTGTGACGTATCTGAGACATTGTGCTTTAACCTGACAACACTCGCGAGTTGAAGTTGTGTAGGCCTATATCTACCACCGCGCTACGCACACCTGGACGGATGCTGCACGGAGACAAACCTAACCGAACACCAGTGTGTGTGTGTGTGTGTGTGTGTGTGTGTGTGTGTGTGTGTGTGTGTGTGTGTGTGTGTGTGTGTGCGTGTGCATG
>JAOPUD010000019.1:2797214-2810590 GCA_027122715.1 Trisopterus minutus
CACACACACACACACACACACGCACACGCACACACACACACACACACACACACACACACACACACACACACACACACTTCTAGTGACCGTTATGGCATGTAGCCTATCAGGTTGCAATAGCATTATTTAGAAATCAGGGATTTATCACACTGCAACCTTCCGATTAAAGTTGCCAGAGGTAAATGTGTATGCCAGTATTTATGTATCTGAGTGATCACAATATTAATATCACAATATAAATCCTATATTATCACAATAATATAAATAGTAGTATGGTCCAATGATTTTTATTTTATTTGTAAGTCATTTAATAAAATTGAATGAGAACCGTCGTAGCGGTTTATTATCTCCGGCGTCCTGGTTAGGTTTGTCCGTTCTTCTTTCCGTTTCTCTGCAGCCATTGGTCGAGGGGTAAAGATGGCGCTGTCCGCGGAATTGTGAAAACAAAGTGTCCAATCAAGATGAACATCTTTCGTATTTAGTTCGCAGGCTAGATTTAGGTGTTTCAAATCCTCTCTATTCTGTCTTCAGCTGCATTGTTGTCGTGGTGAGATATAGGTTTATCCTGGGTTTCCAGCTGATTTAGCAGTGTGTGGACGTTAGCATGAAACTAGGCAGGGCTGTCAGATTGAGGTTTATCAACCTACAATTTTGATTTAATGGCGTTTATGTAAGCTAATAGAGCTTCAGAGTTTACGCGCATAAGATTAATGGTATTCTGACTGATTCAAGGTATGCTGACCAACTATTGCGGTAATAATTAAGCAGTTCCTGTGTTATTACGAGCTCTGTATAGAACTGACAAGTGGTCTGCGATGACGCAAGTACTGTCACGTCTTATAAGCTCGCTTATTACCAACTTTTCAATCGAGCAATTTACTTTTGGGCTTCCGTGGATTACAAGACAGAGACCGCAAAGATAACAATGCTGAAGCAAAAATATACGGTTGTTCTATGTTGTATGTGGTTGTTAGGTTGTCTCATGTAAAATGCACATATCATTTCCCCCAAGATTCCCAGCCGCAACGATGCCTGCGTTTCGGCAAGTTGGGGAAAAGCAGCTCCCGAACCCCGTGCTTTGCATGGCATGGTCCCCTAAAAGAGATCTCATCGCCCTCGCCAACACATCTGGAGAAGTAGGTCCAATGTCTAGTTCTCTATGAAGAATGTTATCGTCGTTATCGTAGTTTAATAAAAAGTCTTCTCTCTAGCTTTTGCTACATCGGCTGGCCAACTTCCACAGAGTGTGGAGCCTCCCGGCCACAGAGCACACAGGAAAGGAGATCACTGCTCTCGCCTGGAGGCCGGACGGCAAGAGTAAGGGACTTGGATTCTGTTTATACATTTCTAAAGTGATGTAGCGATTTATTTCCATCTATATATTATGTTTATTGGTCATAAATGGCAGTTCATAATATCGACCAGATGTCTGATGTCGAGGTATTCCTCACATTTGTTCACACATGCAGCAACACACACGTATCCACACTTCAAACCAGCTGGTTAGGACCCAGGACGATCTGTAGGACGACCTGATCCCAAATCCCCTGTTCTCTCCCCCTGCCCTACTGTAACCTTACCGTCACTGTGGCCCCTCTGTCCCACAGTCCTGGCCTTTGCCCTGGGGGACACCAAGCAGGTTGTTCTGTGTGATGTGGAGAAGGCAGAGATTCTCCACCTGTTCACGGTGGAGAATGCCGTGTCCTGCATGCACTGGATGGAGGTGGTGGAGGAGAGCAGGTAGACGCCTCATGCCTCCATTGATATGAATGATGATACCACAGATATATAGGTGGTTATTTACAGTAACACCTGGTCCATGTCTTCCAGTGTCCTCAGTTCCTTCTACAACTCTGAAGATGAATCCAAACTTTTTCTTCCTAAATTACCAGCACTTCCAAAAAGGTAATTGAAGTACAAATACATAAATTGAATAAAATGTTGTCAGTATGAGTATTCACCGCCAAGATATGAGCCCCTTGTGTACCAAATACACTAAAACATATTTCTGCTCCCCTTCCCCACCCCAGTTACAGTACTACATCAAATATATTCAGGTATGCAAAAGGTTAATGCTTTCACAAGTTAGTTTCAATCAATCATATGGTAGATATTCCTGAATCATAAATGTATGTCATTTTGGGTTCCTCTATTTTAGCGAGGAGAAATCGGATGAGATCATGAACCTTCTGGGTGACGTCAGGTACGTTGTGGCAAAACCTCTGGTTCATTCAAATGAAACTTTGTAAAAAGGGATTTTGTGCAAAACCACCAGTTGAATGTGTTCTAATTACGCTCTACTAAACAATTATCCTGGAAATCCAGACATACAGCTAGAAATCTGTAGGCTCTGGCAACAAGTAATGAAAATGGCCCAACTCGAGGGGCGGCACCAAGCATGCATTTGAAAATATCACTGCACGCTATTGGATAACACTACGACCAATCAAAAGAATAGGGAAAGACAGGGGTGACGTATCCAAACCAGCGGAGCTAACCTGACTGTGTCCGGTCGGTAAAACAGCAAAGCTTTTGGCCCGCCTATATCGGATACACCGATGTGATTGGTTAATGTTCTGGACCGGGGGAATCGGGGAGTGAGTATAATACTGGTTCCCAGAGTGACTCGCCACCTGGGGACCAGGGTACTGAACAATCAGACTGCAAACCAACGGCTTGGACTTAAACGACTCAGTTGGACTGATGCTGAACCCCCTGTACCTCCCGTCCCCTTGCTCCACCTACGTAGACTCAACATCCTGGTGGTGGGCGGAGCCTCGGGCTGCGTGGAGCTCTACGCGTACGGAATGTACCGGATCGCAACACTCGACAAGGTGAGGGATCTCTACCTTGGTTCTGATTGGGTGACTCCCATCTCCTGGCGTGGGCCCCCTGATCCGTTAATCCCTGCTGCTGTGTCCAGGTTCCGGGAAGCTGCCGCAGCCTCAGTCTTTCCACCGACCTCAAGTCCCTGTCAGTCATCACAGAGGTCCGGTCCGTGGACAACGACCCGGAGATCTGCTATGTCCAGGTGGCTGACGAGCTCCTCCTGCAGTTAAAATGACATCCCATAATATAACCTCAGATAATAATGTATTGATCCCCCAGTAGAAAAGGGAGTACCGACTATGGTAGAACAGAAAAGAGACGTTAAATATATTGCAGAATATAGACTAATATAAATAAATATACACAGAGCACACAATACATACAAGATATGATGGTCATCTTTGTTTATTATACACTACAGTTATGTCAATTTTTTGCATGCGTGTGTGTTCTTGTGCACAGCTGGACACGGGGCTGCTGTCGGACTGTCTGCCCGAGGTGACCAGGATGGCCCGGAAGTTCAGCCACATCTCCACGCTGCTGCAGTACCTTCGTCTCTCCCTCACCTGCATGTGTGAGGCCTGGGAGGAGATCCTCATGCAGATGGACCTGCGCCTGACCAAGTTTGTTCAGGTGGACAGCACGTCTTCACCGTTCCGTTTCTTGATTCTCAATGGACTGCAGTAGGTGTAGCTGGAAGGCAAATCTTTACGATGACCTCAGTCAGCGTAAAGGGTCGGCGTAGCTCAGGAGGTAGAGCAGGTTGACTTGTAACTGGAAGGTTGTTAATTCGGTCCTAGTGTCAATGCGTCCCTGGGGGTTAAGCAAAACACTTAACCCCAGCTGCTCCTGACGAGCTGGCTGTCGCCTTGAATGGTTGACTCCTCTACGTTGTAAGTCGCTTTGGATACAAGCGTCTGCTAAATGCCCTAAATGTAATGACCTGCTTACTGAACCATTTGAGTGTGCTGTTTGGTGTTGCTTTGTAGGAGAAGAATACCAACACACAGGTGCAGGATGAGTTCCTAGAGCTGTTACTCTGGGGGCAGTCGAGGTGAGAATCATGACCTACGCAATCGTTCATTATCTCTGATTAGTTTTTATCCCTCGTTATCTTTCATTCATGACTTCCAAATTATATTTAATTATTTAGTCATTAGCTCTAAATTATTTTCATCATTACTTTTTGATTAATGATCCCCCTCATACACCATGTTAATGCTCAATCTCAGCTGGTGTCTGTGCAATATTTTAGAATGCAGTACCTATCATTTCCCATAGAGGACAGCAGATGCTGTTATGTTTTAGTTGCCAAGTCACGCCCACCTCGTGCCTCACACCAGGACCATAGAAACGTCAAAGTTGTATGGGAAAACAAAAACTAAAAAGATGATCCTAGCATGGTTTGTTTTTGTTAAATTGATCAAGAATACAGATTAATTTTTTTATTTTTTTCAGTTTCAAGGATCCTGGCGTGACTTATGTGGTGTGTGTGTTCTGACTTAAACCCTTTCGTGGCCTGCTTTTCTTGAGCCAGCCAGTTACGTTTCTGTGTCTTTAGCCTCGATATGCATATTCAAACTGTATTTGTGTGCAGCCCTGAATTACAGGCCCTGCTTATGAACCAGCTCACAGTCAAGGTAAGAGAGGGGTGTGGAAGCATGCATGTATGTATGTATAATACACAATATAATACATAATCTGCATGGCAGTATCTATAAATCCAGCCCAGTACAGTACTTTATATCAGTAGAACATATCTGTTACCTTGTTGGGTGTTTGTCACACTAGGGTTTGAAGAAGCTTGGCCAGTCCATAGAGTCGTCCTACAGCAGCATACAGAAGCTGGTCATCAGTCACCTGCAGAGGTAATTGTCTCTCACTACAGCAGTAGTGAGACTACTGCTCTACCTTATCTTTGTCCTTTGGACACCTATTGCCAACCTTGCCATCCTTCCTTAGAGGGATTCCTCTTGTGTTCCTTCTCGAGAAAGGGGTTTGGGAGGATTTTCCCTTGTCCTCAGAGGGCTTAGGGTTAGTGGTTTGTAGTATAATAGTATAAGTGGCCTGTGAAGCCCTTTGAGACTGTAACTGTGATTTAAGAGGCTTTACAAATACAATTAACTGGTCAACCTAACGCTTGTATGAATTATTTACTCTGTATCTCTAGTGGGTCCGAGGCTCTGCTGTACCACCTCAGTGAGGTCAGAGGGATGTGTCTGTGGAAACACAAGTTTGAGCCCCTGGGTCTTAATGCAGCTGCTATAGAAGGTACCAAACACACACACCCACTAGAACCATAACCACAAGTAGAACACTACTAGAAACATATACTACAGAACCGTATACCTGGGTCTCGCACATCTGCTACAGTAGTTACCATCAACACATCACGGCAACAACAACCATAACAGAACTTAAGGAGAAGCAAAACCATTAATAAAAATCAATAGATGTCTTAATGTCACCATTGATCTGAATGGGGTTTTTCTTCTTCCTGTGTTCAGATGCAATCACTGCTGTTGGCTCCTTCTCTCTGAAAGCTAATGAACTACTCCAGTGAGTTGCATTGATTTCTCTATTTAGAGTGTCCATGGACAGGTTTCTTCTGTGTTACCAAGTTAGTTTCTGCCCACAGAGTGATTGACAAAAGTATGAAGAACTTCAAGGCCTTCTTCCGCTGGCTGTATGTGGGTAAGAGATTAAATGGTTTGATGGTTAACTATGATAATGGAGTTGAGTGTGTCCCAACAACAGCATGTCTAAATCACATTCATCTGCCACATTAAAGGCAGACGGGACAGTACAGGGAATCATCCAGGATATTCTTCTGTGCACAGAACGAAGCATAAAAGCATATAGCTCCCATCTGAATACAAGCTTGTTGCATCTCTTCCATGGCTCTGGGGTGGGTGTGAACTCAAAAGGCTTGTGGTTCTGTTGCTCTATTTTTTTCTGCAGCGATGCTGAGGATGTGTGAGGAACACGTTCCCCCGGAGCTCAACAAGGTGAGAACCGGATCTGCCCCCCGTCTAGAACACTGAACACGAAACCAGATCTCTCATGTCTCACTGTACATTTGACCTCCCTCAGATGACACAGAAGGACATCTCGTTCGTGGCCGACTTCCTCTCTGAGCATTTCAGTGAGGTGAGAGAAGCCACATGGCGCAGTGATATGTGACATCTTGTTCCTGTAACCATGACGTGATGTCCCTGGGATCAGTGACGTGTGTCATGTGTATTTGTATCTGTTTACAAATGAATGCTAATTATGAAGTATTGCGTGATTTGACAGAATGAAGAGCTGTTCGACCGCAAAGGGAAGTACTTCAATGTTGAGCGGGTGGGCCAGGTGAGGATCCCCTTGGCTTTGCTCTGTGGTAGTAGTGCTCGTGGTGCTGGAGCTACTAGGACCGGTGTCTTAATATGAGGTTTGTTTGTCTCGTACAGTATCTTAAAGACGAGGACGATGACCTTGTGTCTCCGCCCAACACCAAAGGGAACCAGTGGCTCAAGTTCCTACAGGAGAGCAGCCACCTGAAAGGTACCCTGGGAGATGAGAACATGCACGATTCATAGAACATGCACCTTTCTTGGCCCCCTTTCCACCAATCGGCTCTGGTTCTTGAACCGGTTCTCTTCTGGACTCTTAGAGCCTTGGTGCCATCTAGAAAACCACCCGTCTTGTTCCACCAGTCTTGAACGGAACCATTGTTATGAAGCATGTGTCCTCAACGGAGGGCGTTGTGTGTGTGTGCATGTGTGCAGAGAGTCCACTGCTGTTCCCCTCCTACCCCCACAAGTCTCTCCACTTCGTCAAGAGGATGATGGAAGGGGTGATCGAAGGCTGCCTGCAGAACCCAGCGGTAAGATCTAGAAGCCCCCGTGTTTAAAGGGACGTTTCCTATGAGCTGTATGAATAAAGAATGTTGTCATACACAGGTTGGCTAATACACAGGTTACACCTATGTCCTATATGGCTGTATGTACTGTGGTCTATATTCCGCGTTAACAGTCTGTATTTGTCACAGGAAGTCATTGGGAAATCTGTGAAACAGGCGGTCTTCATTCCCCTCTACACAGTTCCAGAGAGGTGTGGACTGACTCTTGCCATTTTTATACAAAATGTCCCTACGGTTATGAGCTATTGTTGACTGATTATCTGGATGAATCAATAGTTACTCTTCACTTCTCCGCAGCTCTGAAAACACCCCTCGTCTCTTTGAGCTTCCATCACAGTACGTATCAGCACCAGGCCACGTCGTGTGATCTCCCTGAAGGCATGTTGGTGAGAGGCGTGTGCCTGACGTTCCGTGCGTTTGTCCACAGGTGGAACGACAAGAAGGCCAACATGCACTACGTGGTGTTCACCATGCCCGAGGGTTCCCCCTGTAAGCTGTACATGCTGCGGCGGGCTACGGACCCATACAGGTAGTGTTCAGACGGCGTCTGTGTGGCCATGTCTCCCGTTCTGTCTGTCTGTCTGCCTCCCACAGAGAATCAGTTTGTCTCTCTGTAGGTACACAAGCATGTGTGTGTCTGTCTCTTTCTTACCTTTTGTGTATATATTTCTGAACTGTCTGGGGGTCTGCGTCTGTGGAACGGTCCATCTCTATACACCTCTCTCTCCCAACAGACCCGTGGCCAACAGTGTGGTGTCTGTGGACCTTAGTAACCTCCTGAGTGGGGGGCTTCAACACAACGGAGGACCAGCCGACACCCAGTCAGTTCGCCCCTCTCTCCTCCAACAAGCATACGTTCTAAACACACAGATTCACAAGGAAACACTCTCTCTCTCTCTCAACTCTAAATACAAGTTTCATCCTCTTCAGGCCTGACTGTGTATACAGCTGCCTGGATGCCCGTTTCTATGACGACGAGATGCTGACCGTGGTCCTGTGTGCCCCAGAGGGGGAGGAAGACAGGGGGCGTGTCTTGGCACAACTGCCACTTGGCTCTGCCCACAGCTGTCAGAACGAGTTCAAATGGGACCCTGCTCTCAGGTGGGTGTGCACGTTAGAGAACAAATGTTGCTATTGAGCTCACAGGGCGTAACCATGGAGACTCGACTTGACCACGGTGACACGTGACATGTAACATGTAATCACCGTGCTTCCTGTGTCGCCAGGCTGGACCAGCAGAGCGGCTCTGTTCCCAGCCAGGCTCTGGTTCTGGAGAACCAGTGGCGGATCCTGGAGAACATGAAGGCCCAGTTTGTGGCCGTCAACGGGATCCGCAAGGTGGCTTGTGTGGTAAGTTTCCCTTTGATTCACAGCAGACTAGGGCTAGGGCTAGCCGAGTCCTGGTTGTGACCGCTCAAGTCAGACTTTGCTGTAGGTGTGGCTAGAACCTTAAAACGGAACCTTGACCCGTAGCTCTTCTCCTCCTCCTCCTATTTCAGCTGAGTGCCAACCTGAGGCACGTGAGGATGTTCGAGATGGACGTGGAGGATGAGGAGGACGAGGAAGGAGGGGACTCCCAGAAGGCCAGCACTGACCAGGACGGGCTGGAGGCGTCCATGAATAGCCTGGGGGATGGGGAAGACGAGGGGGACGGGAGAGGGCCGGAGGGTGGGCCGGAGGGTGGAGCCGAGGCAAAAGAGCCAATGGAGGATGTGGAGACACATCTGGAGTCACAGGAAGAGCTGGAGCTGGTTTAGGATGTTTCTGAATTCGATTTTGTATATCAGGTGCCTTTTTTGACGTTCCTTGTTGACGTCCAGTCCGACAAGTAGACCGTTGTTCCATGTAAAGGGAATACCATTATGTAATAAATGTGTTATAAGAATGTGTGCAGTTTGCTTTTTATATGTATATTCTATTTATCACATGATTTTTAATTATTACTTAAATATAAAGATCGAAATATGTAAACTAATTTTACATAGTGTTTTGAAAAGCCTCCGAAATTCGACAAACAGAACTCCGTCGAAAACTACAAGCGCAGAATGTGAACACGTATGTGGCGGTAACGTGCGCGCCCCCGAGACACCGACTACGTCATGACGTCTGTTTTCCGCCGCCTGTTGGTCTTTCACAGTTGGTAACAGGAATCGCGAAAATGGCCTCGACCCTGCCCGTATATCAGAGTAAACGGGGGAGATGACGGTGTTTAGCCTGGTTAGTACGCGGATCGCCCGAGTGAAACGTAGATAAAAAAAACCCCTAGAGGACAAACCCGAGGAGTCTCATCGGCCAGGAACGGACTAACGGGGCAGACTACGGCAGGTTTCGCTGGTGTACCCCGGCCGGCCGCTATGGAGGACATCAACTCCAACATCAACGCGGACCTGGAGGTGCGGAAGCTCCAGGACTTGGTGAAGAAACTCGAGCAGCAGAACGAGCAGCTCCGCAGCCGGTCCACGTTGTTCTCCTCGTCCGGAGGGGTGTCCGGCGGGGGCAACCGGCCGCACAGCGCCGGATACGACTCCATGTCAGCGGGGCTGGCCGGGTTCCCTGGGGTGGGGTTCGGCGGAACGGGCGGCTACGGCGGGATCCTGGAGAACTCCCGCTGCCTGAGCCCCAGACTCTCGTACGATGGCATCAGCTTCAGGAGGTCCTACGCCGGGGAGGGGGCGACGTCGGCGGCCACCTCCCTCTCGAGTATGAACTCGTTCTACGCCGATTCCGCCGGCGTCTGCGGCGGCGGCGGCGGCTTTAAGGATGAGTCGGACGACTCGATTCTAGACGAAGTGGAAATACTAGATCTTGAAGATATGGACTGTTTGAACGAGGAGGAAGACAGCTGGTGAGTGTTTTTTTGTGGGGGGCTTGGGGGGGTGGTAGTGTCTAACAGCGTGACGTGTGTGTGGTGCTTGCTTAGCGGCTGCTGTCAAGAGTTTACCGCTGCACACAGCTGCTGCTATTGGGGGGTGGGTGGGGGGCATCGACCACCAGGTCCGTCCTGCATAGGAGCCGTCTTCGATGGCTTGCGTAAGTAATTAAGTGCGGAGTCATCGATACAGAATACGGCACTTGTTGTGAATCCGGGCGGGCTGGTTGGTTATCACCCTTGGCTATGAAATCCCCAGAATACTGACTGTTGGGGCGCTGCCACTCCGCTGACGTACGGCGGGGTCTAGACGTGCGTGGTCATGCAATCACCCTGCGACTGACAGTGCGCCGGGTTTGCCACCATGACCTGTTTGCACTCATCGATACGTCTGAGCCGTGAACCTTTACCGGCCTTGGCCTATTGCAAGACGTAGCCGCTGCCCCGTGTTTACTGTATCAGCAGACAAGGGCCCCACCACTACCGCAAGATCACACAGTCCCTGCAGGCCGGGGAAACGTTGTAATGCCGTCATGTGGCAAATCGCTTGGCTCGCCATGGCACCGGTGACTGGGGACCGAGTTGTTGTGCTGTTGCCTGACGCCCGCTGGGAGGAACTCGGCCGTGGTTACCATTCCTGTTTGTGATCTCTGGCTTTCCGTCGGTACGGGCAACTGTCAAAATAATTATAAAGTCGCCAGTTGAGCTCCCCAATAGAAACTAATTCTTGCTTCTGCTTTGTTTCTTATTGTATATAAATGCATGTCCCTCGGAGCACAAAACGTTAGGGTTAAGGTTAGTTCAAATGAGTTCAAGGAGATGACGGGCAAGGCAGATATGCTGACTCTGTGGATGAGTTCAAAGGTCAGATAATGAGCCTCCTGAAATACTCGTGTGTAGTAACCACGCCTCCCCAGAGATGGCCCCTTGGTTTCTCTCTGAGGGCCTTTGCATTCTCCTCTACTGCATGCAAACCCTGACCTCCTTTTAAGGCGCTGTAATATGCAGAGAGAGGCAGAGAGAGTCCTCGCCTGGCATCATCATCTTGTAGGTCAAGTACTCAGAAAGCATTTGGCATGATGTTTGCAAAAAAACTATCTCTTCAGTACACAGCTGGAAGCACTAGGATTCCCAGAGTCATGAGAGACAATAGTCGGAATAACCTCAGCAGCCCTTTTAAATAAAGTTATTCAAGTTGTGGTCTGTTTTGTCTGTAACCCGCATGCACAAGCCAGCTACCAAATCGAGATGAACAGACTTTGTATCCTGGCATGCATCCAGATCTACCTATCAGTTGGCTCCATGAACACATTGTCCTGGTAATCCCTGCTCCTGTCTGCCCACCCCCTGGATGAGATCACTATCAGGGATTATCCGGTAGCACCTAACCTCTGCCAACTCTGTCACACACACCCGTAATCGCCAAATTAGCATTGAGCTGGATTACAGCACTGCCTGCTCATTCGGGGACGCTAGACATATTCCACACACTGCTACATGGTACATACGACATGGTACTTGCTGCATAGTACATAAACTACATGATGCTGCATACACAAAATGATGCAGTTTGGTACTCCCACCATGGTACATACCGTATGGTACTTACCTCATGTTATTACTTCTGACAAATGGTACATAATACGTGATGCATTGCTCACTACATGACGCATACGATATAGTAAATACAACAAACATAGTAGATATTATTAATTCTGACAAATGGCAAAAGGTGCTTTGTATCTGTTGGTTTATTTAATAAAATAGCCAAGAAAGTATTGGCTGGATGGATAGATAATTTGTGCACAGGCTCGCTATGACAAAAACACTCATTATTTTGTTCCTGCCCATAACAGGCTATTATTTAGCTTGATTGAATCCAGTTCTGGAGACTGTGGTTCCTTGGTGTTCCTAGTGTTTAGGTCTGAAGATAAACAATCGTCTGCTGCTTGTTACCTTGTCGTGTGTTGTGGCGTGAATGTAGTTATACTTGATCCGTGTGCGTCTCATAGCATGGGCCTGTATCTGCATGTTAGAGTAGTATTACCTCCAGTCATGAGGACCTTCACCTGGAACTGCTGGCTGACTCAGGCCTTTTCCTGGCAGAAGCACTCATCTTCTTCTCTCTTCTCTTCTCTCTGCCCCTTTCTCTCTTCTCTTCTCCTCTCTCACATCCCCTGCTTACTGGACTCCTCTCTTGGCATCTCCTTCCTTTTCAGATATAATAAATAAAAAAAAGTGAGGGTTGTGTTAACTTGTGGATCAATCTGAGAGCGTGCCACTCATTGACAGCTAAATGGTTCTGTCCTTGATCTTCTTGTGATCACGTCAGTCTTTATTTACATGCCTTTTATGAATTAGTGAGTATTTGACTTTCAAAGCACTTCTTCCAGAGACGGAAAGAAGTGCTTCGAGAGCTAATGGTCGGACTGTTTTCATTCTTCATGGTCTGGGCCCACTGAAAGCAGAACTGCCATGAATATAACATCTCAGCATAATAGGTTTAAATAACTTCAGTAGTCAATTATTATTTAGTTACTCTTATAAATTAAGTTATAATAAAAGTATAGTTCCACTACAACTATGCTTATACACTGGTATATTCCAAATCAGGCCTACACAATCAGGTCTCAATTAAAAAACACTTTATAATACATTATATTATTAATACTACCCTGTCCTCCTGCAGTTCCATAACGTCAGAGGGTTGGTTTTTAAAACCCCACATTCTAGTGGTCAACCATGGAGTTATTCACCGCACAATGCAAGCAAGACTGCTGAGCTTCAAAAATAGTTAAGGCATATTGTCAAGTCCAAATGAAAAACAAGTTAAAAACACTGTATGCCAGTATCTGATTGTGTTGTTGTGGTTGTTTTTCGTTACACCCTCCAGGCTGTACGAGGCGAAGCTGAACAGCCCGCTGCAGAAGGCCCTGAGCCCCATGGTGTGGTGTCGCCAAGCCCTGGACCACCCCAGCCCCGACATGGAGACCGCCAAGCGCTCCCTGATACACAGACTGGAGCTCACCATGTCAGGTACCTACGCCTCCATCATCCATCCATCCATCCATCCATCCATCCATCCATCCATCCATGGGTGAAGGAGATACAGGCGTAGCTACCCTTATACAGTATATGCAAGGGTAAAAGGAAATGCAGGCGTAGGTATTTAAGGTACCTACGTCTGTATTTCCCTTTACCCATAGTGTATAGAGGTAACTACTCCTGTATCTCCCCTGTATATCCCCACACCCACCCACACGCCTCCATCTTCTTCCCTCCTCCACCCACACCCACACAGGTAACCCAGCATCCTACCATGTATCCTCCGTCAACACAGGTCACCACATCTACTCCACTATACCTTCACTGATTACCACATCCACACACCTACACAGGTAAACACATCTCCACCCTCACCTGGTCTCGTCCCCCCCCATGTCCTCTCCACCCATCTACTGACATACATAACATAATTATATTTTAATTATGTGTCTGAGCACATCTCACTTTGAGTCAAAACCAATAGGATTAAACAGGCCATGACATTTCCCTCTTCTAATCTTCAGTTAATTAAATTAATACATCCGTAATCCTGAACATGGTTGTTATTAAATCCAACAGCTTGTCTAGTAAGAACATAATAGGCTGTAGCTCACAAAACAGCTACTATTGGGCTAAATACAATCAACACAAAACGTACGTGTGTGTGTGTGTGTGTGTGTGTGTGTGTGTGTGTGTGTGTGTGTGTGTGTGTGTGTGTGTGTGTGTGTG
>JAOPUD010000019.1:2898059-2908861 GCA_027122715.1 Trisopterus minutus
GGGGGGGGGGGGGGGGGGGGGGGGGGGGCGAGAGAGGGAGAGATTGTCATCGGCAGGCCTACGCAGCACAATGGGCCAGAGGAGGGAGCAGCTGGGCCCGGGCGCCCGGTGCCGACGGGCCAGAACAATGCCCCGGCACTGGGGGCCCTGATCCAATCAGTCCAGGAATGTGGAAGAGGAAGCTGGAGGAACAATGTTCCCCCGGGGCTGCCCCGGCCTGGTTCTTACGGTCGGCCATGAGAAAACAGGAAAAGTGGGCGGAGTTCATAGGAGTAAAGTGCTGGCTCCCCAGTGCTAGCTTAACGCTACTGGAGAGTGATTCATGAGGTGTGGTTGAAGCATGGTTCCCTACAGGTCCGACAACACAAGCCTCGGAGAGCTGAGCGATACCCCTACGCCCTCCGATGGTGGACACGCAGTACTGCACTGTAGAGAAGGTGATATGCTACATAATGAGACGGTACATCAAACTCCAGGTCTTATGTGGTTGATGTTTACTGCATTATAGACAATAGATCACCTTCCCGACTGAGGACAAGGGAATCATAGCATAACTCTGCCACCTCTTCCCTTGTCTAACAACCACGTAATGACTCAGTGCACTGTATGCGTTTGTATAGCATCATCCATTTGTCTGTATCGTGTTAAACACTTTGTCAATACATTGTATAAAAAAGGGTAACAACAGAGAAAGAACAGTGACATAATGGAGTAATCGCCACAAAGAGCTGATGTTGTCTGCGCTCTGAGTGACAGCAGTAAGCTCACCCACATGGAGAGAGGCTGTCACTGCAGAGGAATGTGAACTGATCAGCTCTGGGTCAGCCGGGTTCTGTTCCTCCCTCACCAATCACAATCAAGCTCTGTTCTCGCCGGCCCAATCATATTCACACTCTGTTCCAGACTGGCCAATCTGAGCTACACTTGTCCTTGCAAGCCAATAACCGGCAGGCTCAGTTCCCGTCTGTCTGCCAATAAGAGTTTGACTTTGTTCCAGGCTGGACATTCATAGTGACACTCTGTTCCTGCCTGGCCAATTAACATGTACTGTAGGCGCTCAGTTATGCCACATCCCAGAGGCACCCTCAATGACCCCTTCTTGCTAACCTGGATTCCTAGGAAGATTGCAGTGCCTTTATAGCTTTGAAACTTTCCCAGTGGCTTTGTCTGAACCCAAACAAAGCAATAACTTGTCTCACAACCCCAAATTAACCCATGCCCTAGTACAACCACAATCTAATTTAGAGCAAAGAAGAGCAGTAAAAGCAAGAGGAAAAAAAACACAGGTCAAGAGCACTGCCATCTTACCATAAGACGGATTGAGTTCTCAGCTGAAAACGTGTGGAGCAGTTTTTTTTACCTCAAACTGAAAAAAAAAATCCTCCCTTTGTTGAAGACTAGGGGTGGGAAAAATAATGGATACTTCGATACATCGCGATTCTCTCTAGAACGATTCCGTCTCCATGCAGATAAGTGAATAATTTGAATTAGAATTTAAAAAAAAGAAATTTAAATTGTTAGCCTGCTGCAACATTCTGTTCGCCTGCTGCAGAGCGCTCCAGAAAACTCTTTCTGCCTGCGTGTTCTCTGCGCAGAGAACCGACCTTATCTAATATAAAATATTAGATAAGGTAATTCATCTGTTGATTGTCTTTAATGATCATCACAAAACTCTTGGCAGCTGCGTGGCAGTAGCGTGATGCCAGCCAATCAGCATTCAACTCCCTGAGTGACGAAACGTAACAGCCAATCAGCATTCAACTGGCCAACGGTTCCCTACAGTCCGTCGTGAACCGCAGCATGGAGGAGAAAGTGACCAGGTGACCACTGTGGCGTTTAATGTGAATGCAGCTTTAGCCTAGACATGGGCAACATATACAGACGTATACATACAGACCCCGGGGCCGAAGCCGTCTCTGGATCATCTCAATCCGGCCCGCAACACAGTGTTTCGAACACGTAGACTATACTAGGGTGGGCCGCCCAGGTATATTAACGGCCCATGTTAGCACTTAATAATTGTCTTTTTATATATGTTCTCTGTACATTGAGAATTTTTTATTTTTTTTTACAGGTAGAATCGTATTTCCCTCTGGAGTTCCGTTACACTGAGTCGCTCTCTCTCACACAAACATGAAAGAGAACATGAACGGGCTGTCTGTGAACAGCCACTCCTCTCCGTGAAAGCTCTGAACCAGAAACTCTGAACCAGGGAGGGAGGATTGTTGCTCTTTTCCCCGCAGAGAAGACGGCGAGCCAAATTCCAGAATAGAATCATACCGGGTCGGGTACTCGTTTTTTTGGGCGCCTCTTTGGTGTGAAAGAGTCAAAGGTTTCGATAAATGTATAAATATCGCAAGTCAGTCCAGTATAGCCAGTATAATACCTGTATTATACTACTATATTATATATAGTAGTATAATATAATATAGTAAATTTGAGAGTTCTGGTATAATCACACCTGTTTTAAAGTCCCTTCAGACTTCTAGTGCATACCGCCTCTAGATCCCTGAGGTCCACTGGCATTGGCCTTTCAGTTGTTCCCCGGGTGAGTACAGGGACCTATGGGGAGGAGGCTTTTAGTGTCTATGGTCCTTGCCTCTGGAACAGCTTATTTTATCATTGATTTTTACTGTATTATTATATTACAATTGTGTTGCAGTATTTCTACTGCCCTGTTAAGCACCATGTATTGCAACTTTGCACGAAAGGCATATATGTATATAAATAAAGTTTGTATTGTATTGTATATTTCCTTTGGCTTTTATTTCCCGTTTGGCTTTTGTTTATGGCCGGGTACTTCTGGAAGAAAAACCAAAATACCCCACCCCCCCCGTCATAGACCTATGATGATAGATCTACACTCGTACAACAGGTTGAAGACGGCGGTGGAATAGGAGCTGAGAATTCCACATTGTGTTATGCCACAAGTGTTCCAACTGCTTGGTTCATATTGGCTCAGAATGCAGCAGGGCAACAATGACAACAACATTCACCAGTGAGATGGTTTCCACAGCTCAGTCGCTGGGCTCCAGACGAAGCCCGACCACAGAGAAGCATAAAAGCATCAGTTTTCTAAAGTTGCGTGGCGTACCTTGATGCCATAGAGGAGTGGCTGGAACTGGCAGGAAGTGGTGTCTTCAGTCACACTGCACAACTTCCTGAAACAGACAGAAACCCACAGATCCCTGCTTATGAGCATGTACAATATAACATTTATTGAAAATGATAAAGCTCACAAACACACACACACACATCTCTGGTCATCGTCAGTTATACAATTATAGAGTCATAGAGCTCATCCCGTATGAACCGTCCTTCTGAAGCTCTCCTGCAAAACCACAACATTTGATAAGAATCTGAACTCTGAGAGTAGATCAATAGAGAAGAGCTACCGCTTCCTTGTCGACAAAAGCAATGAAATGCTGGACTGGACATACGACACAATGTAAGCAAAAAAAAAAGAAAAGGGAAATTATGTGTTCAAGGAATCAAGAAAAGCAAAGAATACCACTACGACGCAACCAGGCTGGATGTGCCAGCTAAGAAAAATTACAAGGGATTTGGCCTGGTCAAGAAGGCTGAACACAAAGAGTCATCCAGGCCCTGACATTAGGTTAATTTATATGCAATTAATATTATTATTATTATATTTAATTATATTTCTGACGTAGAAAAATGATCCATCTCCTAGGAAACTAGATAGAACGGTGCCACTGCTTGTGAAGCGGTGCCAGTCTGGTTCCTATAACATATATAAGTATAGCGTATAGCACAGAAGCACTGACATGAAGTCGCTGGCTTGACCTCCTACCTACATGACGCTGCACGAGCCTAAATGGCCCAGAGCCGCTAGCTCTGAAAGGAACCCTGCTGGCTCCTGAATGGTACCAGTACCCTTGACTTCACCACAGCAATGCTAGCACAAGCTTGGTATGCTCTGGACTGGGCCAGGGGCATGAGATTAGAATCGCCTTCTGATCAAAGGACTAATCTCAAGATTAACCACAACATCCAAAATGGCATTACATAAGGCATCACAACATCATGCCCATCCAGTTGCCCATATTGCCATGCCTGAGGACGTCATAGACACATCATAAATGACATTACGATCACAATAATGATCAGAAACAGACATTTATCCTCACTACTAAAAAACAAAATGGTTTACATTGAATCATTCACACATCCAAAGCCATGTCAGACATGCAAGGCACAAGGCAGCTCATCAGAAGCAGCACTGAGGGGTTTTGGAGAGGGGTAAAAATCAGCATCCCCTTTAGTCCCAGCCCTGGCTCTACCAAACCACCCCGTCTTTACCAAAACCGTCCCGTCTTCTCCTGCTCAATCCTCCCAAGAAATACATAAACTACTATTTCTAACTGGTTGCTCCTGTGGGACTTCAAAGTAAGCGTTAGTTTGACATCACACCAAGGAGGGCCCTGTAAGTCTGAGTCTCTACTGTGTCCGTGGGACTAAACAGACAGAGGTAAAAGAGCAGTGCGGTGAGCCAGAGACCACATCCTCAGCAAACTAACATAGAATGACATACACTCAGCTGTGTTGACCCCGGGTGGGGGAAAAAGCCAAAGCTCACACACGCATAAAGTAACACACAGCGCACATTCTAAATAAGAAGGAAGGAAGATGACATCAGCTTTCTCAGACACACTCGCATACCCATCAAGTTCTCACACTGATATGGCGTGTGAACACATGCCATAGTCACACCAATGACTTCCTGTTCCAGCTCAGCAACTCTGTCACAGTAAAAGCATGACCAGAGGAGACTGGCGGCAGAAGGAGCAGTGAGAGAACTCAGACTAAGCCTCAGCCCTATATATAGACACATAAACACACAGCCACAATTTAATTTACTAGAAGAAATCCAAAGAATTTCATCCAATTTCTTAAACTAACGCACACTGGGTGGTCAGTCTAAGTGGTTGTTTTTGGGAGTTGTTTTAACAGTGAACAGACACACAAACAACACAAGGATGATTAATGGATTACAGAGAGGTACTGATCCTATCAATGGTTAACTGGAGTTTACTTAGAATTACCTGGCAGCCAGGTCTCTGCAAGCCACAGACTACAGCAGAGGTACGCTAGCCAGTAATACTGAGCCAGCCCTGACACGCACAGCCAGTCTATCTAGAGTGGACACTAACTTCTCACTATAACCCCATGTTCTTGGAAAGACTAATAATGCTTGAAGTGCACTCCACCCTGGCAGAACAAGATTAAAGATTCACATTATGTTTCAATTCACCACAAAATAAAACAACAGACAGGGGGCAAGTAGAAAGGGTAACAACCTTATGCGGGTGTCTGTTAAAGTTTACTGGCCCCTATCCATGGCAAACCACGAAGCTATGTGATATAAAGCCAGCAGGACAAAGGGATGATAACCAGCCTTCGTATGGCTCCCTCGCTGAACTAAATGACAGACTAGCTCCTCGTTTAATCACTACCTCTGGAGAAAACTGAAATATCTCCCGACTACTGACAGGAAAGGAGTTCACATTAGCTTCCTCACACTAGCACCTTTTAACATACAGGTTTTAATAGCTACAGGGTTAACACAGCAAGTGCACACACACACGGTAGACGTAAAGATAGCCGAAAGGGACGGCCGAGAATTTGCTTGAGGAAAAGACGGGGTGGTTTCTCTGGTACAGTCCGACCAAAGCCAAGAATAATCTTCCTCAGCAGGCCTCAATTATAGGGTTATTTGTGGCTAAAGTCACTCCGCTCTCTACTACACAGCTTCCAAACTAAAAAAGGCAAACAAAAGTAAAGTGAGCACAGGTTTAATAAGCTGTGTTAGCCGTGTCTAATGAAACGCACTTTCAGGCAAAAGCTGAGTTCATTAGTTTGACCATTAGAGAATGTCCAGTCAAAGCCCTTTTAGACACTTATTACACAGAAATGCAAATCATTGTCCTAACCTTTGAGGACATCCATTTGCCTGGCTGCTTCCTAATTAGACGGGTTGTTCGAAGACGAATATAAGATGGATAATCGATGTGGACATGGCATTGATAAATCAACATAGCATTTAAGTGTGGCATCAGCTCAAGCTGTAATCATGTGCAGCGTGCATATGCAAGTTGAGACTGATCTTCCAACCAGGAATGCATACTATTACATATATGTGTACATACTGTGATTATAAAATGTATGCATACAAACCCTTACCTCAATCCAATGCAATCCTAATTACAACATCTCTGGGAAAAAGATATTGGACGTTGTAGACCTATGTCATCATTAAAACAGACATATTACACTGCTTAACAAATACACCAACTCACTACCACAGGGGGAAATACACTGACTGAAGTGCCAGTGCTGTTTTCATGCCCAGCACTGGACTCTGCTATGGCACCATTTAATTCAAAGTGGGACATCGTCCCCGAGTACCGCGGCAGACAGTTAGAAAAATATGTGCCTTGCAGCGCTATTCACCTGAGGCGATAGACACAGTACAAGTCTGACACAAGCTCAGGGGCAGTGACCACAAGGAGATGAGCTCTTTTGCTCTTTTGATTATGTCATGCCGTGTGTGCCAAAATGTGCCATAGATGATTGAGATCAGATTGGGGAACTTACTTTGGACACTCATAAGGCTACACTGCCCACACAGTAGGACTGGGACAGGCTTAGATGGTGTAGAGTTGACCTATATGAATCTATGACGCAGATCTTCTAACACAGTGGTTTTCTCCGATGTGTTTCAGAGGAGCAATTGATGTATGGTTAAAACAAAAAAAGCCTGAAACTATACTTGCATGTCATACACACAAAGTACTACATAAGCCAGTAGAAATCACTACTACAGGCCACGGAATGCAGATGCTCCACAACCATCCATCGTGAGGGCGGTATAAATACAACAGCCCTAAAACTATCTTTACTTCATAGAACACAATTATAGTACTTATATGCCTTGCCTTTTTCTGTGCACCCCAAAATTACACAGCTATGGGAAACAAATCTTAATCTGAGTGCTTGCCAATGTTAACCTCGAATCATTCAAATTACCCTGAGCTTTTGCAAAGGGAACTAAATTCTGAATTTATAGTTTGTCTTTCACAATTTCTCAAACTGTCACTGTGGTCACAGCACCGAGCATTGAGGAAATGTGCTCGCTCTTCAGCTCTGGGGTTAATGATTTAGCTTTGAACAAAGACACACAGACAGATGGACATGCACCTGGACACGATCACTTGGCCTGGCTTTAGATAAGACATAATTTGCTGCATAACGAAAGCAATTATCACGTCTCTAAAGCAATATCCCATAAGACGGTTGAGGCTGAATGATTTCCCGTAAGCGGTGCAGATAAGAAAGTGTATGAGGACGGCAGCAGCAGCAGTAGCAGCAGCAGCAGGTGGTGGTGGTGCAGAGAACCAGGCGGGCCTTGTGTCACCGTCTGGGTAAGGGAAGGTGACAGAACTGGGCCAGAGGACTGTAAGTTAATGCGTTTCAAATAGTTCCTGTCAAACAGACTAGGTATATTGGACTGTCACTAGTACCACAAACTACTATTAGTATTCCATCACAAAGGTCAAGGCAACACTATTTCCTGTATACTAGGACTATGAGACAATATGAATGAATTCACCGCACAACCTTTTTGAGGCTTGTTGCTATCTCATTTGATGCACTAGTGAACCCTTTTTAAAGCATATTCAGGTCAAAAGTAACACAATATCATTATTAAGAGTAGTTTTCCATGAACAAAATGTGTGGCATCAATATACAACAACTTTAAAGTTAAAAAAAAATATATATATATATATAACACTCACTGAGCACTATTTGAAGGTGGACTTGGAGTCATGAAGATGATCATTTGATAATAATGCAACATTAATAATAATGTTTAGCACATAATAAGCATTCTGTGGGTCAGTCCTTTCACACTATTACATAAAAGTTTTAGGGGGCAAACACCACAAACTGCTGAGTTAACAGTTAATCCTACGCATTTCATCCACACACTCATGTCCTACCAGATTAAACCCCCCACACACACACTCATGGTGACTGGAATTATGGCTTGGATAATCGCAGATTGCCATCTGCAATCTAGAAGGGATTCCCCTCCGAGTGTGGTGGATGTGGAAGTGTGTGTGCCAGGGCACACATGTCACATATCTGACATCAGGGGCTTATCTCTGCTGGGAGCAGAACCGCGGAGGCAGTGCTGACCCGAAACAGATAGGTCAGAGAAACCACATGTCATCATTATCATGTTTCAAACCGTCTCATCTTAGTAAGGGTGAATGATTGTAGTCGGCTAGCACCTGCACATGAGTGTAAGCACATAATAACAGCTTGACAGCCAAAGCAGTAAGGTACTGCGAATGACATCACATCATCATCATCATCATCATCATCATCATATCAACAAAAAAAACAAGGATGAAGGTAAAAATGTCATCACATAAAAACTTGACAGATTGAGTATTTAGTTTGAGCTCCTTAGAAAAATCGAACAAGATACAGCATCATGCACTGTGCACTTTGCAGCTATATCCAACTTGGTTTGTACAAATCCAGCACCTCACGGCAGACGGGCCAGAGTATCTGTGGCCGAGCTTCTATCCGACAGAGCAAGAACAAACGTGTCATTGTGTGTCTCCAAACACAACAATCTAGTGTTATGAGGAAGGCCTGGTGTAGAGCTGACAGCACTGTCTCTCTCTCTCTTTTTCTCTCCGACTCTTGTTATTTCAACATGCAAAACAGCTGCCTTGCTTGGGCATGTTTTTGATGTGGGAGTTAAGGCATTCATAGTTACATTTAAAACCATCAGGGTAGACATAAGCGTATTGTTCCCTTATGGGCTGATCGGAAAATTAAAACTACCTAGTACCTACCATGGATCCATGGCTCCATAACGCGTGTAATGTTTGATACATATACTTACTAAGTTGCCTACTCCTTGCTTTTACAAGTTCACGTTGTATTCCCATGGGATTTGTTTAGTAGTTAGAAAGGGTTGAAATGCCATTGACTTTGGACTACTACCTTGAAAATTCAGACAACTATGTGACGCTGGCTACAACAGTCACATATTTGGCCTTTATGTGCACGGCCAGCCTTTGGACATGTCTGGTTGGGATCGTTAAGACCATATTACACGCAGAGGAAAGTATGGACAGCCATGGGACTCGCTTGAGTGCAGTAGTAAACTGAACGCTAACCTGCGCTAGCTTTAAGTTAGGTTAGCCGCTAGCCTGGTGTTGATACTGTGCTGCTTAGTGCGTCGCTAGCTGGTGAAAACACACGCTAGATGTGTGCCGGTTGTCACTAGGGGAAACCGACGACGAGACCCGGGCACGTCGTTCCACGGTGGGGTTCGGTGCCTTTGGTGAAGTAACGCCATCGATGGATAAGTATAAATCACAGCAGTCCTCACACGTTAGCTTGCAGGATAGCACGGCAGCTAGCCGAAGCTAACAGGCTGGGGGGGGACCCACACTCCCCTCTGCCCCCCACACCCCCCACCCCCCCTCCATTTAGCATGCTAAACAAGGCTATCCCGTTTTGGGTGCTAACGGTACTACTACACCTCACCAAGACACTTCAGGCGTGTCATCGTTCACCGGGTTTGACAGGAGTTGATGCTGCACTCGGTTATACACTGCCGTTCGTTTTTAATAAGTGAACAATGTTACTCACAACTTTTCGTCTCCTCCTCCTCCTCTTCTTCTTCTCCTCCTTCCTTTTCACTCTAGCTGGATAGCGGGGCTAGGGTACGGCGAAACGGTTATTTTCATTTTGACCAAACAAGCGTCGATGTCTTGGCCCTCCTCCAGGGAAGGGTTGGCGATGGGGAGGTGTGATTTCTTTCCTCCGCCCGGGGTTTGTGGTTGGAGAGCGCCGCTGTCAAACCACCGAACACCAGGGCCCCGCCTCCTTCCACACCATTGGCTGTCCTCGCCTGCGACTCGGTGCGATGGGACGTTCTGTTCAGCGAAACGCGTGACACTCAAATAACTCTCCGGAAAGATGCACGTTGATTGGGTAAAACATTTGGGATTTGTGTCCACGGCCCGAACAGATAATTATTATTTTTTTTTACATTCTATTTCAATCACCTCAAGCCACCTCAATAATCCATCACATGACAATGCGACCATCGTTGAAAGTGCATTGCAGAGCACTGTGCTTGCGTTAAACATTCTCTAATGTTATGTTAATATATGTATACAACGCTATATTACTGTTAACATTTTTGGTGAGCTACATTCCCTTTTAAAAAGGAAAATAAATGTGGATTTACAATAAAGAACAATAATAATTTACAACTGGGTGTAGACATATGTTGGGTACATTGTGCTTTATCTTTCACTTAATTCCATTTTAATCATGTTGTTATATTCCTTGAACACATATGGTGATAGCTTTGACTTTCAGAACACTATACCATCAAAGCCTCTTATCTAGGCCATGACTAAATGGACAATGGCCCTCTCTTGTGGTTTTATTTTGTATGGACTATGGAGTCTATTTAAGGATGTGTAAGTGATGCACATCCTCGCTGTGTCATCTGCATTACAGTACAATAAGCAACATCAAATCCAAAGACATTTGCAATACTTATATTTATTGCATATACAATGACAATGTTAAATATGTTTCATAATGATTTATGACTCAGGATGCATCTGCCTTCTACGTTCTTCATGGCTCAATCAAATGTGAAAATATTGTGTGTGTGTGTGTGTGTGTGTGTGTGTGTGTGTGTGTGTGTGTGTGTGTGTGTGTGTGTGTGTGTGTGT
>JAOPUD010000019.1:2917811-2935528 GCA_027122715.1 Trisopterus minutus
GGGGGGGGGAGGGGGGGGGCAAATGTATGGAGGCTACGCTGTTATTTTTGCCTAGTATAACGTTCTCGTATAAACTCTAGTCTTTGGCTGTGGTGTAACGCGTTGTCACAGGTTTTGATATTTGCATGCACGCTCTTGTCAGCCTTCTGTGAATGGATGAGGTCCCCTTTTTGTAAGAAAAAACGTTTTGTACAGGAATTAGTGAGATCTTTTTTTTGTGCTTTTAATTTGGTATTCAAGAGTCAGGAGACTTTCTCTGAGACCCCTGACATGGTGTCCGTTAAGACCCGGAACGGACCTTTTATCCTCAGCGGAACTGTAGTTCCCTCCTTCATTCGGTCCCCTGTGGCATATCAGTGCACATTCTGTAGAGGTCTATGACGCAACCTCTAGTTTACAGCGTCACTTTTTACCCAATGGGAGGTTACAAGCTGCATTGGAATGTTGAACTTCATTGGTACCTTTCATAAATGGACATAAAGATTTGTTAGTGTTGAAGATACAAAAAAATAAAAACCTCAAAGGTTGTATCGACTTCCTCTGCTTCAAATCTCCATTTGTTGACTGATGCCAGACTCCGGTCTCTGGCCGTCACTGCTTGGATGTCTGGCTTTCAGAACAGGCAGTCCAGTCGCTGGCCTCTGGTCTGTAGCCTTGGTTTCCGAAATACTGATGAAAAGTAATGTGCGGAAAGCAAAGATGTGTGTAGCATCCAAAGATCTTACTTGAAATGCCTTCTGATCACCACTAGTTGGTTGTATTTCAGCAAACCATGACCTATGAAAGTGACCTATCGAGTTCCCAACACCCAATGCAGTCCGATTTTACTCTCCAAGTTTTGCTATTAGAAAGCATCAGCCAATCAGTTTGTAAGAGTTTGTTAGCAGTAGGCCTAGTTGTTAAGACTGTATCAACAGATTAAGAGTGTATTCTTCAATGGCAATGCAGAGGATGTGTTCACCTGGTCTTGACTGTATATATGTATGTAAACTATGTATGTATGTGTCTATATGTCTGTTTTCACTATAACCTATGTCTATATATACAAATAAAGGGGTTTATTGACTTATGCTTGTCTTTGTTTAATACAAATTTCCTTAAAATAACTAAACAAAAGCTTTTTCTTGTTACACATCAGTATATATCAAAATGATCTTACAGGATCTACAAGATAACATTTGTGAAGTTAAGTACAGATTCTGGGCATTATTCATTCATGTTACTGTTCAGTTCACTGACAGAATTTGATTAAGCTTAATTGTTTCTTTAAAAATGACAGCAATAAATGTTACATGAATGCCTATAGAATCGTATCACACATTTGTAGAATACACCCAGTTAAACTTCACTCAATGGGTTTGATGAGTCAAACAGTGTGGAGTTCTGTATTTCTAAGTATTCTGGAGGATGTCTTAAATCTACTTTAGTATCCCCACCCTGCCTGTCACGACCCAGGAGTCTGTTCTGATACTCGGCTCTCTGGCGTGACCTCGGGAGTCTTTCTGGCTCTCTAGCTTCTTGTACTGATATGATACTGCTTTGAGGTTCCAAGTCCCCACTGGAGAATGAATAGTCCAAACTGGGGGACTCTCTCAAGGGAAGACCCTGATAGCTGTTTTGCTGAAAGGACCCCTCGGCCCCTTGCTCATTGCGGTCCGTCTCCCACCTTTTCCTCTCTGAGGACATGGCTCTCAGGGCGCCCAGGCCCCTCCTCTCCTGCGTGCCCATCTTCACAGATCTCCACCCCTTCACATCTATTGTTCTAAGGGAGCTGTCCACCTCTGTGTCTGAGGTTCCCCTGACAGACTGAGCAAAAGAGCGAGCGGGGCCGTGAGTATGGTACTCCGTGAAGTCCGCCCCCTGGTTTCCTCGAGTTGAGGCATCCTCACTCTCGCTACTGGTGGAGGAGTGAGGAGGAGAACAGTCTGGAACAGGAGGAGGACAGTCTGGAACAGAAGGCCTGGATTCCAGTGGGTCCTGTACATCCCGACTCTGCGTCTCCCAGCGGTCCTCGATAGAAACGTCAGACGTATTTGTTGACGTCGTAGCTTTGATATCAAGACGCCTCTTGACGCCAGTGACGGTTCGCAGATCCAACAGGGGCCATGTTTCTTTCTGTGCATCCAAACCCGAATCCTTTACACTGCTATTCTCCTCCCATTCCTTGCTCTTATCCACTCTCTCCCCACTAGAAGACCATATCTCAGTTTCAGATGATACCTTGAGCGGAGCAGCCTTGTTGGCGCTGATATCAAGACGCTTTCTTAAGCGCGATTTCTTAAGATTAGGCCCTGCCCAACGCGACTCCAGATCTGGACTGTATTCTAGTCCCGGGATATTCTTCAGGTCTTTGGTGTTGGCATCCAAACCATCTGTAATCACCGCATACTTCTCTAATTTAATAATTGGATCTCTCTTCGAAGTGAGAGAGTCATCATATAATGGCCCTTTCAAATGTAAAATTGACTCATTTTTAGTGATCGGCGATAACACACTCACGCCACTTTCGTTCTGATGTGTGTGGACTTGTTTTTCGTCCTCACTATCACTCGTGGAAGACCCTGTATCATTTTGAACAGGGTCAACCTTCCCTGGATGTGGTATTGGTAAAGGCGTCTTCACATCAATACGCTTCCTGTTGCGAGGGACTCGGGGGTTAAGGTCCGGCCATTTGAGCTCACTCATGGTTCCGACAACAGGGTCTTGTTTTACCATTTGGACTTTCACCTCGCTCTCACTGTCATCACTGGATGAGGAGAAACGAGACTGCAATGGCACTCCACTACCAATGGAGGTCCTCTCTGGCAATGGCGTTTGTACTTTGAAATCCAATCGCCTTTTAGAATGGGTGATATTATCGATATCCACATGTGACCACCAGTCAACTTTAGTGTCATCCAGTGTAACCGCAGAACTTGGGGTTTTTGTTGATGCTTTGAAATCAAGACGCATCTTGATATTGGGGAGTTGACTGAGATCCAACTCAGGCCACTGGCCGTTTTTTGCATCAATTTCCGTATCCTTGATTGGTTTCACTGTGCCCAGGTGCAAATGAGGCTTATACGCATTCTCTTCCTTTGTTTTCGAAGAAATGTCATCCACATTCACTGCAGGTCTCCTGGTCTCCTCTTCACTGTCACTGCTACTGGAAGTATAATCGGTTGAAGTTTCTCTACGTGTTTTGCCATGGTACCTGTAGTCCTGATCTGTGTCCTCCAGGGTCAGTGTAGGACCTGTGGTCTCTGTTGCTACTTTGATATCAAGATGCCTCTTGACGCCAGTGACACGGCTGAGATCCACAAGAGGCCAAGTTTCCTTCTGCACATTCATTTCAGATTCCTTATTTGGGCTCACTGTGCCCAGATGCACTATGGGGGGAGAAACCTTTTCCGTCTTTGTTCTCACTTCAGTGGGCTCCTCATCACTATCACTGCTGGAGGTGGAATCTGTTGATGCTTTGATATTCACAGGCTGTTTGACTTGGTTGATGTTGCCAAGATCCAATTGAGACCACCTGTAGTCCTGATCTCTGTCCTTCAGTAACACTGCAGGATCTGAGGTCTCTGTTTCTGCCTTGATATCAAGACGCCTCTTGACACGGTTGACATTGCCGAGATTCAACTCAGGCCATCTGTCTTCCTGTGAGTTGATTTCAAAATCTTTGATTGGCCCCAATGTCCCTAGGTGCACATTAGGCTCATCTTCACTCTCACTGCTACTGGAGGTGAAATCTGTTGATTCTTTGATCACTGAAAGTGGATTGACATGGTAGTCCTGATCTGTGTCATTCAGGGTCATTGCAGGACCTGTGGTCTCTGTTACTACTTTGATATCAAGATGCCGTTTGATGCCAGTGACGTTGTTGAGATCTAATTTCGGCCATGTATTTTCATGTGCATTGATTTCAAAATCGTTGGATGGATTCACTGTGCCCAGGCACAGATGGGGCTGATAAGCATTTTCCACCTTAGATTTCTCCTCTTCACTCTCACTGCTGCTGGAAGTGAGATCTCTTGATGCTTTAATATCTGAATGTGGTTTGACATGAGTCCTGTAGACTGAATCTGTGTCTTTCGGGGTCACTGGGGGACCTTCGGTGTCTGTTTTCACCGTAATATCAAGACGCTGTTTGATACGGGTGATGTGGCTGAAATCCAACTTGGGCCAGATATTGTTTTGTGCGTCAATGTTCTCGCTGCTTCTTCCTGTTCCCTCATCGTCATCAGCTGCTTCTTGATTAAATGTGTACTCTGTGACCTCATCACTTTCACAGGAAGAAGAAAGTGATGAATCAAAGTGATCTGGGGCCGTTTTGCCGTACTCACCCTCCAACACCTCCTGCGAAGAATTACCGATTGGTTGTTTTGAATGGGGCTGTTTTTCAAACCTAACAGCCCCTTTAATGATCTTACTGTGATCAATGTTTTGCACATCCCGGTCCATTCCCATTCTTTCTTCTGTCGACTCATCCCCACTGAGATGAGAGGAAGCGCTGGAGCTGGACCTCGACCTATCAGATTGCCTCAAATCATCTGAAGTTGGGAAAACAATAATTTTTGAACGATTGAAAGATCCAGATCGACTACTGGAACTTACTGAACCACTCCGAATGGATTCAGGGAAATCAAAGGCATCTCCGCTGTCGTTTGGCTGGTCCTGGTCCCTGAGCTTTGCTTCGTGTGGGGACCAATCAGCAAACGGTTCAGAGGTGAACTCTAAATCAGTCTCCTTCTGATGGACACAGTTATCAATGGGCTGAGGGGTCGAGGCTTTCGGCAACTTCTTCCTTGTCCTCGTTCTCTTGCCCTGCTCCTCATCAGAAGAAAATGACAGACTGCCTCGCTCTCCCAGCTCGTTGTCAATGGGCCGAGAGGACGAAGCTTTCGGCGACATCTTCCTTGTCCTCGTTCTGTTGCCCTGCTCCTCATCAGAAGAAGAGGACAGGTTTTGTGGATGCCCACTGCTCTGCTCCTGGTTTTTTTGAGAACTGAAGGTCACTCTCCGCTCTCTGCCATACGTGATCACTGGGTCGTCCTCTTCGTCCGAGTACGCCTGGTTGTCGTAGGGTCTCTGACCAGTGGACGGGACTGAGCCTGGTTGAGCGGAAGTGTCTTTCTTCACGCAAACCTTTTGACAAAGTACATTGATATATGGTCTAGCGAAGACGCCGAGGATAAACGCCACCAGGAAAGTGAAGAAAATGGATAGACCCACGGCCAGACCCAGGCGCTGATTCTCGGTCATGGCCCTTACTTGACTCGCACGGCCTATCCCTTGGGCGGTGAAAGGTAAACTTCTGGGCAGTCTGCCGTTAGCCCTCGCCTGCCCTCCGCCTAGTTCCCTGATTTTTAGGTGGTAAACAGATACAACATCTTCGTGTGATTTGGACAAACAAATATAAAGTCCTGCATCCCTCTCTGTGATGTCGGTCATCAGTAGACCCGCCTGGGACGCGGTGGTGGACACTTGACCTTTGGGAGTCCACCAGGTTGAACCTATAACAAAACAAAGTATCCAAATGAAGGTATGACACAGTTAAACACACAGAAAAAAAGTCATGATGTATTTATCCTTTCATAGATTCCTAGAGATACCAAGTATTTAGTTTAACATTATATATAAACAAAAATAAACAAAAATTAATAAATCCAAACAAATAGCTACCTTTTTGCATTGAGCAAGGCAGCAGAACAGTAGACCCGTGGTCGACGGTGAGATCCTGATGGAGCCCAGGCTGGTTCTGGGCACCCGGACACCCCAGGTCCTCCTCGCGGAGCTGATGCAGGTCTCGCCCCACAAGCGAGGAAGGCGAGTGACACACCATGTCCAACCAGCGTTGCTGGTCTTCGTCTTCATCCAGGGCCATCCGCCTCTTCAGGCTAGCCATGTCACAGTCACACCTCCACGGGTTTCCACCTCCCCTGACCTCCAGCCCCACCCGCAGGGACCAGAAGGTTGCTGGAGAGAGTCTGGTCAGCAGGTTGAAGCTGAGGTCGATGACCTTGGAACGCAGGGGATGATGAACAAGGTGATGTTACAGAAACTTGATGCAATTTTCTAATCTGGTCTTTAACAGCTTATTTTACTTCACTTTCTGGCAAAGTACCTTGCTATCATATTAATTTGTAATAATTATGACACATTTTCACGTACACATCTACACTTCATGAAACTTAATCAGTGATTGGTAATGACCAGGTATATGGTTGATAACAAACTGCTGATAAGGCAGAAATATATATTCTTCGAAAGAAAACAGAACATCAGACCCTCTAGGAAGAAACCCTGTTCTATCATTGATCCCATAATAACCCTCCTCTTACAGTGAGGTTGGTGAGGCCTACGAAGGCCCGAGGGTGTAGGCTGCTGATGAGGTTGTGGTGCAGGTGGAGCTCCTTCAGCTGCTGTAGACCCTCTAGGTCCCCTGCCTCCAGGGTGGAGATCTGGTTGTAGGAGAGCTGGAGAACCTGCAGAGCCCTGCTCCCTCCCAGCCCTGAGGAACACCGGCACAGCAGGAGAAAAACTATGGAACAGCTTGGGTGCACCTAACTTTCCAAACACAATTAATATTGATTAAAATAATCAATAATCAATACATGCATTATCATTGCCACTGCAATTATAACAGTGATTTCAAAAAGCTCATGTTGGAAAATAATGTGCATGAGCAATAATGTTCTGGACCGAGAGAAACATTTCCATATAATTTAAGTATGACAACCAACCTCCCACTTTATTATGGTCATTATTTATCAGATGCTGTCATCCAAAGGTACTTACAGTGAAATCAGTTACATTACAGAACAGATACGGCTTACTCAGGAAATGTAGCTCTAGGATACCAATAAGCAGGCTGCGGACATCTGCGATCAAAATCTGTACCTCTTCACAGGGATTTGAAAAACCCTGCCACACTATCCATCTATCTGTTCCCTAACCGTTATCCTTACATTATAACTTTGTGTGGATTTGGTCCATTTTTGTTGACAGATGGGAAGCCATTTTGTGACTAAAATGTTTGACATTTATTTTGTTCTTTCTCAAAATGTGAATTTCCCAGATGAAGGTCATTGTCCCCAATAATTATCTTGTATGTTTAAACACGTTTGCCATTTGGTAAATCGTATCAATGCACACGCGCTTACACTACAAAAGACTGAACTGAACATTTCTGCTCATGGCACAAAGTCTCTCTGGCTGTCTCTCCTGCAGTCTCAGCAAGAGAGGCTCTCAGCGAAGCGCCATGGGCCTTTGCATCAGTACAGAGGCTGCAGTGATCCGAATACCAAACAGAGACGACTATAACTGGTCCAATACTGGCCACTGAGTTCTCCCGAAACAGACTGGCTAACCACACACTCATCCTGAATATAAAAAACAAGAAAAAAAGTACTGAAAATATTCTGCCAAGCAGAGGCATGGTGTGTCTTAAAATCATTCAAAAACAGTATATTTATTTTTTATGTTGATTTTGATCATTCTCCTGTTCAAAGGCGATAGTTTTTTACTTGTTTACCTGCTTCTTAAAGGCATAGGTCCCCAAGCAAGAGCGTGTCAGGTTGTACATTAATCTGCCTATTGTGTCATTACCTGGAGAGCAAAGTTCCAGCCGTAATTACTGAGCACTATCGCACACGAGTTTGTTTACCTGTTATGAGCCAGCTCTACCCAGCTTAGCTACCTATTCATCCAGTCAAAAGCATATAAAATACACAGGGAATAATATGTAGAAAAGACAGTGTATAGAGACTGTACTATCATACATGGAGCATAATACATTTTCACACTATAACAACATTTTAGATGGGCAGTTTTACTATAACAAGTTGAAATGTCTTAAAGTCCATAGACACCGGTGCTTTTATCCACAATGATTTTCAAGGAAGACAGATTGATTACAGACATTACTCTCATTGAATATCTTTGTATTAAAAAACACTGTACAACACTGTAAACACAGTAATACAACCTACAGAGTAGGTTGTAATTCAAGAAAACAAAACAACACCTTTTCCTTGCAATTTAATTTAATTTATACATTTATTCTCTACCCATCTTCAAAAACACTTGTCGACAAATAACTTCTGTCTTTAAGCTTGTTGGGGTTGAGGTTAGGGTTATGCTAAAGTTAAAGAGCAGTGTTGAGATGTACAATCATTGAGATTAAACCCTTATGCAGTAATAAAAAGAGAAATACAATTAAACTGTCAGATTCCTATAGTAACTATCCAGAATATATATATATATATATATATATATATATATATATAATTATTACAAAGTTTATTAATATACCTATAAAATGTATGATTCGGCATCAAACTGATAAGGAACGACAATCAAAGAGTGGATTGAGCCATAAACCATCCCACAGTAGGTATTTATCACTGAAACCAGATTGTGTCTCAGGTGTTGGCGTGTGACTCACCCAGGGGTGTCTCCGCCAGCCGATTCCTCTCCATGGATAACAGCCGCAGGCCGGGAGCCCAGGAGACACACCTCGGGCCCCTCAGGCCCCTCTGGTTCCTCCCGGCCCCAGGGGCCCGCATGCGGCGTCCACCCCTGTCCGAGCTCCACTTGTCGAGGCAGAGAGAGAGGGAGGATATCTGGTTGTTCCCCAGCCGCAGGTCTCGGAGCTCCGCGGCCGGCCCGGGGAGCGCTACGGAGCTCAGGAGGTTGTGGGATAGATCTAGCTCCGCGGTTCTCTCCATGGAAGGGTGTCGTGGAATGTGGGGGAGCCCAGAGGAGGAGCAGTTGATCAGGGTGGGATCCAGGCAGACGCAGGCCTCTGGGCAGGGGATGAGGGGGACTGGGGATGACCAGCACCCCCAGGAGCCCCAGAGCAGCAGCAGAACCTCCAAGACGGGCTGCCGTGGCAACACCATGATGTCTGGTGGGAGACCAGGGGTCCCATGATGATCAAATCATGGATCTAATGATGACGGGTCACTTAACACCCCATTCAAATGAGCACAATCCAAGAAACAACAAACCATCCAAAATAACAACACTCCCCTTTTTAACAAAGACACCTTATTAACAATATCAAAAAACGGTTCATGAAACTCACCTGTCTTAAACTCACTAGAATGGTGAAATCTGACAACTTGTAGGGTTAGGTCTTTCAATCTTCTGAGCCACAGCTGAACTGATCCTTCTCCTGTAGTTTCCGTTCAAAGTCTATAATAGTGGACGTCCTTATTCATCACAGACGACAACGTCTTATGGAGTTTCCTTCAATAATTTACACACAGCTGGTTAATACCTCACTTTCATTGTGTACTTCATGCTTGCCAAGAAGGCTGATCCTTAGATAAACCAAAGCCAGCGAGAATGCAACATGACAGTAGATTACCAGCAGGGCCAGTCGAGTCAACCGTACTAAATAAAATCAAAATAATTTTTTTTCTTCCATTTTTTTATTTATTTAAACAAAACAGATGATTGGCAGAGGTATTCAAAAGGGTGTGTTTCCATGTGTGTTTTGATACCTGCATTACCTCAAACTGTCAAACTGCAGCCATTTTGTTCGAGAATGTGATTTCTCTGTTTTTCCTCCACAATTCCTAAATTGATGTAGATTGGATTAAGTTATTACACAGTGCAGGTTTAATGTATTCATTTTCATTCCTGCAGTGAAAACCGTCACACTTTCCAAACTGAAAAACGGAAGTGTTATGAAAGAAACAAAACACAGAAATACAAATCAAACATTACTTCTAGCGCTGAAACAACAGGGCTATATTGCACTCAGTTCACTCGGTTACATAAACTTCAAACCAACCAACGACAATAAAATATCTCAACTTCATGAACACAAATAATTAAAGACACTTTAATTTAGCTGTAGTGTATCTTAATGCAATAACCGTGCACTTTGAAAGCAATACAATAACACAGATAAACATGTTCTAAAACACAATGCTGTCCCTTCTTTTGGCACATACAGAAATCTACACTCAATGTAGAAATTATGTATTAAGCAATTAGTAATACTGGATGGCTTATAATACTTCTCCGAAACGTTGTCTCCTTTCAGAAGCTGAAGTGAAATAGAGTTTTATAGTGTGCCACACTTTCAGTACAAAACAAAACAGAAAATGGATCGCCTTATAACAAACAAGCAAACCAACCTTGTAGCTTGTAAATGAAAGGCAAATGTAAAGCTCATATGAAGATAATAAGGCGTGTAAACTTCCTTCACTGCAATGCCATGCAAGGGTCAGTCAGTAGGTACAGAAACACTGCAGTACTTCAACATATACCTTTGGCTAATGAAACATCCCTATGTGGCAAGTAAGCAGCACATTACCCAAGGGAGGCGAAACCGCACCGGCATCTTGAAGAGGCCACGGTTGAAGACCTGCGTCGGTTTGGTGGGGAAATGTTTTTTGGCAAACAAGGGACGGGGCCTCACTGCGCTGGTGTTGTTGGACGGAACTTAACTTGAGGAGGTTCTGAGTCTGTAGTACGCCAGTTCTTAATGGACAGTCCTCAGCGGAGCCAGTTTTAATGTGCCGTTCAGCGGTACAAGCAGTACTCTGTGGGATAGTTCTTAATGGATGGAACTTCTTGGGCTGGTTCTTAATGGGCTGTTCATAGTGGGTAGGGCTTATTGAGCAGTTCTTACTGGACGGGACTTAGTAAGGCGGTTCTTATTGGACAGTTCAGAGTGGGCGGGTTCTAATGGGGTAGTTTGTCGTACAGCGGCACGGCAAACTATTGAACCGTTAAACTCAAACTCATCGGGCCGTTCTGACGGGTGTTTTTTTTTTCTCGCCCCGACGGCCGGCGATTGTGGGCGCTGCCTAGTGGCCGCAAGGGTTGTCGGAGGTCTGGCACCCCATGTTTGAGTACTTGACCTGCAGGCGGAACAGGGTGCCGTCGGCGCACATGCACAGCTTGTAGCGCTCCATGCCCTCGTCGAAGAAGACGTCGCCCGCAGAGTGGGGGATGCGCGAGGCGTTGAACATCAGGGAGCCGTTCAGCACGATGCTGTTCTCCTGGGGGAGCAGAGAGGGACGGCGCATTGCTACAACTCTCTGCCAGCAGGGGGCGACAAGCCACACCCAGCATTCCCATGTCCGGGCATTCATTCAACGTACAATTGGATGATTATATAAAATGATAATTTGTCTGTATATGTCTCCGATATAGTGATCTAAAAAAACCATATCCAAGACATCATATGATAACATTGGGACACTGTTATACAGTCATAGTTATACAGTTACACTGAATATACCCAGGTTTCACACACATCTGTGTGTCTCTACATCCCAATCAACCAATACATGAGATATGTCATACAATTCACTAGGACGGACCACTGCTTACAGTGAGGTCAAACATTATGAACAGGCCTATACCAGAGGAGGATATGTTATAGTCCTGTTGCCCAGGTAACGCTTACAGCTCGGAGCTCGATGTTCCCCCCGCTTTTGAACTCCACGGTGCGTCCCATGATGTGGACGCCCTCGTTGCCGCGGACGATGGCCTTGCCCTCGCTCTTGATGTTCAGGTCCGACGAGGCATTGCTGGTGATCTGAACACAACACAAGACTTTGGTCGTTTGAACTTGAACACCAAACATCATATATACCGTTCGGTCGCTTATCCAAAGCATCCGAGTAATCTGTACAGCTGAATACAGGTCACGGAGGAGCAAGGTTTGAGGCCTTTTAGCTCTAGGAGACCCTAACAACTAGCCTGGTCCTACCAGACTCTCGTATTTGCACTCTCTCATTTGAAGTAGCAGTACTGAAGGGAAATGAAGCGGAAGCATGTAGGCGGGCGGTGCCAGGCTACCCAGCAACTGGACTATCCTGACTATCCTAAAACCACCATTCAAGTCACTCACTGTGTGTAAGCCTTACATTAACCCAGTGATGTGCCTTGCTCAGGGACACTTCCAGGGAGAGCTGGGTATCCAACTAGCCCTAGTTGCCCTGAGTTCATGCAGCTCTTTATTGAGATAATCTGCCTTTGACAAATATGGGCCCGGAAATGGTTGTCTTTTATGTGGAGGACATTGGCCCTCCCTTTCCCAGGAGACGATAGTGATGATTACATCATCTGTTGTCAGGGCCTTTACTGCTCCGTTCAATCACCCCTACACACACACACCCACAGACACACACGCATGCATTCCGATAGGGTGACACACCCACATCTTACATTCCATTTATGTTGACATGATAAACGTTTTATAACATGATTATTGCTGTATTGTACTGAGTCATACGATGTTCAGATTCTTCTCATTGAGATTATGAATGACTTTTTTTTGCCATGGGTCAGGGAAGCTCTGTGTCTGTTTGTGGCGAGAGGAATGGCTTCTGACACAGGGTGAGTCTTATTGGCCAGGCCTTATGGGCGGCTCGACAGGAGGAGGTTGCTAATGCGTTTTTAATTTGACCTGGGAAGTCTGAATTTAGGTTACAAATCTCTTTAACAAGAGACCGGCCCAAGAAAGCAGCGGCGGAGTAGGTAGTAACGGTAGCACTAGGTATAGGGGGCAGTGTTTTGTCAGAGGACTGACTGCGTCCAGGTCGGAGCACTAGACCAGCACTGGAACCAAACCCCCAGTACGGGTCCATATCGATCGCCTCACTAAAGCCCACGGTAAACAACCTTTCCAAATGAACATTGAACCATTGAAATCCACCTGCCACGTACCCGTTCCGTGGAGGCTTTCTTCACACGCAGCACCTTGACGCCCTTGGGCAGGTGAAACTCATGGTTCTCGAAGTCCGTGCTGAAGAAGGTGGTCTGGGTGCGGGGGTCAGTGAAGGAGATCCCCACGTCGCTGACCACAGAGGTCTTGTCCTCCTCCACGCTCAGCTTGGTGGTGCCCTGTTGGAACACCACCTGCAACACAGCGGGGACACCAGGACAGAGGGGTGGACACGCTTTACCTTTATGTTCTCATGAGACGGGTGTAGAAGACACTGGGTTTAAAGAGGGCGGGTCAGGGGGGAGAGGGAGTCGATTTGATCATACAGGACTTGATCGTCCAATAGCTGGAGTACCTCATGGACAGGATTTTTTCACACCCAGTCAAACTTGGCCCCACAACCACCAAAAACTGGACTCCAGGACGTGAGCAGGCTTGGTATTATTTTCAGTTTCGTGTCGTCCAAATAAAATAAATTAATATTTTAAATAACTCAAATAATTGTATATGTCAGCCCAGGTTGGAGCACTATACCGTACTATATACTATTTATACACTATGCTATATCATATTTTCCAACAATAAATAAATTCAATTAAATCAGCAGTGATCTGTGATCAATTTTAATGGCATAATCAATGAGAGTATCCTGCTGCTACTCACCGGGTTGTTGTTGCCGGTGAGCACCAGGTCCTGGTCCTTGCGCCCTCCCACGGTGCTCTTGTGCAGAGGGAACACGGTTCCCATGTCTGCCTTCTGCTTGAAGCGCAGAAGCCCGCTCTCGTGGAACTCCATGCTTTCACAGCCATTCGGACCGATCCGAATCACCGTCCAGATTACCAGTGTGATCTACCAGCGAGACGGCAGAGGAAACGATAAATAAGTCCTCGACAAGAAGGATGTTCGACTGCAAGCAGAAAGGTGCTGGGTTCTATTCCCAGCCTAACCTGAAGGCGTCCTCGAGCAAGATGCCTTAACACCCCTGCCTTCTCCTTAATCACATCCCTTGTGAATTCACTGCAAGTTACTTTGGACAAAACTTGTCTCGTGGCTGAATTACTAAGTGGCTGAATTACTTAATCATAAATTGTGTCGCTGCAATCGGTAACGAGGTATAACTGTGCTCACAATGAGGTTGATGAGGGCGAGGAGGAAGAGGAGTACGATAATGCAGACCGCCATGTTCCCCTTGCGTCCTCTCAGTCCCGTCTTGTGGAGCCGCTCCTCCTCGATGGGGACATAGCCCGCCTTGAAGTTGCTGTTGTGCTCCTTGTTGACATTGCGTCTCTCCACCGCCTTCTCCCGCATGGACTTCTTCACTGGGCCGTTGGAACTCTCCTATATAAAACACATGGAGCAAAGAAACAACCTTTGCTCAGAGCCGAGGTGACACTCTAACATGAATATGAGTTTGATGACCCATATTCAATGGCTGGTGGCGTTATAGAACTAAGCGTGTTACTTGTGTTGGTGTTTTTTATTCGCTTGTCTGTTTGGCCACGGCTAAGGAATGCGTGGCGCTTCATGACAGCGTCTGTATGGCTGAGGCAAGAACTAAAAATAAACGAACCGCTTACAGACATTCACATATCAACGTAGGCCTACTCATTTCACTTGCAATGCCCTTCAAACTACACATCCAAATAACGTTACAGATAATAAGCTCCCGATTTTCCATTGCACTAAATGTGTGGTTTAAACGACAGCAGAAAAACAAGCGGACGATGACGGCTGAAATGCCACGATTCGTCATTGTTGAGATTACAAAATACAACACTCTAGCCTCAGATAAAACGATAAAAAGGACAATGACAGTAAGGTAAAACCAGCAAAAAATATATATTAATACAGACCTGTTCAGACGCCATCTTGACCCTCCCCCTGACGCTGGCGGTGGACAACTTGGGCGAAGGAAAGTGGACGAAACCACTTGTGTAATTAACCAAAATACAGTTAGTCGAATAAATGTCGAGAGAAATTAAGTTAAATATATACATATAGATAATACATTAATTATAGGGAGATTCTATTGAAAAAATATCCTCTTATATTATAGATTCTGGAAGTTACACTGTGGATGTTTACAAATGATGGTTCATTCTGGATCTAGCCAGCCAATAGCAGAGCAGACAGAGAGGTCCCAAAATAGGTAAACATGCATGCCCATTCATATTTTCCATATTAACCGAAGGAGGAGCTTGTAGACCACGCACAAACGCTTAACGCTCACAAACAGACAAACGCGCTCGGTTTTCAATCGCATTTAATCGATTAATTGGCGAATACGTTATAATAACTATATACTAAAGTTATTATATACTCTGTACGATATATTGTCATTTAAGTTAAATAAGACAACCATGCTATAGGCCACAATAGGTTGTAATAGGATGGAATATCCCATTACATTTTATATATATATATGCATTACATGGCTTCATGCATGCACACATGGAAACACGAACGCAAATAAAAAATGAATAACGGTGACTTCATGATTAGTTAAAATTTCCCAGAGTGTTGAAAAAAAGTGCTAAAAAACATACACATACATTGGATTGAAACACAAAATGTATGTTTCAATACAATTCCAGGACGCTATCGCCGGAAACCAGCGAGACCTGTAGCTGCGCGCTGATCCTGTGCCATGATGATCCTGTGCGGTGTCGTTTGCCCGTCTGGCGTTACACGCAGCGCGCCGCGCAGTGTGTGCACCACAACCACAGAGCAGGTGGACTCTGTTGTGTTGCTGTCTACATTCAAACACTGGACAGCGATGCGCCCTGCTGTTGTCGGGCCCCGTTCCACGGCGTTGCTATACTAGTCGACGCGGTGCTGCAAGAGGTGACCGCCGGACGTGGACGTTTTAAAACGAACTCTAGCGCGCCCAGCACACCGCGGGCGCTCCCGTCATCAGGATAAAAGCGACCCGTTGTGTTTTACGTTTTTTTTTTCTTCCTTTTTCTTTGAGCATCGCAGGACCCACTGGGGAGGACTGGACATGGCCGATGCTCTGAGGAGGCTGGTAAACATATCTGCCTATGGCGCTTTACAGGACAAACTTGAGAGCTGGTTCAGGGACTACCATGTAAGTCATGAATAAGTCATTACTGACCTAAATCTGACCAAGCCACTTCGTCGCGGCCCGGACGCGGCCACCCGAAAGCCGATACGTGTTGGCACCCTAGAATATAGAGCAAACCACCGGGCGAAAGTGAAATGCACTTGGGGTCATTTTTATTTGAATGTCGCATGCTAAATGTTCTTCATTTTTGTGACCTTAAAAAATAATGAATATTGCTGTTACAACGGCTGGAATTCAGACACATTCAAAGGGGCACTTTTCGAGGGCACAGTAAAGCACTTTACTGCATTGATTTGCTCTGCAAAGTTTGGTTGCTATGGACGCCATGGCAACCGCCGTAGTATGGGTGCTATGGTTACCATTCTTTATGGGTCCACGATGGTTACCGGTGAGCCCTCTTCCTGCATATCAGTTCGCTCACTACTACTAGTATTGTATTGCACTTTTAAAATGTACACTTTTTGTTACACACATCATTGTCCGAATAATTAAATAGGCCTATACATCGTTTATTATCTATATAATATTAATAAATAATTTTAAAAAAAGCAAAACTGTCCCTTCTTATTGCATGCAACCTATGTTTCAGAGAGAATCCAAAACATAAAATAGACGTCAACAAACATGCTATTTATGACATGCATTTGTTCCTCCTCTCAGGTGATTTCCTGCGACCAGAACCTGAACCGCTGCTGTGAGTTGATTGAGCTCACGGCTAAGATCCAGGGACAACTCTTCACCATCCTCAACTTTGCTGCAGCAGAAGGTAAATATTATCTTCATTCCCCAACCCCTCCCAACCCCTTATATCCCATCTGGGATCAATAAAGTCCACCTTATCTTGTCAACTATCGACCTAACTATGGAAAAATGTGCGTCAAGAGCATAGACTGTAAAATATAGGTCAAGAGACATAATAATTCAACCAGCAAGGCAGTTTTTCATAGAAGAAAAAAAAAAAAAGTTGAGTTAATAAGTAAGTTAATCGTTTTATCGGTATGGGGTGTATACCAAAAGGTTCTGGTCTCTGGAACTCAAACCCCCACGTCCCACCTTCCTGAACGCACCACTATTATCATAATCATATCATAACCCCTAGCAGCTCCTTAAGGACACGTTTCTAAACGACTGAGGGGAAATAGTAATAAATAAGGGTGTCAACAATAGGGCCCTGGATAACACCTGTGCACCCATCAGCTCTCTGCTATCGAATCCATCCAGTCACATGATCCCACGTTCTGTCGTGGCTAACACCCGTCTCTGTGTTCCAGGGGGGCACTATGCGGGCGTGGACACCCTTAAGACACGCCTCCTCCCGTGGCTGGGGACATGCTTCTCCCTGGCCCAGCCCGCCGTCAGCGCCGACACCAGCCTGCAGCTCATGCAGGTGACCGCAGCCAATCAGCATCCGTCGTTACTATTATTGGGAGTATTATCACAGTAGTAGGCTAATTGGTATTATTATTACACTATTCGTAATAGTTAGTAATTATTATATTTAGAGTAATGTTTCAAACAGTTTGAGCTGTTTCAAAGGTCTGGAGCCCCCCCCTGGTATAAACGGTTGAATTCATGTGTGTGTGTGTGTGTGTGGCATGCATGCGTGTGTGTATGTGTGTGTGTATGAATGTATAAGGACTCTGCCCTGAAGGAGAAGAAGATCAGGGAGCTTTCCTTCTCCCATGACAACAACATGCAGAAGATGGAGACCCAGCTGTGCTCCACCCGCTTGCAGCTGGACTCCGTCAAGTCAGAGTGAGTCTGGTCTGCCTACCCAGTACCTCGTATGAAGTGCACCTAAACACAGTTTGACCTCTCCTGCGTGGTCCTTTATGTCGGCTTTATGAATATGCTCCTGAATAATCAATGAGGTTCAAATATAATATGTCTAATAACAGACTATAAAGTAACACTTCCCCACCCCCCCCCAAAAAAACAATAAAATCATCCCCCATA
>JAOPUD010000019.1:3661193-3682953 GCA_027122715.1 Trisopterus minutus
TGTGTGTGTGCGTGTGCGTGTGCGTGTGCGTGTGTGTGTGTGTGTGTGTGTGTGTGTGTGTGTGTGTGTGTGTGTGTACCTGGGCCCCCGGGGGCCCTCTGGCGGAGGTGTCTGTAGTCGGGACAGTGTGTGTGTGTGTGTGTGTGTGTGTGTGTGTACCTGGACCCCCGGGGGCCCTCTGGCGGAGGTGTCTGTAGTCGGGACAGTCCCGCCGGACGTGGCCCATGTCCCCGCACTGGAAGCAGCGTCTCTCCCTGGGCTCCCGCTCGTCCTCCTTCACGTCCTCCTCCTTCTCCCCCTCCTTCTTCTTCACCCTGAGGGGGGGGGGGGACAGGGGGGACACAGGACACGGGGTCACCCTTCAAGCCCCTCCCCCACTAAAAGGCTCAGTCATGGTACCACACCATCATACCAACCTCACTGCGCTCACAACCACATTCACCCTCTCACAAAATATTCACCCTCATTCACCACAACAAACTCATTTATTGGAGCATATCAAATCCATTCCTACGGGGGGACCATATCGGTCCTTGTTCAGGGCTTTGACCCTCTGCGGCCGGCCCCCTATAGCCGGCTCTGTGAGGGGGACAGGGAGCAGCCATCACAGCCCCCTGCTGTTGCACACACACCTGCGTCTCTTGGGACAGTCCTTCATGTAGTGGCCGATCTTGCCGCAGATCCGACAGCATCGGTCGTTGGGCGCCAGCTCGCCGTCGGTCAGCACTTTGGAGTCAAAGAAGTAGTCCTGAGAACACAAGCACGCGCGAGTGAGGGACGAGGAGAGGAGGAGAGGAGGAGGATCATATTCATCCATCCAGTAGTAGAAATGTGATTTAAAAATTTAGCGTTTGCCCGTGACCCACCGCCTCCGTGCCAGAAAGGGGATAGAACGGTGTGCCGAACAACTTCCTGCCGTTGATGAAGGCCTTCATGATGAAGTTGGTCACTGAGAGGAAGAGCGGAGGGTGAGATAAGACGGACGCATTGATCGTTTCAAAACATTATACATAATAGAGACCCATCAATGAAAGAACAGCGTGAACGCTGAGGAGTAAGGGAGAAGGAGCGCCCACACACACACAGCAGATGTTTGATCGCCCAAAATAGTGTGTGTGTGTGTGTGTGTGCGTGTACATACTTTTGCGTGAAACGCCGGCCCCCAGGTTGTGGTTCAGATCGAAGGGATCTGTAGGGGCGATGGAGTGGAGTGAGCAAGGAGGGGATTGAACCACAGAAAACAAAGTGCTGTTGTTATGGCACCGCGGCCAGTGGGCCAGCTCTGGTTTACAAAATTAAAAGTCCTGCCATGTTTCCGCCTCCCAGCCCACTGATTTAATCATTAGCCGTACCCCTGGGTTGTTGTTAATTATCAAATCCAGATGGTCGACCCAAAACAGAAGGAGGGATACTGGGACTTTTATTTTCTAATCCCGACAGTTCCCCCCCAGCACTACTGGGAAGGGACTTTTATTTTCTAAAACTCATACTGGGAAGCGGGTTTGACTTTTCTAATTCATATTCCAAACAGCACCCCCCCCCACCCCCCACCCCCCACCAACCCATCCCATTCAACACCAGCAGAGGGACTTTTACTTTCTAAAGCTGAAAGTTTCACTCACTACCGGGGATGAGACTTTTATTTTCTAAACCCGGCTGCCTGGTACAGAAGGACTCCCCCCCCCCCCCCCCCCCCCCTCCCCGTGGCCATCAGCTGGTAAGAACAGCTTGCGTTGGCGGGGAGCACCTTCGATGGCGATGCACTTGCTGGTCCACTGTTTCTCGAAGGTGGTGAGGCGCTTCCTCTGGCGGATGCTGATGACGTGCTCCTTGAAGTCAAACTCCTCGGTGTAGAAGCGCAGCAGGCCCAGCCACAGCTCCCCCACAGACTCCCTGTTCTGCTGCAGCTCGGGCAGACGGCGCCGCTGTGTGGTCGAGGGGAACACGCGCACACGCATACACACACACACACGCTTGAGGCACGCCTTGGCAGGTTCTTTTGCAAACAACATCTCCTATTGCCAAAAATAAGAATTCATCCAAAACTGACTCAGACAGACAGACAGACAGACAGACAGACAGACAGACAGACAGATAGATAGGGAGTGTGTATGGGATGGGTAGGTATCTACATGAAGGTAGGTATGCTGTAGGCAGTCAAGTAGTCAGAAAGGCAGTGTAAGCAGGTATGGAGATAGCTACCTTCCTACTCATGGCTGGCCGCTAAGCTGTTAGATAGATAGGTGGCGGTAGGTGGGTGCAATTAAAGTAGGAGGCAGGGAGATGTAGGTGGGCACTAGAGAGGTAGATGTAGGTGGGTAGATGTAGGTGGGTGTAGTCGGGTAGATGAAGGTGGGTCCAGTTGGGTAGATGAAGGTGGGTAGATGTAGCTGGGTGTAGTAGGGTAGATGTAGGTGGGTCCGGTCGGGTACATGAAGGTCTTACCAGGTCTTCGATGTCGTTGAAGAAGAAGGCGTTCCACCCGTCCACCATGCACTCTGGGACGCTGCTCCCGTCAAAGATCTGGACCATCCCAACAGAGAGGAACCGTTGAACACAATATCCCACGGCATTCATGTACTGTTGGTGATGGATAGAGTGACTGCCACTAGTACACATTAAGGCCCCAAAGATACGCTCTTAAATCGCTCTTTGTTTGTCTTTCGATAAAGTTGCAGTTCGATAAAGTTTTTTTCTTTCTTTAATCAAGATAATGTCTGGGCTAGCAAGTAGCACGTGATTGCTATTGTTGATAGCATGTAGCCTCTGGAACAGGGCGTAGCCGTGGTAAAAGCTAGCGGTCTCTGTGCTAGCTCGTAGCCGCGTGGCTAGCGCTAGCGCTACCTCTTGCAGGACGGGGATGACGGGCGGCTGTCTCTGCTGCAGGAAGTAGAGCACCATGAGGATGTAGGCGTAGGACGACAGACTGCCGCGGGACGCGTCGCCGATGTCACAGCGCTGGGAGCACACGCACGCACACGCACACGCACACGCACACGAACACACACAGACAGACAGACAGACAGACAGACACACACACTTAATTATCTAGGCATTTACATAACAGTTCTTTCCAAGGTAGGTGAGGATGAGGACAATCAAAAACTATTGGACGCAACAAGGAATTAAATAAATAAGGTTTCTGCTTTCGGGAGCTAAAAAGTATAGGTCCTATTCGTATACCTATAATATCCCATTATAATATGTCTGTTGTTTTAGATTAGAACACATCCCTGCTGTGTTCCATTATGTTCTTAAATTTGTTTTTTATTCATTTTACTTGATTAATTAACTTATTCATTACCACCGTGCCCCTCGGGGCAGAACCAAGTACCTAACTCGATCCAAACACATTAAAAGGAGATGGAATATTTCACCGTACAATATATGCAAAACACTGAATTAGCATTCCTGGATATCCCTCCCCAGATTGATCAAATGTAAACTTATATAATATGCAACTTTCGGTCAGAAACAGAACTTGTATGTCGACTCAGAAGACAGCTGTCGGTAAGAAGACGGGCCGACAACTTTGATTGGTCAGAAGTGGCTGGCTCATTGTCTAGAGTGGGGTTTATAGAGTGGGTCTGGTACAGTGTGGTGTCTAGAGTGGGTCTGGTACAGTGTGGTGTCTAGAGTGGGTCTGGTACAGAGTGTGGTGTCTAGAGTGTGGTGTCTAGAGTGGGTCTGGTACAGAGTGTGGTGTCTAGAGTGGGTCTGGTACAGAGTGTGGTGTCTAGAGTGTGGTGTGTAGAGTGGGTCTGGTACAGAGTGTGGGGTCTAGAGTGTGTCTGGTACCTTAGCGAAGACCTTCATGGTGTAGCCCAGGAAGGTAACTCTGGGGTCGATAGCAGCGTAGGTGGCCAGCATCCTGGTGTTGTGTTGAGCCTGAGACACACAGTACACCCCAGATGACGTCGTTGAAACCAGACAAGGCAGATTCACAAATCTGGCGTGGACATGTGTTGCATAGACAAATGGTTTCCAAAAATATTCTCACTGCCATTTTATTGTTGAAGAATTTGAGTCGGTCATAGAATTTAAGTTTTTTTTTTTTAAGAATTGAATGTAAAAAGTTTGAAACCCCATACAGGGCATACAAATACTGTCCCGCATCATTCAACCTTTGAAATAACCTAAAAAAAGACATGACATATTTGGGCCAGGGCAACCTGCCCCAGTTCAAGTTGACGGGACGCTTAGTAAGACAGTGAGGTGGGAGAGGAGCTGCAGGGGGTGAGGTGGGAGACACCGGACCCACCAGGGTGTTGTACAGACTGATGTCTCCCTCCAGCAAGCTCTGCCGGTGCTCAAACTTCACAATGGGCACTTTAGCTGTGGTGATGGGCAGGATGTTCTTCAGACCTAGGGACACAAAGAGCGTGTTTATGACCAGAAATAAGGAAATACCAAGATATTGTTCTTTATCGATATTACCATGTTACATTAATTATAATAATCCTGATAATGACGTTCTATTTAAAAAATATATATATCAAGAAGTAACATGTAAGATATTGAAGCAGTTAACCTCTAAATACGTTCAAATAATTGTATAAAAAAAAAAAATATATATATATGAATCTACCTGTGTGCTTCTTGAGCACTTTGGCCAGCCCTTCGATGATCTCTTTACAGTTTAACCTCTGCAAGAACGGATGTGACAGAGTGGAGGGTCAATGTCCAGTGGTTTTCCCACTGAATGTTAGCCTTCCTCCTAGCAGAGCTCTTAGCTGTGCATCCAACCATCACCATGCCTTCAAAAAGCACACTTCACATTAATCACATTAATTACATTAATCAATGTGTGCCATCAAAAAGCACACTTTACATTAATTACATTTATCAGTGCGTGTCTACAGTCCCACAAATGATCAGACTGAAGATACCTTCAACACATGTTTATGCACCTATTAAAATACATTAAATCCAAGTGCGTTTGGGTGCAAGCGTGCATTTTGGAAGCAAGTGTAGGTTTCGGTGCAAGTATGTGTCCCCTCTTGACCTCGGCAGTGTCGTGACCTTCCAGGGTCATGCAGATGTCCAGGTCGCTGTCACGGAAACCAAATCCGTTCTTGGACGAGCCGAACAAACACAGCAGGGCCTTATCTGTTGGGGCGGCGGTGGGGGATGGCAAACCCGGTGAGAAGAACGAGGTTGTATTTACATGTTTTTGACCTCTGCACAATACAAGAAATGTAAGGCTAGAATTGAATGTGAACTGTAGGTTTTGATTTTAGGACAGTGGATTGGAATGGAAGGTCTACGGGACGGGGGAGAGCCAGCGCTCACCGTTGTACTCCTTCCTGATGAACCTCTCCAAGCCGACTAGGATCTGCTCTCTCTTCTGCTGGTCGAGCAGCGAGGGAGACAGCTCGTCTGGAACACAAACAGACGATTCGGGGGTAAACCTCCAAGATGTTATTCCCCAATTTGACTGAAAACTCTTGTGGGTGGTCGGAGGGTTGGTTGGATTGTAACATTTGGTCACGTTGGTTACATCCACAACACTCCTAACTCCTCCTTATTCATAAATAATACACAGAGTGACAAATGACGGTATAGTGCTGCCGGGGGGGGGGGGACGCACGGTAGCAGAGCCTGCAGAGGCCGTCCAGGATCTCCCGGAAGTGGTCGCCCATGGGGGGCAGCGGCTTCAGCTCCATCTTCTTGAAGTCCTCTGGACACTCGTCCTTCAGGTGCCCGTCCCGCTTGCAGATGCTGCACACCACTGTCGGAGGCTGGGGACAGGAAGCCACCCGAGACACAGGAAGTCAGAGGGGGCAGGGAACGCAAAAACAGACGGGGGAAACACAAAGTCAGAAACACAGGAGGTCAAAGACAGGAAGTCAAAGACGCAGTGAGTCCAACAAATGACATTTTCAATGATGAAAATGAAAAAAAATTCTGTTTGTAATTCCCATGATGCATCAGATATGGTTACATTTAAGACATTAGGCTGGGGATGGAATTGATATTGTGCGCGTGTCGGTCAAATTACCTTTCCACCCGTGAAAATCATCCGATCGAATATATAGTGCAGGTCTTCTGGCAGTACGAGCCGGTTCTTCTGTGAGACACGGTTCTCCTCTTCCTCCTCCATCTCTTCTTCATCATCATCATCATCATTACCTCCCTCCCCTTCCTCCTCCTCTTCCTCAGAGTCACTGTCCAGCAGGCCGTTGGCAGCCGGGGTGACCCTCTTCCCGTCGGGGCTCTCCCCATCGCTGAGCCCCAAGTCCTGCAGTCGTCCCTCCAACAAACCCTCCGTCTTTCTCCCAGAGCGACCTGGTCCTTCCTCCTGCTCCTCCTCCTCCTCCTCGCCCCCCTCTCCCTCAACCTCATTCACTCGCCTCCGTCCATCTTTCCCGGCGTCCTCCTCCTCTCCCGCCTTCTTGGCCCCCGCCCCCGCCCCCGCCCCCGCCCCCGCCCCCGCCCCAGCGCCAGGCTTCCTGCCGGCCTGCTTGCCCCCTCTCTGGCGCCCCCTGCTGCTGATGCTCTGGGGGCAGGCAAAGTACTTGTAGGCGGTGCGGAAACGTTCCTGGATGTACTCAAACACCATCTGGCTGTTGAGACTGCGTGCCACGTTCCGCTTCACCGCAAACGGATCTGAAACAGGACGGATGTCAGCACATGTTCAGCAGATTCACATATAGGTGGACGACTTTAGGCCAGCTGAGAATAAAGGCTTTTTCTTTAGTCCTTTTATTGTCTGTAAAAGTCACCAAATAAATCGGATTGGACGGTTTGAGTCTCTTTCATCCTGAATAAATAACAGAAAGCAACGCAAGTAAAAACAGTTGAAATCCAGAAGACACTTTACTAAGTGAACTTAAATGAGTTTAAGATTCACCACCAGTAGATTTCGAAGGCCGGCTGAATGGTTCTGGGGTTACGAGACGCCTACGAGACCGATCTACTACAGGACGATGCCCACTAGAACAACAGCCAATCCCAGGCAGGCTTTGTGTGTGTGTGTGTGTGTGTGTGTGTGTGTGTGTGTGTGTGTGTGCGTGTGCGTGTGCGTACCTTCGATGGCCAGCCGGCGCCGCGGCCAGTTCTTCTGCTCCCTGGTGAGCAGCTCCTTCAGGCGGATGCTGATGATGTAGTCCTCCAGGGCGAACTCCAGGGTGTAGAAGCGCAGCAGCTCCAGCCACAACTGGCCCAGGGACTGGCCCTCGCTCACGCCCATGGTCAGGCGGGTCTGTAAGTGGGGGGTGGCGGGGGGGGCAGCACACAGATCAGGTTAGCTTAGCTACACAGGTGGGACGTCTATCGCACTTCCGCTTTGCCGACCCATGGCCTCTGCTGCGTGGCTCCTAATTGGCTGTTCTCTGTCCCCCGTGAACATCCATTTGGCTGTGTGATATTATGACAACATATTATACATGTTGCATATTTCTAACGCGATAAAGTGACGTTAAGCATCAACACCAAGTTGCTGCTTTGAGCCATAATAGGCAACGTTGTAATTCGTCATAATGTCTCACAGTGACACACGCCCCCGGTACAAACCCCCGACTCACCAGGCCCTCCCCGTCGGCCTTGGTCTGCTCGGGCTTGGGCTTGCCCTCCACCCGGTGCTCCCCCCGGGGCTCCCCCCGGCCCTCCGTGGTGCTGGGCGGTCGGTGCTCCCAGCGCACAAACACGTCCAGAGAGATGCCGGTGAGGTGGAACTCGTCCACGCGCTTCACCGTGAAGCCCTCGATCTGGGAGAGGGAGAGGGGAAGAGTCAACGGGACTTTGACGCCAAACTCACTCCAAATCTACTATTATGAAAAGCTGGTCTGATGCCATGCCGGTTGATGTTATATTTGTTGTGTATACAATCACTTTCTCTTCATATCCACGTCTGTATGTAATGTCCATGTCCAGTGTGGCAATAATTAATTCATTCCCAGGCCGACTATTTCATTACCATTGAGCAATCTAGAAGATGACGGTATCTAAAGAGGTTTACAGTCTCCGGCATCTCTACAGACGTCGGGGGATCGAACCCAGACCCTTTCGTCTGGGTTGAACACCCCTTGCCCCGAGACTTCAAGATAATAGAGAGTGTGCGCTGCAGTATACCCAGTGTCCCAGGTAGACAGGGAGGATGGGCTCTCTCCTCTGCTGCAGGAAGAAGATCACCATGAGGGCGAAGGAGTAGGACGGGATGCCTCCCTCGGCCTGACAGTCGATGTGGCACAGCTGAGCGAGAACACGGAGACACACCCAGAGTGGAAACACAGGAGAACACACAGGGATTACAACGCAGAAATACACGCAGGGATTAGAGCACCCCATATACAAAGGGATTATAACACAAAAAACACAGGTGCCGTGATTAAGACACAAGAGTGCAATCTGCATGGATGAGAACACGAAAGGAAATCCAATCTGCGGTGAATAAAAAATATAGGGAGCTACAGGGATTACAACACACACCTACAGAATATCGAACACCACTAATGTAGGATTTAACTAGTGCAAGAGCATGTTTTTCTGAAACAGTGGATTTGTGGACACTAATATACCATATTTACTATCACGCCACCTTGTCATTTTGCAGACACTTTTATCCACAGTGAATTGCAGTAAATTAAAGTACATTAACTAATAATCAATTAATCAGTTGAGGGGGTTAGGGTAACATACTCAAGAATGGCTACAGTTAAACTGTAGGCATCCGGACATTTAGTTGCTCTGTGTCGCCCTTCATCACTGTGAGTGAGTGAGTGAGTGAGTGAGTGAGGGCCGTACCTGGGCCCAGTAACGGAAGGCCAGCACCAGTGGGACCAGCCTGGGCTCCAGTCGGGCCAAGGCAGCCAGGTGGTTGGTGGTGAGGCAGGCCAGGTCGTTCCCGGCGCTCACCTTACAGGCGAGCCCGCTGTACACAGAGCGACCGCGGACACGCGTCAGAGACTTGGACTTTTGAGTTAAACTGAAGTATTAACTCAAGAACATTATGTTGTTCTGATTTTTTTTTTTATTGGATGGGATGTCTGTATGATTTTCGTTTATTGAAAGATTATGAGAAACATAATTTGACAATGACATGGGATAAGGCGTTCAGGCATAAGCCGTTTCTGGCATGCAACATTCTTCCTTATAGTGCATTCGTTAACATCTTCAACGAGAACCAAGCACATTTTCGAGAACTCGTAGTGAAAGAATATCACAATTTACAAAAAAGTGTAATAACACAGGTTATTCATTGAGCAGACTTTTATTTTTATTATTATAGGGTTGTTCATCCCATTTCTAGTGTGCAACATGTTTCATTACATTCCATCCATTAACTATTTAGAGGAACAACCCAGTGGATTGCTAATTAATGGACAATAAGTCACTGACCTGCAGGCGTCTCGACAGAACACGACAGGGACTTTGGCATGGAAGTCCGACTCCACCTCCAAGAATTGAGCTAGTGGTGTGTGAAAGCAGAAGAACAAGACAGTTGATGATGATTTGGCTCTAGGATTCCCCTGAGGAAAATGTCTGAACTGAAGTGATTTGAGGTGAAAAGGGTTCGGGGGGAGGCAGGCACCTCCAGAACAAAGTCCAAATTTCTAAGTAGTGAAGACATCTTTAAAAGACTCACGACTCTTCTTCAGGATTTCCAGCACTTGGATCAGCACATCAGGTTGAGTCATCTGGAAGGAACAGAACATCAGCAATCAGAAAGCTGAGAAGAGTCATCAGTAACACAAATATTCCCCAGTTTTTTTTTATCAATACTAATCAATGATACCACAGGGGACTGTACTAGTGTGCCATCAAACAACTATTGTCATTCATCAGACGCTTTTACCCAGGGCCACTTAGAAGTGAGGCTGAGAAACGACAGACAAAAAAGGTGCTGCATCACATAATTTAAAACTGGGGACAAAGTGCAAGAGTTGCTTCAAGAATCACAACACAATGTCGGCTAACGATATGTCTTCGACTTTGTTATGAGTGCATAAAAGTCCCATCTGCCCACCACCTCCTCCATCTATTCTAATGAGAGCCGGGCCGCTCCCTGACAGCGTGGCAGCTCACCGTCGCAGGGTAAGCCACGTCGATGTTGACGTCACTCGTCTTGAAGGCGAACCTGGTGAGGCAGGAGCCGTAGAGGCGGAGGGAGCAAGCTGGGGGGGGGGAAACCGGGCAAAATGTACGTTCATCAAAAACACGACACGGCATAACACACAAAAAATGTGTCGTTATATATTAGGTCTGTGTCTTGTGGCGGTTTGTTTTGAAGTTGCAGGAATCATTTGGTTGACTGTTGTTAATTATGCACAGCATTACCGGTCTACCAGTGAGCTGTTGTGTAATAACATGCTTCATTACTCTTTTAGCTGGGTTGACAAAAATCCTTACTTATATCCAAATGATATGGACAATATTATACTACTCCCCCCACCCCCTTCCCCTGGGACATTCATCTCACCGGAGAGGTGTTGCTGGATAGTCTCCTCCATGCGGCTGACCACAGCCTGCCGCTGCTCGTAGTCCTCCTCCGAGATGCCCTGGACACGGGCGGCCTCCAGCACGGCGGCGTCCACGGCGCGGAGCTGGGCGGCGGACGGCGGCGGCAGCGCCCGCAGCTCGTTCTCTTCCTGCTTCTCCTGCAATGACAACAGGCCTGAGAAACAGCTCAGCGAGGAGAGGGTGGGAGTGTTTGGAATAGGCACACACATACTGTCGTGCATTATTTTGTTTGTAAAAAAAAATTTGGTCAGACAAAGCTCATACAGACTATGGTAAAATCTGTAGACCCCTGTGCCTGAATGAGAGGTCAAAGTTTAACACCGGACTTCCTGTTCATCTATGTGAAAATGAACATCGGAATAATTTCGGGTCACATCTTTCAGGGCGATCAGGGCATACATTTACATCAGTCTCATCTTTACATTCTACTCCAATACCCATAAGCTTCTACAGAGACATTACATGACAAAGAAAAACATTTGTGGATTGAATACAACAGCATTAGTTACATCACTGGGAATCCGAAACTGGGAAGCATCGTTTCAATGTCTTTCAGTAAGTATGCATACGTTGTGTCTGACACACTGCACGACTGAAACCGCACCATAATGTTCTTTTTGTGCCTCTTCTCCTTGATGTGTTTGTGGGCTCCTTGGATGTTCTCGATGTGCACGGAGCAGAGCTTGCACAAGTACTGAAAGTTGGGGTACTCGGGGGACTGCTGTGAAGACAAAAACACAAGTAATCAATTTAAAATCCGTCCGACTTGCGGCCCTCTAACGTGTTCACACAGCACATCTGGGGACGTCAGGCTGGGTGTCTGAGCTGGGTGTCTGAGCTGGGTGTCTGAGCTGGGTTTCTCGCGAAATATGCATAACGCATCGACGGCAGGTTTTGGTGATGCCATGACGGTAAGAAGTCGGCGCGTACCTTCACCAGTCGGTGGATGTAGTCCCGGTACAGGCGCTCCTCCGCCTGCTGCAGGCCCAGCTGTTGCTCCGTAAGGTTTCCGTCCACCATCGCTGCGCTGATCTCGGACCCTTTCTCTCTGGGTTCACCCAGCGGCACTGCAGGCGGTCAGACAGTCAAGCAGCTTGGTGAGCTTCTCAAGCTCCAAACCCATCATGTTCTATAGTGCAACATTTACAGACTTTTTTCAAATTTAAGTCTGATCATGTTTGGCTGGAATATTTACAGATTTTTTAAAAATAAAAGTCCTAGCATGAATTTTTCCTCGCTCCAACCATTTCAAAACCAATGTCCTCCAAATACTTAATTCCTAGTCCTGGAGTTGTAACAATTTACCAGCCTCTCTATACTATTTATTCATTCAACAAAAGACTTCCATATGAGCTGGAGTACATTCAAAACACGTGATAAATATTGTACTACAATTACCAACCAATCGAAGCGCTATACGATCCAGTTACCAAATCAATAACGCAAAAAGATGATTTATCCTCCACTAGAATCCCAGTCAATGTCTCCAGGACCACAGCCCTAAATGTGGCAACTCTCCTCAAGCAGTTAACGTTACCCTAGCATGTAATCAAACCCGGCCAGAGAGACTTGCCTTTCCCTTGCATGGCCCTTGCCTGCTCCGGGACGCCTCTCTCCGCAGCACAAAGCACCACTGAAGAAGAAGAACCGCTCTCTCTGCCTGCTCCCGGGGGACCCCGGGACGCAGACAGAGGGGCGCTGGGGTGAGTCACCTGACCTGGAAGCTGCTGCTGCTGTTGTTGCTGCTGCTGCTGCTGCTGCTGTTGTTGTTGACCAGGCGCTTTCCCTATGCCTCTGTCCCCTGAGCTGGTCCTGCCAGTAAGCCGACGGGGACGACCTCTCCCTTTGTCCTGGTGGTTGTCCGTGTTTCCCCTGCACAGACCCCCGTAACTCCCCCCGTGGCTGCCAGCGCTGTACACCTCTCTCGTTGCCTTACTGGGGTCGTTGTTGTTGCTGTTGCGACCGGCGGACTTTGTGACGTCTCGCGGAGGCTGGGGCTCCTTGTTGCTGCTGCTGCTGCTGTTGTTGTTGGTGGGTTTGGTGGCCATCGGGCCCCGGGGTCCTGCTCTGGCTGGGGTACGGGATGGCTTGACTGTCTTCGAAGCACCCGTGGACTCGTCCATGTTTCCGTGGTCCCTGCTGGAGTCAACAACAGCACCTCCACGCCGAGGGAGCGAGACAAGCCAAATAAAATCTGAAGAAAAAAAAAAAAACACTTTTTATTTTTATTTCAGATCGATCTCCGTGGCACCGGCTTTTAAGCATACGTTGAACAATAAACACACCAGCCATGAAAACAGCATATCCAGTGTATGGGACATTCCCCCCCACGCATACATACACACACAGAGGACGTCACGTCAACAAGCGCATCCATACAGTGATGCTTCCGCTAGCTAGCTCCTGTTCAAAAGTGAACCCAGGGAAAGCCAGAACGGCATGCGGTATCGGCGGGAAAGCGACATCGCACGTTGGCAACACTGCGATGTATGCGGACGAGGTGTACACTGGCTTGCCCGCGGTCCGTCTTTCGGGGAGACTTATTTAGATCACCGCTAGCACGTTAGCTAGCGAGGCTAACGTGAGATAAACAACACAACAGTTTAAATGTAGAAGATGAAGATGAAGACAGTGACGGACGCGTGGAGTGGGACGAGAGAAAGAGGGAATCGACGAGTATAAACTCACTTGTGTGTGTTCAAAGTCGAAGTTTATTGTAGTCCATGTTCCTACTGTCCGTGTTGTTTTTTTACAGCGCACGGCCCGACGCCATGTAAATATATCGCGCCGCGGTGCATTGTGGGAGAGTACAGTGATGGTGGAGGAGATTCGGTTTCGGCATCCTCACCCATTCCCATGAGCTACTGTATGTCTATAGGCCTGCACACTGTATGATAACATATGCCCATCCAATCACATGTTGTTTTTATATATATATTTATATTGGCCTTTACCTTCTAACTACATCCTCACCCACTCACATACTGTATTTATAGGCCTACATACTGTATCACCACATATCCCCAGCCATTCACACTAGCATCTCTAGGCCCACATAATAACACATTCCGCATTCCAGCATTCCACATCCACTCATATAATGTGTTTATAACCAATCTACTCACTAACTGTATATCTGAAGGCCTACATATTGTACAATTGAACAAGTGTGTATAGTTGTATATATATATATTTAGCAGTGAGCCATGACTGTTATAGCAATTCATTAAGGAAGAAAAAATTATCTGAGAGTTTACCTCAATCAAAACTTTTGCCCCACGATATAACAGAGATCTTAAAGTATTCAAACGGGCTAATGCTCACGTAATCATTACTATCCCATAATAATTTATCACTGCAGCAATGAACATACATTATTTACATGTTAATTTATGATAGATGTGCTCTGTCTGTAGCCCACGTTTTTCCAAATACAACAATGTATGATTTATGTTCTCTTAAAGCCTCTTTACACGTTCACTCCCTGAGACAAAAAGTCTCACTATATGTTCGACTAGGTTGACATGGAAACGCACGTAGATGCAGTTCTTTATGATGTGCTTGCAACTGCAACCTAAACGTTATTTGAAGGACACCCAATCAATCAAACAGTAGGAAATACCAAACTGATTACCAGATGGAAACAGAAATCCAACTGATAATAGTCATATTATATATATATATATTTAAATAAAATGTCCATGGACATATCCACCAACTACTTAGTATCCATCTCTATCACACAGATATTAATTAATATAAACCGGTATTAGATTTTTTTTCAGCATGTGTTTAATTCATTTTTGTGTGACACATTCACCAGTTGTCCTCATTATATGATCATATGTAGATTATTACTATACTAGAGGTTGTACTAGGCCTCGCCCACTCCCACTCCTGCAGCAGCTCACATCTGGAGCACGAAGTGACGACGGCAAAGTTTCTTCACTGCTGCTGGTGCTTAACTTTTTTACAATGCTTCTCGGCGCGCTTGCTGCGTTAATTTCCTCTTTCCTCCTCGTCGAGGCGAAAGAAAAAGACTTTTACACTTTTAAAGTAGTTAACAGCAGAGGCAGACTAGTGTCACTGGAGAAGTATCGGGGTTCGGTAAGTTGGGAAGGAGATCAGAACAGAAGCTGGGTTGTGGACCGGTGGTCTTGCATGTCAACATAATGCATGTATGCCTATGAACTTATGAATAGGTTTGGTTTTATTCAAAGTACAATCGAAGTCATTTTTTTGGGTACTGTGTCGGTTACAGAAGTCAACCCGGTTTGCATCACCGAGGTCTCTTAGATTGTGTGGCGTATCCTTCATCAGGAGGCTACGTGGCAAACCGCCGATAGCCCTAAGGGGCTGGACACTGCTTGATTTAAAACCAATGCACAGCTTGATTGATTACTTTTGTATTCTCATCATCCATACACGCCGTTAGTAATCGTCTCGAAGCCTAATTAGAGTCGAATTCTGTGTCGCTAACCCCTGGCCTGGTATGTTGATTTATTCGATACTTGTGATTACTTCATCACGCCACTAGGTGTCCTCGTTAGCTAATATTCGTTCCCTTAACCCCCGTCAATGTTTACAATGTTCAAAGTATAAATCCTTTTTGCCAGTGATCAGTTAGTCTTAAAAAAACGATGTATGCGTAATTACAACAGTTCATATAGATGGAGATCAAAGACATGAAACACGTACATATTATCGTGCATATAACCTATAATATAATACATATACAAGTCATTGCAGTCGGTATTAACACAAGTGAATAGAGAACAGACATGATAATCACACTTCTAATTATTCCTCTCGACAGAGGGGATGGTTATTTACGTTGTTAAATCGCAGCAGCGTGGTGCTGGGCCGTGCTACGCGCAGAGAGGAGGTGGGGTCTGACAGGGTCTGGGTTGCTGTGGATTGCAGGGTCAGAGGTGCACTGGGTGGGGAGATAAGCCATCCAGTGAGATATAATCTCCCAGAAGCAGTTCACCATCCATTCTCTGACCTGCTGGGTGCGAGGTTGGGGGGGCTGGAAAAACATCCAAGATGATTGTGTGTTGTAAGGGTCATGTGACATCAAAAACATCCTCCTAGATATTTCCGCCCCATTACCCCCCAGCAATGGTTGGAGAGAAACGTTAGATTCCAAAAGATCGAAAGATAGAGGGATGGATTGATGGTTTTACTAATGCATGGACAGAGGGATGATTTGATGAGTGATGGATGTACGGTGTAGTTACTTGTCATGTACTGGTTGCTATGACTCACCTGTTGGTGAGTGTGCAACGGTTGCCACGTCAACACGTGCCTCTGGCGGTGTTATGAGTGTAACGGTTACTATGGCTACACGGGTGCCAGTGTTGCCACGACGACAGGTGTGTCCCTGGTGGGTGGAACATGGCCGACGAGGGTTGTAACAGTCTGAAACGGTGTGACGGTTGCTGTGACGACAGGTGTGTCCATGGTGGGTGGAACGTGGCCGGCGAGGGTTCTAACAGTCTGAAACGGTGTGACGGTTGCTACGACGACAGGTGTCCCTGGTGGTGAACGTGGCCAGCGACTGCGGCTTCACGGAGGAGCACTACCGGGACCTGCAGCAGCTGCAGAGGGACTACGGGCCGTACCACTTCAACGTGCTGGCCTTCCCCTGCAACCAGTTCGGCCAGCAGGAGCCCGGCAGCGACAAGGAGATCGACAGCTTCGTGCGCCGAGTCTACGGAGTGTCCTTCCCGCTCTTTAGTAAAATCGCCGTGGTCGGAACGGGAGCGAACAACGCCTACAAGTACCTGGCCGGTGGGTAGTGGAAGGAGTTCCCGGGTGGGGAGGGCTGCGTGTGCGCTGTGGATAAAGCAGCAGGGAAAAGGACGTCATTGGAAGTGCTTATTCATCAACATGACCTCATGTTTAGGATTGAAAGAATCAAATATTTGCTGTAGAACATGAGCAAAATATTTTGCTTTAGGAAATGAAAAGGATCAAATATCTCAATATAGCAATGTAGGCAAATTAGCTTTAACAACGGTAATAACAACAGTACTGACAATACAGTCTAACAACACTAACAAGTTATTCAAACCTGAGGATGAAAAGAGTATCTGTCTGTCTGTCTGCTCAATCTAAGAGCTTTGTTGGCATGGAGAACAAAACCTGTACATTGGCAAAGCAGTTGATCTATCAATCTTTCTGTCTTTCTCTCTCTTCATCTCTCTCTCTCTCTATTTGTCAATTTAACAATTTGAAACATCTCACGGTTCTTCTCATCGTCTCTCAGAGTCTTCAGGGAAGGAGCCAGACTGGAACTTCTGGAAGTATCTTATCGACGTGAGCGGGAAAGTACTGGACGCATGGGGCCCCGGCGTGTCCGTCAAAGACATCAAACCCAAAGTGGCCGATTTGGTGCGAGCGATCATTTTAAAGAAGAAAGAAGAGCTTTAAATAACCAACATTGTTCAACTTTATTCCCGTCCTTGCCAAGCGCAAGCCACTGTAAACGTCGATATCAGGGTGTGGCTTCCTGGCTGTCACTCATTTCAGAGTTTAATTTTCCTTTCTTTCTTGTCAGATGTTCAAACCTGATGTCAAAATTGTAGTTGGTCCACACACAGTATATAATGCTATTTGATCCACTAGTTTAGTATAGAAAATTACTCTAGGATTCAATTTAACTTCCCCAACCATTAATGAGCATTGTTAAACTGTTTTTAGCACCACCACTATGTTGTCCAAAGTTCCCCCACCATCAGAGGTATTCAACATTTGTATTTTTTTTATTGGACGCCATTTTTTTAAGAAAGCAAAATAAATGTCTTCCGTTTTGTAGAATTAACGTGGAGTTTTTTAGAATAAACAATTCCAGAAAGAGTTCATGATTTAATATTAATGACAGGTAGGGCATAAAGAAGGGTTAGGCAGTGAATACAGAGCAAGGTCATTAAGGACAGAGGGTTAAACAGTGAATGGATATAAGTTAGGGGTTTAGGAATCTTTCTTAGGGATGTGTACAGGTGCGATGTGATTGACAATCAATTAAACTACTAAACAAATCAAGACGACATTAACATATGCCTTATGTTGTAGTGTTATACCATGATAAATGTGTTAATGCTGCGTACAATGTAATTTATTCAGACATATATTAATACAGAAACAGCTCTTTGGTCACATTCAATATTTAACTTTTTTCACTGAACAGATAAAACAAACATCGCATCAAACCAATGGCACTATGTCTCAAAATAAAAGTAGGATAAAAACAACCTTGCGATTCCTTCCGATATACCTCGACATCGTGGTGAGGATCATGCAGATTCTGCAGATCTGGGAAACAGAAGAATTTGCAAGCTCATGTTTTATTTGCCCTGGCGTTCGAGTCCGGCCCTCCCGTACCAGACAGGTGTCCAGCAGACCTGGCCTGGGTCAGGCCAAGCACTACAGTTTCTCTGATAGAGGGCGGGCGTCTGCTTCTGACAATATCTGTACAAACAAACTACTTTGGTTAAAAATCTTTGACTCCTCATAATAAACAAAACATTTCCATCACAGTAGCCGAAAGTTTCCCCAACAACAGCGAAAGCACAACTAAATTAAAAAAGTTGTATGATCAATTATCCCGATATCTTTCCCACGTTCCATGCTAGAAACCACTACCAGTGTCTCATTAAAAATATGTTTATAAGGCCTACATTTATTTATATTTTATATCTATACTACTGTGTTAATAGTTCCCAGAGGTACGCAGTGGGATTATATTTCTATGTTTCACCGTAGCTTGTGCAACTCTGCATCGGTCCCAAACGTAGAACTACATGTCGCAGCTACATTTTTTTTACATTTTGTGGTTCATTTCTGTAGACCATCAAAACAACTTGGAGCTGATGATTTGGCAGTGTCGCAGACACGTATATATTACATTGTGAGACACAGCTACAAATTCTAAAGGTTATCAGAATGGTAAAAAGTCAACAAGTACAAGTACAGCCCAGCCCTACGCAGGTCCCTCCACGTTGACGCTGGTGACCGTGGCCATGAAGCATCGCTGAAACAAGCGCTCCGGCTCGGAGGGCTGGTTCTCACAGTCCAGCTTCCCCCTCACAAAGTGTCTCCGCAGCCCCTGGGGTCCGGCAGGGGCTACCGGCTGGCTGTGGTCCTGGGGTCCGGAGACCTGGGCTCTGAAGACCTGGGGTCTGGGGTCCTGGGGTCTGGAGACTGGGGCTATGGGGACAGTTTGATTAAAGGAGGAAGATACGGTTAAACACTCTTTTTTTGGACAGTTCTCAAAAGAGACACCAAGACAATGGAAGAAACTGGAAACAATGCGCAGGAAAATGTGAGTTAAAAAGATTATAATAATTGTGTTGAATAGTTTTTTTAAATCCTGTTATTTTTTATATTTTTCGTGAAGACGGATTATCCTTGACTTGAGTTGAATGAATATAGAATATAATAGAAGGAAAATTATTTAATCATAACAAGACACTAGGATGTGCACTAGAGGTAATCACTTAATTTCCACCTGACATTTTCCTATTCCTATTCAGATAGTTATACAATACAATCTCCAAAATGATTACAAAATAATTCAACAGGATACATTTATTTGTGTCGGCCCAACAGTGCTTGGTAGTTCAAATTACTTTTTGATGAGTTTTGTCAAATAAAATATCAGAAGTTTGTTTATAGCCATGTTCACAGCTACAAATTGCTCCAAACTGGATTATCTTGGGGGTGCCATGACATTTGAGTCACACACACAACAGATGGCGTGCCGTGCGTACCTGGTGTTCTTAGATGGAGTCCACTGTCCAGGCCTCTGGGCTTAGTAGACATGAAGAGGTAGCACAGGACACACAGAGTGATGATGAAGGCCAGCAGCACCACCGCCGCAATGGACAGGCCTATGAGTGCCCCTACACTGGAACATAGTCGCAGGAAGGAAGGAACGGGGAAGAAGAAGACGTGTTTTTCCAGTTGTTTGTTTTCTACGATGCATTTCTTGACCCCTGGGGCTTTTAGATTGAGCTTGACCGAAACCCTTACCTGGATGCACCTGTCTTACCTACACCAGTTTAAACTTGATAGCTAAACAAAGCCGTCTTTATTCAAATTAAAGTCAGAGGCCACATTGGTATGCTAATTATGTCAGCTAAAAATGCCGTGAACTGACAATACTACACAGAAGTCACAATTCGGTACGTGCCTCGGTTTTTAACGCAAAACATCAGAGCAATACAAGACAAGACACTCACAGAGTGTGTGATAATCAATAAAAAATACAAATATATATATTATATTAATATATATATATATTTTTTCTTTTAATTTCGGCATGCACCGAAATGAAACGTGCATCAAATTGTTGGACCCGCACTACAATACAACTTTATTTGTTTTATTGCATTCATATAATATGTACCTTTATTTACTTTCTACTCTCTGCTGCAAAAACATTTAGCTAATTGCTGCTTTTAACGGTACTCTGATGGTTATCCAAGGTAACACACCGCCTCACTCAACTGTCACATGAACAGCAGTTAACCCATAACGTACACTCAGATAAAGGAACCTCCAGCGACCTGGAGGGACCGCTCTTCAGGACTAGTTCGTCCAAACAGCAGTTGAATGGAAATCTCTGTTGCATTTGTCCCATTGTACAGAGTACAGACCTATGATGTGTCAGCATTCACAGACCTGTAGGAAGTAAAAATGCCTCCTCAGGTTAGAGATGGTTAGGTTGAGGTATGCGTAAGTTCAGGTATTGAGAGAAAAAGTAAGAAGTTAGAGATTAAGTTAGAGATTATCAAGTTTAGGAATTCACTTAGAGAGGGTTACGTTTAGGTATAAGGTTAAAAGAGGGTTAGGGTTAGGTTTAAGGTTAAAAGAGGGTTAGGGTTAGGTTTAAGGTTAAAAGGGTTATGTGTGTAAGGGTTGGTTTGGTTCCCATATATGGATACTTGTAATCGAGTCAGTTGAAAGATAATTATCAATATGTTAAACCACAGGTAATAAAAGTTGAACCATGTTATGCATGCATGTCAGATTGCTAGCTAAGATAGATAAGACTGATAGATAAGACCCTGATAGATAAGACTTGATAGCATCAAACCAATACTGCTGTGGACATTTCCTCCCACCCAGCTACCTCCTCACACATCAGGGTCATCAGGTTAGAGGAAATCAAACCAGCAAACCAGCAAAGGTCGCTAGACAACCTGCCCGAATCCCTCCTGCTACTGAAATAAAGTCCAAGCAGTCTTGCCAAACAACATCTTTTTTTTTCTAAGCATGAATGTAAGTAATTGATAGTACATTACAATGTTTTCAACTATAGAAGTACTCATTAAACTAAATGCAGGCTTGAATATTGTGTGTGTGTTGTCACAGTGTGAAAGTTACTGATGTAATCTTCTTGCAGCAAGCTGATGTTGAAATTAAGAATTTTGTCTTGATAATAACCTGTGCAGGTATGAAGTTGTGTCCTGTTTCTTTTATTTACTAATTGGCTTAATGATAGACTACGCCTACGCTAACGCCTAACTAATTGGCTATGAATAATTCATGGTCAAATATAGGCTACAGAAAAATTAACACACGTATGATCAAGAATAGCCTACTCCAATAAAAAATGTCTGATATAAAAACAAAATAAAAAAAAACATTTTATCATACATCACATCCTAGCGCTGGTTTGAATATCTTTGCAAGACCCGCCCTGGATGTAGTAGTTGATGTAGTATGGTTGTTGGTTCTTACCTCAGCCACCACATGTAGGCATACTCGTATGGGAAGAAGCTGTTGGGGTCGTCACAGCAGTACTTGCTGTCGTTGAAGCCGCAACAGTAAACTGCGTTTAAACTGAGGTCCGGTTTTGGGCAAGTAAACGCTTGCACCAACACTTTTCCCGTGTTGTTATAAGTCTTGCACACCGAGCTCATGGTTAAAACACGACGAGACAGAACAACTATTACTGTTTCTCATGTTCAGATGTATGCACGGTTGTTTAGAAGACGAGCGATCAGTCCGATTATGTTGACTCACATCCTTCCCCATCATCGAACCCACCTCTTTTCATATCCCGCCTTTTTCTCCTCCTTTTCCAACTATTGTTTGTGAAAGCAGAAAAAACAGAATGCAACGCATGCCCTCTCTCTCTCTCTCTCGTCCTATCCTCCCCCTTCATTTTTCAATAGGTACAGTGGCATGATAAACAATCATACATAAACATTTACACACACACACACATACACACACACACACACACACACACACACACACACACACACACACACACACACACACACAC
>JAOPUD010000019.1:3716153-3730356 GCA_027122715.1 Trisopterus minutus
CACACACACACACACACACACACACACACACACACACACACACACACACACACACACACACACACACACACGCATAAATGTGTGCCTCGCTCACACAGGGCACTAAATCATAAACACACGTACACAGGCACAGATCCAGGAGGGATATATTAATCATCATGCGATGGTATTTGGTCAATCTGCCAACACACCACTCTAGCCCATTCTAATATAGGAACGAGACTGAAGGGATGTCACATCCCGCTCACTGTAAAAACAAGCCTCTGCTCATTTCACCCGCGGATTATCCATGTTCTTGGACTGGCAGCCATGTAAACACGTCTAGCACCTAAAAATGAACACACTTATCAACTGTTTCACCCTCTGTGTGAGTGTATTTAAGAACCAAGTCATATAAAACAAGGGCTTATTATCGCCTTTCTAAATAGCGAGACCTTTTATTTATTTTTGGTGAAGTTGCTGAACGGGCTGGATAGCGGGGAGCCTGTGATTAATAGGGTATTTCTGACGGCTCCTGCTAGCATTTCAAACATTTTAACTTTGCTAGCCTCACAGCCCCGCTAATTAAGGCTCCATAATGTATTTTTGTGTGTTGTGTTATCATCCCACCAGATGGGAGTCAGGCTTAAAACATAAACACGTACAATACAGCTAAAGTGGAGGTCATATTAATTTACAACAGGATTTGATATGGAGCTAATGTATTTAGACATCCAAACTGTCGGGAGCATTTGGTATTAGCCGCATTTAGTTTCAGGGAAAAACCATTGACTTTATAATATTCTCCCAGACTGTCCCATTGCGCTCTCATGTTAAATGCACCAGGATCCTCTTACTCTGGCAGTAGTCTGTGTGTGTGTGTGTGTGTGTGTGTGTGTGTGTGTGTGTGTGTGTGTGTGTGTGTGTGTGTAGGTGTTTGTGTGTGTGACTGTCTGTCTATCTACGTGTCTGTCTGTCTGTCTGGGTGTGTGTGTGTGTGTGTGTGTGTGTCTGGGAAACTTCTATATTTGCGGTTGTGCACTGCCTAGGGATTGGATTTTGCATGAAATTTCATCACACTGTAACGTAGACACTCAAAACTCCCGATTTAGATAAGCATCACATCTGGTTCTAGATTGCAGTCAATTGCAGTCGTTTGTTTTCGTCTGACCATTTTACCGATAAGCGATATGTATTGATGGGCGGTGGTTTTGGGTAAGTGTCAGTATGTGTGTCAGTATGTGTGTGCGGGTGTGTGTGTGCGGGTGTGTGTGTGTGTGTGTGTGTGTTTTGTGGTGATTGTGTTTTAATCAGCTTCTCCTTTACAGTTAGAGGTAGCATGTTGGACCATTACTGACCACAGACTGAGGTCAGACCTCTGGTGGGTCAGTGTCAGAACTGGTTGGGATCACTAGGAGCGGTGGAGGTTGTTTGTGGGCCAGCAACACTATTGGCTCAGACACACAAGATGAAGTAGAGTAGGTAAACCACGATAGTGCTAAAGGACACACAGTGTTGTGAAAGTAGTAATTAGTTGATACTACTAATTTGTTATGCTACTACTACTACTACTATGGCTACTACTAGTACTAGCACTACTAGCATTACCTCCACAGCTACTACTATGGCTTAATTCTAATCGTCATCGTAATACTAATAACGTGTGGTCGTGTGAAATATAGAACATTGTGCTTCCGGGTTTACAGAGCCACCTCATCTGACATGCTTTCCATTATCTGATATATAAACAGATATCGACATTCAGCATAATGACTGGTAATGAAAGGCCGTTTACCAGGCGCATCGTTTCACAGACCTTCAGGTCCTCTGCCTCTTCCTCCAATGCCACTAGCGCGGGAGACAATGAAAAAAAATTAAGATAGAGGGAGGGAGAGACGGAGGGAGGAAGGGAGGGAGGGAGGAGAAGAAGGGTGGGAGGAGAGAAGGAGCGAGGGAGAGAGAGAGAGAGAGAGAGAGAGAGAGAGGGAGAGACAGAGAGAGGGGGGGAGAGAGAGAAATGCACTGCCTATTGATTATCTTACACACATAAGTACAAGTGACCTGTAATCCGCAGAGCACTTATCGACTCCTCTCCCCACCGTATCCAGTAACAGCCGATCAATACGGGCCAAAAGACAGTTACGGTACGGCACAGAGCACTGAGCCAACCCAGACCCCCGGTTACATCAGGACCCAACATTTTGGACCTAACACACACACACACACACACACACACAGACGCATACAACACAAACACACACTCTCGCACCTCAAGAAATACATTAAAGGGGCTACATGTTGGAGCTAGGGCTAATGTTATTGTGGAAGAAGGCAGAAGAAAGGATTAACAACAAACACAATGCTGCAGATCCCAGGTCACAGAGATGAGAGGAAGTTGAGAGGAGGCTCAGGGAGAGAGAGAAAGAGAGAGAGAGAGAGAGAGAGAGAGAGATAGAGAGAGAGAGAGGGAGCAGTAGAGTGAGTGCAGGTAGTAGGAGAGAAAAGAGGGATAGAGACAGAGAGACTAAGAGGAAGAGAGCGATATATAGAGAGAGAGAGACAAAGAGGCGAGGACAGACACAGATTGAACATACACAGAGCGACAGACGGCCAGACAGACAGACAGACAGACAGACAGATAAAAAAAAAGGAAAACAAAACACTTTTTGTTGTTGTTGTTTGTGTTGTCTTTCTAGACGCATCCGAACACATCTGTTAGCTCAGCTCCTCCTCAAAACAGATGGTTTGTAATTGAATAAACGGTGAGATAGGTACGGTTTATAATAACCCGTCCAGCTTTTAAACAGTTTGCCCGATATTTACAGCACTTTTAACACGAGACATTTACTGTTTGACTCTCTCAATAACTCAACAACAGAGGTCCGTCCACCCTAACTGGCTTTGCAACCCGTGTGAGGCGATTAGGCGTAGCTGGGCCGGGTGGGTGCGTGAGTGGGAGGGGTTCTGGAAGATGTCAATGCTCAGATTCATGTAAACAAGACAAACAAATGGCATTTTATATTTGCAGAATGAGTCAGTTATAGGATCATGGGATTTAATTGAGAGCAGTATTTAAAGCGCTTAAATCGATCACAGCATTGCTTACAAGTATGTCCGGGTTATTTTAAGCTAGGAGCTATTTTATAGGTTACGCATAGCGACTTTAATTGCAACAGTTCTTCCAGATGAGCGAGCAGCTGAGAAGTGAGCAGCGGTTCTTGAGTAAGTGGAGGGGGTCGCTGCGAATGGTTCAACCAGCAACCACCACTGGCACTACTTCTTACCGCTCAGAATGTGTGAGTGCGTGTTTGCGTGTGTGTGTGTGCATGAGTGTGTGTCCGTGTGTGTGCGTGCGTGCGTGCGTGCGTGTTTTAGCATACAAACACAATCCAGTGTCGTTCTGGTCAATATGTTTCTGCTGATAAAGGGATGAAGATCCGTTGGGAAAAGTGCGGTGATCAGTGTTTCATGAATAACATGGACCCAGAATTGCGCTCTCTCCACATCTCTCTCAGTATTGATGGTCATATTCCAAACATGCACTCAGTAACCACTCACAGCAAACCGCTAAAAGCCTCTCCGCTCATCTAAGACCACTGTTTACTTCCTCAAGCAACAAAACAATCCCTGAGTCACTTCAACCAAGAGTACCATTAACCTTGATCGACCTTAACCAGGAGTCAGTTCAACTAGAGGTCAGATGCACCAGGAGTCACTTTAACCGGGAGTCACCCCGACCGGGAGTCACCTCAACCGGGAGTCACCCCAACCGGGAGTCACCTTAACCGGGAGTCACCCCAACCGGGAGTCACCTCAACCGGGAGTCACCTCAACCGGGAGTCACCTTAACCGGGAGTCACTTTAACCGGGAGTCACTTCAACCGGGAGTCACTTCAACAGGTAGTCACTCTAAACGGAAGTTACTTCAACTGGTAGTCACTTCAATTGGGAGTCACTTCAACCGGGAGTCACTTCAACCGGGAGTCACTTCAACCGGGAGTCACTTCAACCGGGAGTCACTTCAACCGGGTGTCACTCTAACCAGGAGTCACTCTAACCAGGAGTCACTCTAACCAGGAGTCACTCTAACCAGGAGTCACTTCAACCAAGAGTCACTTCAACCAAGAGTCACTCAACCAGGGGTCAAAAGAACCAAAGGCAACGTGAACCAGGAGTCATTTCAGATTCCCATTGGCAGAGCAAGACGTTATCCCTGCCAGGGTTAGGTGCTCCAAGCACACTACACTATACACACTATACTCATATAACAATGTCCACCTAATAGAAGTACCACATATGTTTTATCAACCAGGCGTCAAAACCTTCAGGTAAACATAAAACCATGAGGCTACCGTTGTGAGAACATGTGTCTAGACTCAAATGCGCAAACACAGGTGCAGGCATGCGCAAGCACATACACAATATGCAATACAAATGCAAGATAGTTCATTACTGACATACATATTAATGTATATGTTTGTGTGTGTGTGTGTGTGTGTGTGTGTGTGTGTGTGTGTGTGTGTGTGTGTGTTTGTGTAATAGTGTGTGTGCGTGCGTGCATGCGATCCTTTTTAAAACAACAATTGTTTCAGTGTATCCCATGACATTCCGTGGGATGCCACACAGCAAGCCTCTATAATAACTTGCAGAGGTCTGTTCTGCAAATTGACCTATTTCTTATATTCCGGCTGGAAGACTTACCAACCATAACACACACACACACACACACACACACACACACACACACACACACACACACACACACACACACCCCACTGAGACCTACCATGTCAAGCGCATTCTAAACATAAGAATGTTAGAGGACTTCTGGCATTTTTATGCCTCACAATACACTACAGACAGCATCATTGTCAATGTAACATCATCATTATTATTAGTAGTTTTCGTATTATTGCTACAATTAGTATCATTAGCATTTTGATGACTTACAGTAAGGTCTTTTTGCTGAGATCCAGTATTGTGGAGGCTACTGTCCCAGTGTAGACTGTCCCATTGCAGGATACAGACACCATCCAGATGTGGAAGACAGTGGGAGTGGGAGAGGGAGGTTCGGAAAGAGAAAGGAAAGCAAGCGAGAGGAGAGAGAGTGAGTGAGAGGGAGGGAGAGAGGGAGAGAGGGGAGAGAGGGAGAAAGCTTGGCCCTGAATCGAAGCCAAAGGCCTGAATTCTCAACTTTTTTTCCCTGTGTTATTTTTTCCCCCCTCGGGGTTTGGTTTTTCCACTCTTGACTATGGAACTGCGATAATTTGGTGTAGTAGTGATTGGTTTATTTATACTCAACACGGGCCCAGAACTTTCCCTCTGGAATCATCTCCTGGGTCTACCAGCTCAACCAATCGGTTTTCGGCCGGCTGCAAGTAAGTGCTGTCGAATGCTTTGAAACCACAGAGCTGCTGAATCACAACACTTGAATGTTGTGTTCAGTGTTGTTCTTACGGTCAGGGGAATTCCTTCCTTCAACAGAAACCACAGTTTGGTTCTGATTTGACCTGGTTGAAGCCAAATGGTAAGAGGCGCAGCGACACCAGCAAATAGTTTAGCATCAGTCTGCGCCAACTGGTTAGCTAGGAGATCCAAGATTTTGGGGGAAAAGCCAGACAAATATTTTGAGGAGGAAGAGGAGGAAGAGGAGAGGGGGACAGCCAAATAGGAGCAACAGGATGTGACCTAATGTCTCACACATTGCAGCATTATATTATATTATTATTGCATTTTATCCAAGCCTACCTCCCACCTTGAATACAGTGCTGAGTTATTACAATATGTTAAACTCCCCGTCTGGAGTTCACCTTATTGTGTGGCAGGCCATCCCCCCACAAAAACACAACTTAGAATATATATATAATACATATATATTCAATTTGAAAAATAACAACTTAATAATTATTTATTAAATGAGTGAGTATAGCACAGCTTTTAAAGACCATACTAAATGTTTTCATCTCTTTGTTATGGACAGTATCAACACTTACTCTTTTCACTTTCCATATTAATCTTGCAACCTCTAATGGTGAATAACCCCAACACCATTTCTTCTAAGCTTGCGATGATTTGTATAGCTCTGTGCAGCCCTTTCTACATGACATTACACCACGTTTATTAAAGCTGACTTTGATTAAAGCTTTAGTTCAAAGCGACTTACAATATATGCGTTCAGCCATGGAGATACTACCCATAAATCACAATAAAGTACATTCAATTGATCTAGTAAGAAAGTGTGCTACGTTTTAGAGAAGCGAGATAGATCATTTAAATGGTATTATTTCAGGGGGCCAAGATGCACTCTGAAAAGGCAAGGTTGTCAGTCTGCTATGCAGCGTTTCTGCTGGTTTTATGTCAGTGAGGAGCTTTCTCACACTTAAGTTCTCTATCTTTGTTATAGCGCCTCCTATTTATATATACATGTTGAACGTTCTCAGCCACAGAGGCAGTGAGAGAGAGAGCGAGAAGGACAGAGAGAGACACACCAACTAACACCCTCAGCCATTGTGATGAGATTGTGCACGTGGCCGGAGAACACAGAGAACCACGGTGATTACAGGTCTGGAGAGTAGCTCAGAGCTTGTTAGCAGATTGGCGTTTCTCTGAAGTCTTTTTTTTCTATTCCAGGAACAGCAAAAAAAAAAAAAAAAGAAAGATTGCAAAAACTACTGCGTGGCAGTCTGGAGGCCTGTCATCAGGGCTGGACTCCTTCTGGACGACCATCTGAACACGCCGACACACTGTGCCAGAGACGCGAGTCACACCATCGCGCCGCCGTCCACAGCTGGAAGTAGCGGCAACGCTTTAGAACGCTTTATCGCTACGGTTGGCCTCGCTGAGGGCTTCGTAGGCCAACGGCGGTCAGGAACCCCTACCCTCTGCAAACCGTCGAAAGGCTAGAGGCCTGACTTCTGAACCGAGTGGGAAGAGACATTCATGTTGAGTTAGGACCATAAGGATTTGGGATGAGGTAGGAAAAGTTTAAGTTCTTGCAACGTCATGCTCATTGGGGACGAGGAGGTGTTTCTTATAAAAAGCCTTTGGATTCAGTGGCGGATGAATCATTTGAATTTGGCCCCAGATTAGGCTTTTATGTATTGGTAGAACAACGTTCTAAAAATACAGAGCAAATCTAAATATGGAAATTTCAACATCAACATTTCAAAATAACTTTATAAGAATTCTGCCATTAGAAATTGTATTTATTTAAACAACTTTTTTTTTTGTAGAAATCCCTAAGATACAATTAGAGTAGAGTTATGGGGTCATCTGCATTTTCTATCAGGGTACAAAGAGTTAAGGTGGAAATCATATTGAAATAAATTCAAATACCCCAAAAAAAAACCTACAGGTGTGAGAACAGGCACTTAGATTAAATTAATTCTAAAATGATTGCAGAAAAATGTACCCCCCACACACACACACACACACACACACACACACACACACACACACACACACACACAATCATAGTGATGACGTTCACATGACATTGACATGACCATATGTACACTTAAACACTTCACAGATTCAAGCACTACAAAGAAATGACAAGAAATAACCAAACTTTTCGTCAGACATCTACAAAAGTATCTAGTCATGTATGGGAGTGGCCAGGTAGGATATAGACACGGGAGGACTTTAGATCCATCCCAAATGTCTCCCACGTTATTCAAGACAAGTAGGACCTCAACATGGAGACCTGCTGGACCAAGAGGAACCGTTTGTGTTGTTGTTGTTGTTGTTGTTGTTGTTGTTGACGTCTCCTGGTTGCTTGGTGTGCATGGTGGTGGCACTGCGGGCGGAGCAGGGCGGAGGTGAACCCCCCCCGCTCTCTACAGCTTGGCCTGGCCCGGTTTGAGCTGCAGAGACTGGAGCTTCATGGCCAGGCCCATGTTCCCAGTGATCTTCAGCTTGCCCTGGAAGAATGCCTGCGAGAAGAAACAAACAGTCATTGAAACCTACCTCCAAGGGTTTCCCACACACACACACACACACACACACACACACACACACACACCTGTGGAGGTACTTTCGGACCCAGAGCCTGCCAATATATATTTGCGCTATAAAATAATTCATGCGTTCACATTTTTTTTCCCCCACTGTACTGAAAAACTGAAAAGTGTTTGAAAATGAAATACAGTATAAGCCACAACCCGCGGAGAGCTCCCAACACTCCCCCTTGTGACTTATTAAGTGTGAAACAGAGAGAGAGTCGGTTGTTTACTGCTGCTGAGGACATGTGTGTGACCACAGGACTCCACACTGGAGAACCGTGGTTTGGAATCACCACACTTCTACGACAACGTTTAGCCTGGGAACGAAATGAAGCTTGTGAGCTTACGTTCCATTTGCTCTGCAGATAAGGTCTGGCTCCCCTCTCTCATACAGAAAGATTTCCTGCCCGGTAACAACAACCGCCACGGTTCATCTAACCTGAGGTGGGGTAATAACGGCGATAGTGCAGAGGCCATAGACTTGTTTTCAACAACAACCAGGATTGCTGCCACTGACGTAGACCGGACCGGTTGTTTCCACTATCCAGGCGATTATTATTAGAATTATACTGGATGGTCGATTTTCACCAAAGGAAGAACAAACTGACAGCACGTTTTTTTCGTGGCTCAGTGCTGAACGCCAAGAAATGTCTGCACTCAAAGAAGGTCCTTTTCAAGATGCTGCGGGGTCACGACCAAGCATAAGTCTTCATGACAGGGATACAGTGTTGGTGAAGTGGGTGGGCAGTCTGAACAGCATCCATCATTAGACCTTACAGCTGGCTGGCCCGTTTTTAACACACACTGTCCCCTGACACACGGTGCTCCTCTGAATAGCTCTGACAGCAGGCATGCATTGGATCGCACACAATGAGGGCTCTCTCTAAAGGTTTCCGCACAAGTATTTACTCAAACAAAACAAGGCCGGGAGACCAAAAGCCAAGTTTTTCCTTCCTTGTAGTTGTATCCCATATGTTTAAACATCCACCTCTCTGACGGACACATCTGTTATATTTATGTTCAAAATCCAAATCCACAAGGTCACGCTTCATACCCCAACAACATTTAGTGGCGGTGAGACTAGTCATTCATGACCAAATACATAAAGCTTAAGAGACCACATGCAAATACTTTGAGGGAGGAAGAAGGTTTGTTTGATAACCATTTGCTAAGTGTGCATGGTCCAGGACCCTCCTCCAACTCGATGAAACAGTGAGAGGACAAAATAAATGGTTGTTATTGTACCACTATTGTAATTGTTATACATGCCCGGTTTGGGACTTTACCAGGAGCTCTAGATGAGAAAGTGTCAGTGAGGCTGAGTTATGACCAGAGACACACGCAGGAGAATGTGGCTCCAATATATATATATATATTTTTTTTTATTTCTTTGTTGGGCCGGATTCCAGAAGAATCTGACTCAGTGGTTCAAGTTGTAGAAAAAAACATGAGTCAAAATATAAGCAAATAGATTTTTAGATAGGTTTAGTAGCCATTTTGTGCCATCTTTTGGTTGGTTTCAAGGGCAGCACACACCGCTCATAAGGGTAGATATCTCTCACAATGGAAGATTGGATATGATAATGATTTGGATTGAGGTTGGCGAAAAGCCCAAATGTTTTATGACCGCTGCAATGCTATGCCTCGTCATCACAAAAACTTTAAAGGTCCAGTGTGTAGATTTAAATAGCATCGAGCAGAACAGACTTGTCCGAAATAGAATAGAACATTCACAAGTATGTTTCATTCATGGTATTATCTCACAAAAAGTTTGGTTTAAAATCGTCGTTGTAATCGTCGTATCATCCTCAGTTTTATCCCTTAACATCTACATGGGGAGCGGGTCCCCTTAAACGGAGTCCGCCATGTTGCAACGCCATGGATCTACAGTAGCCCAGTATGGACACTATGGGCACTAGGGAGAACATGTTGTTTAAGATTTGAAGGGAATGAGTGGGGAGTGTTATCCCCACGATGGCCAGGAGCTCACACACACACACACACAGGCACACACACACACACACCGTGGTGTCATAATGTACGTGTCCTAGAAGCTTAACTGTCTCGGGCGCGGACATCATTCACTGCACAGTCAGAGCTCCACAAATCCACACACACACACTGACTGGGGTGTTATGAACGTGTACTTAAAGCTTAACCCCCCTCTCCGACAGGGATATCAACATCAACTGCTGCTGCTATGACCTATAGTTTAACATTTAAAGAGTAATTAACGCAATACAATCTCTAAATGTATCAGAGAACCTCCTCACTGGACACTTGGCTTTTCCATCCTGTTGTAGTCGATTACATCGTTTTGGAAGAACCTAATCTATCTGGGTCACACTCAAACAAATTTCAATAAAGAAATTTATTTAATATTTCGATTATGTCATAAATCATCACATGAATCATGAAAAAATAGAAGCCAGACCCATTTACTTTGGCTCAGAAGAAGTAAATCATCAGAAATGCATCTTAAAAAATCTGACTAGTTATAAAGAAGAGTTAGAGATACTCAATCAGAAACAGAACTCACAGACTGGGCGTTGATCTTCCCCGTCATCAGGGCCAGAAGGTCGGAGTCAGACATTGCGATGGTGCAGTCTGCCTTCTTAGCTGGAGGGAAACAAGAGAGACAGGGTCAACAACGTTCAAGCCCTGATGGTTCTTGCCAAAAAAAACAGCAAAGCCATAGAACTGGGTCAAGCTTAGAGAAAATGGCCTGACAGTCACTGCCATTACCGGTCTTGTACTGCATATAGCGTCAACACAAAACATGCAGGCTTGAGTACAGTTTCCTCCAGGGCTGGGCAATGATCATGGGTACTTTGACGTGGTATCGATACAGTATATCTGACGTTTCATTCAAGTTTGATGGAAATTTAAATGGTATTGGACTAAAACTTCCTTTCCCACCAACATTCGTGACCTCTTATTTGATCATTTTAAGGGCATATCTTCTCATCATTATTCATTTATACTATTAATCTGGGTATCGAGAACAATGCTACTTAAAGAAAATAATACAAAACAATGTAATTGAATTATTGCACATTATCAAAGTAATGCCAATGAAGCAGGAATAACTATTGGCTAGGGTGTTGATCAGATATACCTGGATCTATCCGCCAGTTTCCCCAGCCACCCTTCCCCTGAGCAAGACGCCTAACCCCATCTGTTTACTAATGACATGTATGTGAATTCACAGCCCAGCCCCTACCTGCTCCCTTAAAGATCTGTATTTTCAATTTCTAACCCCTACTGCTCTTTAAAAACCTGTTTCTGTACTGTCTAACCCCCATCTACTCATAATGACCTGTATCTGTATTGTCTAACCCCTACCTTAATGACCTGTCCCTGTATTCCATGTTTAAGCCATTAACCTGCAACCACTATATGACTAAATAGAATTAGTAGAATCTGAAACCAAAGAAAGGTATTCTCAGAACTAAATCATGTGGCCCCAATTAATTCAAATGGAACTTGGCGTGGCTTGGAGTGTGTGACTCCCACACACAAAAAGGTTTGATTCCCCACGTCCAGCCTTTCACGTCCGCTCGTAAAAGGCAGCTTCTGCGAGATGACAGCATCTGCTGAAATGACTAGCTGGTGTTCAGCAGGGATTTGGACGCATGTCCCGGGGCCGGTTTCCACCTCTTACCCGTGTCGTTGTGGACACAGCCGGTCCCGTTCTTCACATCCACGTACCAGGTCCCCTCCTTCCCATCCGGCCCATCCTTCACTTTGAAGGCAAACACACCGCCGATCTTTTTGACAAAACTCTCTCCTTCCTGCCCGGTCACCACAAGAAGGGGAGGAGGGAGGAGGGGAGACAAGCTCAATGAATGAATTGACTAAAACCTTGTTTACGCTAAGCTGAAACTTTGATAGACATGTAATCATTATCCAAGAGTGTCTTCGACTTTGCATTATCAATAGTAAATTGATAATGAGCAATATTTTAACCAAACACTGATTATTATTTTTTGATTTTCACCTGATTTACTTACTACTACATGATTAATCAAGTAAGACTAAACAGAGATATGTGAGGCAGGTGATCTGGTGAGGCAATTATTCAAATAATTTCTCATTTGCACAATAAGGCTATTAAAACATACTTAAAACTCAATTAGATCCTGTTTTGGAGTAAGTCTCTGCAAAACTCATGTGTTGAGATTTATCTCCTGCATCTGTTGAGATTAAAGACTCAATGCAGTCCTACAAGGCAGGAATGCCTTCAGAATACACTCCAATACTTTCCCACATAAAATACATAAATCGTGCCAACAGGTCAAACCAAAAACAAAATGAATATTTATTTATTTACTATTCAATTATGAAACATTCTTTATCCAAGCCAAAACCATGCCAACTGTTATCTAAACAGAGAATATGTTTATACATACAAAATATACTTGGCTGGCATTGACAACACAATCTGAAGGGCAATATTAAGATTTCAGTTCACCCCAAGAGCAATTTTAATTATATTATTATTATCATTTAGATAGTCCTATTCGAGAAATGCCAACCTAAATATTTCAGTTGTTTAGCATTATAAAACAAAATCCCTGATATTCCTCTCTATGCCATATGCACCAATCTCTGACCTAAAACAAACTAAATCCTAAACATAACCACCAGGGTTTTAGTTTAAACCACTTTCTTTGAGCCGAGGTGGCCAATGGCAGGCCAGGGTGCTGTCTCTGGTGGAACCTATCAGTGCGAACTTGGCGCTACATCACCTCCTGCAGCTTCTTGTTGATCTCCTGGAAAACGGCGTGCGACTTGAAGCCCTCCAGTCCATCGCTGGCGCTGGTGACCACGGCGTGGATTATCCTGTTGAAGTGACGAGACCAACAACACAAGGTCCAGAGACATTTGTACAGGGGGGAGGGGAGGGGAGGGGGGGGGGCAAAGGTACTGACACGTGGAGCCAGGTAACAATGTCAATAATTTCCCAAGGAAAACAAAATGGGCCTTTAGTTTGAGCAAACTCAATGTTTGTTCTTTTCATCTGTTCATCAGAGCAATACCCAAGTCAGTATTTGCATTGCCTCCAGCAAAACAAAACGCTTAAAATGTACAGTTTTTCTCTTAAGTTTTCTTTTATGTTATCAACATAAGTTTGATAACAGTTCCTCTTTTAAGTTATCAACACAAAGCCTTATCATCTTATCAGCCCCATTGCCGAACAGACAAACACATTACTTTAGCCACAGGACTGGTATGATAAGTGTATTAATGAAGCGGTAGTAGGACATACCTGAGGCCCACTTTTTGGGAACCATAATTACGCACTATCGGAATCGATATATTGCCAGTGACCTGGAATGTCAATGATGCCCCGGCACTTGTGACAGTGGACGGCTCCACTGATTATAACACACCGATTATAACACACTGATTATAACACACACTGTATAACCTGCACAAGGGAAGGACACTTACAATCGACACGCGTCGTATGCATTTTATAGACAGTCTGTAGACTTTAAGTTTACAAGTACCTATTAGGCATACTTGTTTATATAATGTGTTTTCTGAATTTCAATTGGGCCTGGGTGAACAACCGATGACGAGGACCTCTCCAAGGACAAGTTCGATTAGGCGATCAGAAATGTGTTTTACATATTTTGAACCAAAACTCACCTAGGGGTGTGTACTTCTGGCATTTTCACTCAACTTTAAACAATATGTAAGAATGAACTGAAGGTGCAGTCTGCAGAGTAGTCGCGGCTATGGTGTCAGAGACTTCCTTGTTTTAGAACCAATCGACACCAGAGCCCAGCTGATCTCCAGACCATACGCATCAATTGCAGATGCACAGATCTGATGTGTGAACTGCAGATACAGTAGGCCTATTATAAATTTTGTTATTTTCATGTATTTTAACGTAACATTATGTTTAAAGAGAATTAAAGCAATCCACGATATTCATGTATTCAATATCTGTCTCTTAGTTTTTATTGTCACGACTATTTTCGTGGAAGGAAAATATATTTGGTTAGAATCAGTTGTCTTAATTTAATCATTTTGTAATAGGCCTATATTGATTTAATTTGACCGATTTTTCATTTAAGTTCAATATGTGACAAAAAAAATCGTATGTTTGTCTTTCCTGCGCATGTCATTGAACGTTATGTAGCCAGCTCGCATTATATATATATATATATATATATATATTTATTTATTTATTTATTTATTTATCAGAT
>JAOPUD010000019.1:3730456-3744218 GCA_027122715.1 Trisopterus minutus
CAGATATAGAAGCCAATATTCACAACATAATTTAACGACAAACATGACAAACCCTATAATTAATTCGGACACACAATCAGGTGCATATTTTTGCTCCCATCAGTAGCCTATAATTATATGTTTCTCCCTGACTTCGTTGATTTGTTTTTGGACGCTAAAACACATACGAAAACGCACCAGACCGCGAACAATGCCGTGTAGCAGCATTGTTGTTCTCAGTGGAGGCGAACAACGGCCAATCACTCGCTTTTAATGGAGGTGCTGGTCTGACCTGTCACCCGTTTAGGGCGGAGGAGTTTGCTGCATGGGGAGGAAGTTCTAACGCGCCTGCTTTCCCCTCCAACCTTTCCCACCTCTCTCTGAATGACAGCAGGGCCATGAAACATAGCATCTGCGTGGGATGTGCTGCTGTCATGGAGGATGCATAGTAAAAATCAAAGTGGCGAAGATGGAGGTGATGGTGGTGATGAAGGTGAGGGTGGCTGTGGTAACGTTAGTCGTGGTGGTAGTGGAGATGGTTGTGGTGGTTGTGGTAGTGGTGATGGAGGTGATGATAGGTGATAGTGTGGATGTGCTTGAAGTGATGTAGCCTATATAACGTGCTTGTCACTAATTAGGACCACAACACCGCCCTCTGCTGGCAAGCTGTTTTATAACATATAATATTGTATTAATTGTATATATTTATTATTAATAATCTAGTTTAATATTTGAGTATATTGTAATTGTGTGCACCTTCGCAGATGAATAGACCTGCTATTCTATTGCATCAAATTGCTTCATGTATGAAACATAAATCCACCATTCAACCGTGACCTCGCCAGTCAGTGGCTTTTCTCTCGATTTAATGAGGATTTAGAGCCAAAACAGCAGGATCAGCTTTTTGCGCACGCAGGTCGTGACAACTAAAGTAAGGGATATCGGGGAGCGTGACAACATCCAAACATAACATCACATCATTTTAGTGGATTACCAAATTAAAAAATAATCCATAAACATTGCTGCTGCTTCTACTACTACTACTACTACTACTACTACTACTACTACTAGGCCTACTAATGATCAAACAAAAAATTATAACAATTTGTTGTTGTTTATTAATTTTACTAATTAATACATGTGGTGTGCTGTTTTTAATATCTATATGCTATTTTAAAAGGGCAGCGATGAGGTTATAGATCACAGTTCATGATAGAAGGCGGTACGGTCACGTGTTCACTGATGACCGTCTCGTCTACTTCCTGTTTTGGATTTAATTCTTTAGTTGCATTGAAGTTCACGTACAATTGACCGCGTGTACTCCGCTTGTGTGTATATTTTCAAGGCACACATTTTCAATGAGTGTATGACATAATCGGTAGGTGTCTTCGCCTGTCAATGAGCTGGAAGACCGTATTTGATCACGTTGACATCGGTTCCACATTCGGCCGTCAGCCATAAGGCAGCCAGGAGACAGGTAGCCAGCAGCGCCGCGGTCAGTCTACCGTGCCAGAGCCGCGTACCTTGCTGAACGACGAAACAAAACGTGCTCATCAGACAAAGCCATGGCGAACCTGCTTTCCCTGCAGTTCAGCGCCTCTGTCAGACACACTGGCAGGCTAGTGTCTCCGAAAGCCGCGTCCTTGACTCAGAGACGCTACAAGCAGGACTCTTCTGCAGAGTACCTGCACAAAAGCATTGTACCCTCAATGCATTACCAAAAGAGTCTGCCTCGGTGAGTACCTATTTTGAAGTCCATTTTCAATCAAGTTTTCTCACAGAAAGGTCTTTATTCTGTAGAGAAGGGGATAGAGTGACGTGAATGAATGAATGTAGGTGAAAGTGCACTGCTGATTGGGGCTTGGACGTGATGTAAACACAAGATGGCGGTGCTACAACCAATGAGAACAGTTGGACATTTTTGGGATGTACTAAATTCCATATCATGTTTTTTTTTTTCAGGCTCCCTGTTCCCAAACTAGAAGATACAATCAGAAGATATTTAGCAGCTCAGAGGCCGCTGTTGGATGATGACCAATTCAGGTGAATGCCCTGGAATATATTTGATTAAAAAAAAACAATAATATAACCTAACCTACAATTATGTATTCATATGCCTTCTATGTGATCCCAGGGCCACTGAGAACTTGGCCAAGGATTTTCAGAGTACGACAGGGAAGACTTTGCATGAAGAGCTGGTGGCCCAGGATAAGAGCAACAAGCACACCAGCTACATCTCCGGTGAGAGGCAACGCAGAGGAGTCCTAAGTTCTGTTAAATATACAGACGCACGTACACGTACCCCTGTGTCCCCACACAGTCTTATATATAACCACGAAAGTTTTGCGGCTGGCTTAGCGCTAATGGATTCAATCCCATTACCTTGCTCCTTGAACAAGACACCCTAACCTTGCATGCTACATAATGGCATCTGAAAGGCATTGTATGCCACTTTAGATTAAAGCCTGCTAAACGATTACAGAGTGAAGTCCTTTAGATATTTGATCCTAAGTGACACATTTCATTAATTAGCCAGTAGGGGCGTCTTTCCAAAGGGCCGCCTATGTTTAGACAGCAGACATTGGGGATTGATCCAAGAACCTTGTAGCTTAGTGGCATACACCCTTATCCCTTCTGGCCTACCCTGCCTCATCCACTCCCTTCCGCCCTACCCCCCCAGCGCCATGGTTCGACATGTACCTCTCGGCCCGGGAGTCCGTGGTGCTGAACTTCAACCCCTTCATGTCCTTCAACCCGGACCCCCGAGCCGAGTACAACGACCAGCTGGTCCGCGCCACCAACGTGGTGTGCTCGGCGGTGCGCTTCATGAAGACCCTGCGGGCGGGGGTCCTGGCCCCCGAGGTCTTCCACCTCAACCCGGCCAAGAGCGACACGGACGGCTTCAAGAGGCTGATCCGCTGGGTGCCCCCCTCGCTGTCCTGGTACGGCGCCTACATGGTGAACGCCTACCCCCTGGACATGTCCCAGTACTTCCGCCTCTTCAACTCCACCCGCGTGCCCAAGCGGGGCCGCGACGAGCTCTTCACCGACGCCAAGGGGCGCCACCTGCTGGTGATGCGGCGGGGCCACATGTACTCGTTTGACGTGGTCGACCCCGAGGGGAACATGGTGAAGCCGGCCGAGATCCAGGCCCACCTGAACTACATCCTGGCGGACGAGAGCCCGGCGGCGGCCCACCCTCTGGGGGTGCTGACCAGCGAGAACCGGGACGTGTGGGCGGGGCTGCGGGACCAGCTGGTGGCGGCGGGCAACGGCGAGACGCTGCGCGAGGTGGACAGCGCGCTGTTCTGCCTGTGCCTCGACGACGAGGTGATGCGCGACCACATCCACACCTCGCACAACATGCTGCACGGCGACGGCTGCAACCGCTGGTACGACAAGTCCTTCTCCGTGGTGCTGGCGCGGGACGGCCAGACCGCCATCAACTTCGAGCACTCGTGGGGCGACGGCGTGGCCGTGCTGCGCTTCCAGAACGAGATCTTCAAGGACACCACGGAGAAGCCGCTGGTGCACCCGGGCTCCCTCGCCGCCGGCGCCGGCAGCGGCGCGGACTCGGCGGCCGCCGTGCGCCGGCTCCACTTCCACCTGGACGACGGGCTGCGCGCCGGCATCGACGCCGCCAAGCAGAACTTCGACGCGGCCGTGTCGAAGCTCACCATCGACGCCTTGGAGTTCAAGAAGGGCGGGAAGGAGCAGCTGAAGAAGCAGAAGCTGAGCCCCGACGCGGTGGCCCAGCTGGCGTTCCAGATGGGCTTCCTGCGGCAGTACGGCCACACGACGGCCACGTACGAGTCCTGCAGCACGGCCGCCTTCAAGCACGGCCGCACCGAGACCATCCGCCCGGCCACCGTGCACACCAAGCGCTGCGCTGAGGCCTTCGTCCGGCGGCCGGGGGAGCACAGCGCGGAGCAGCTGGTGGAGATGCTGAAGGAATGCTCCAAGTACCACGGGCAGCTCACCAAGGAGGCCGCCATGGGTGAGTTATATTAGACATCGCTGAACAGATAGTATAAAATACAACCCATAGTTGGGTTTATTTTATGAATGGCACTTTGAAACGTCCAATCATTTTGTTTATCCCAATCAATATTACTTCTGGATGAGTAGGGATAAAAGATAAAACTAATTAATTAAAGCTTTAATAATGATTTTGTTACTTTTAGGGATGGCGGTTTGATAGCTTCCCTACTCTAGTCTCCTCGCCAAGCTGACAGTTCCTTCCCCTCCTCTCCTCTCCTCTCCAAGGTCAGGGATTCGACCGCCACCTCTTCGCCATGCGCTACCTGGCCAACGCTAAAGGGCAGGCCCTCCACGGCCTGTACCAGGACCCGGCGTACGCGGCCATCAACCACAACGTCCTGTCCACCAGCACCCTCACCAGCCCCGCCGTCAGCCTGGGCGGCTTCGCCCCCGTCGTCCCCGACGGCTTCGGCGTGGGCTACGGCGTCCACGACGACTGGATCGGCTGCAACGTGTCCAGCTACCCGGCGCGCGACGTCCACGAGTTCCTGCGCTGCGTCGACAAGTCTCTGGAGGACATCTTCACCGTGTTGGAGGGGAAGGCCCTGGTCTAACAGGGCTGCTTTGGTGATTTTGCGTAAGGGCACAAACGATGCAGTGATTGTGGAAAGTAATAGCATTAGGAGGGGGGGGTGTGCTATGGTAATATTTATTTAATTAATATACTGTAAGGTAAAGTCGAATCGACAAAATTAACTTTACTAGTATATTTATAAGTGGCTTACTGTAAACGGGACTTGATTAGCTTCTGACAAGTCACGCATTGAAATACTAGAAACCGTTAACAGCCTTAGTGAAACGTAACTAGTTTGACATGGTATGGTAACTAGTTGCCATGGTATGGTAACTAGCTCCCCATGTCAAAAGTACGTACTTCATTCAAAGCCTTGTGCTTTTCTAAAATGTGGAGAGAAATAAAGTTATTTTATTTTGTAAAAGTTTGTTTATTTACCAAATGTAATTGACAACAAAGGACATTTCTATAAACCAGAACAACAACAGTTGTTCAAAAAATCTTCCAACAAAGAAATCAAAATAGAAGGCTTCATCACAAAAGAAAAAAAGTACAAAAGCTGTACGTACAACAGGTTTAAAATTAAAGCAATTCAAAAGTCAGTAGGAATCATTTTAGATGGGCTTGATTTTGAAGTGTAGGCCGATTAGACTGAAGACGAGACATTTCAGGTCCTGGACCAGGTAGTAGAAGACACGGAGACCCTCTGGATCTCTGCACAAGACAGGAAGATAAGGAGGTTTTAGAAACGTTGGTCATCAACCAGGCACCAAACCGCCACAGCAGAATACTTCAACCAGGCCTGTTGACCAAGTTCTTCAACTCAGTGCTTCTGCAGCCCAGCATTCTTTGTACAGGTATGTATGCTGTCCTATGGAAATTTGAAAGGAAGTATAACCATTAGAAATACTTACTTAGACTGGTTTACGTCAATCAAGGAGCCGATCTTCGATGTTGTGAAGGAAATGTGTTCATCTCCAATGACTATCTCCAACTCCTGTGGAAATGGAGAAACAGCTGAGCTTCATGGACCGAAACAGCAATGTTTTGTTATGGATGGACCATCCATCCGGAAATATAAATAACGTATTGTGGAGCTTAAATGGTGACTTCATGATGATTTGCAGCAGGTCTTTGATATCGAATAATAAGAGGATCGAACCTGTCTTCCGACTCTATCGGGTGGTGGCCAAAGCGCGTCGTCTTCCTTGGTTATTTCACTGTCGTCAATGATCCTTTTGAGTTCCTCCATCACACTCTTGTGAACATAGGCCTAAAACAGTCAACAGGGAATGAGGTTCAGTGGAATTGCTTAAAGAAACACGGGTATTTCATACCACAAATCACAATTGTTACGATAAATTAAATCATTACCTCTTTCCGGATCATGACGTCGTTCTTGTAGTTGCTGTTGTTCGCATATCTCAGTTTTCCTGCAGTACAACAATCGGCGTTAATACTCGAGTTTGGAACCATATGACCCGACCCATTCAAACAGCAAACACAACCACAAGTCAGGGTCAACCAAAAGCACGCAGACCATGAGAGACATGCAAAACCATATTTGATTCTAGAAGCAATCAAATGCATTCGCCTCGGGTTCCGAGCAGGCCCTATTTGGCATTTTTAAACAAAGCTGGAACAGAAGTGTAACATTGGCGCGGTGGCCATCGGGTCCCAGCGCGGCCTGCAGCAACACACCGGGCCTCACTAACTCACCGTCAGGTCGGAACTCAAACTCTAGGAATTCGTGTCCGAATTTCCCCTTGTGCCCGACATAATATCTCAAATAGAAGTCGCTCGTGGACATCCTAAAGCCTTCAGTGTTTCTGTATTTTGTAAACGGTCCGATTGAAAGAAACACAAGGGGGCTAGCGCCGCGATCCTACTTCACCACCGCGCTGCAGTTCCTGCGCATGCGTACGTTGGAGCGGCGGTGTCCGTCGCGCTGTGATGACGTCGGCATCGGCACCGCGCACGCACACACGTGTGGTCACAAGTTGAAAGATGGCTGGTTCGGTTTCCCAGCAGCTTGAGGAACTATTAAACCCTTTACCAAAATTCGCAGACCCCGAGAACGACCAGGACGACGAGACTAAAGCCCAAGTGGATGACCGGTTTGACGAAGACGATCACGAAGATCACGAAGATGGGTTCGGCCTCAGCAATCTGCGAAAGCACAACACGTCTCTGCTGGCTGAGACCGATCGCCGATACGTGGGAAAGGCAGTATCTCGCAAACAACTGCTTAAGGAGATGGGGCAATCAGACGATGAAGAAGGAGATCATGATGATGACGAGGAAGAAGATGATATGACCGAAACGAGAGGTGAGGACGACGATGATGATGATGATGAAGAAGACGAAGAGATCGATTCCGACGAGTGTGATGACATTGCGTCTGGGGGCGAAAGGGAGACGCAAGACGCGCAGCTGACAGGGAAACCAAATGGTACGGTCAAAACCCTCGTGTCTAACAAGAAACGTACAGACTTCGTGTGTGCTGAGGGGGTGGACTTGCAAAAGTTAACAGAAGGGATGGACGATCTGGGAGCCAGCGATGATGACGATGGGAGCGATGATGATGATGATGATGATGATGGAGAGGAAGATGATGATGATGACGATGATGACTCTGAAGACGAGGATGAAGACCAGGGCACAGTGAAGACCTTCTCTAAAGAGAAGGTGGACGAGGAAGTGGAGAAGGGCAAGGCCGTGAAGAATCAGCTCATCCTGTGGGACCAACTGCTGGAAGGACGAATCAAGATCCAGAAGGCTCTCGCCACGGCCAATCAGCTTCCACAGCCGCCGACGTTCCCAGAGTTCAAGCGGCAGGGCGACGCGGATTTCGCCGGGGCGCTGAAGAACAGCCACAAAGCCCTGAAGGCCCTCCAGCGGTCTCTGGTGGAGCTGCAGGACCAGCTGCTGCACCAGAACCCCGACACCCGGCCCATCGCCCTGGGGAAGACCTACGGCGCCGCGGCGGCCAATAGCGACGACGAGCTCAGCGAGGAGGCGGAGCCGGAGCCGGAACCGGGCGCTGGCCCGGGCGCCACGAAGCGCAAGCTGGACGTGGGGCAGTACCCGGGCTTCATGGCCAAGCGCTTCGCCGCCTTCCAGCCCTACTGCAACGGCACGCTGCAGAAGTGGCACGACAAGACCCGGCTGACCACGGGCAAGAGCAGCAAGGGCTTCGGCGCCTTCGAGCGCAACATCGTCACCCAGGTGGAGCAGGTGCTCCTGGACAAGGAGCGGCTGCTGAGGCGCACTCAGACCCGACGCACCGAGTACCGAGTCCTGGGGAAGAGGGACACGTCGTCGGCCACGGCGCCGCCCGAAGAGGAGCCCGCCGCGCCCCCGGGGGGCGGGGAAGAGGAGGAGCCGGCGCCCGCCGACGAGCAGACGACGAAGGCCAACCGGCACCTCAAGGACCTGGACGAGGACATCTTTGACGACGACGACTTCTACCACCAGCTCCTCCGGGAGCTGATCGAGCGCAAGACGAGCGCCGCCGACCCCAACGACCAGGTGGCCATGGGCCGGCAGTGGCTGGCCATCCAGAAGCTGCGCAGCAAGATCAAGAAGCGCGTGGACACCAAGGCCAGCAAGGGGCGCAAGGTGCGCTTCACCATCCACAGCAAGCTGGTGAACTTCATGGCGCCGGTGGACAACAGCCCCATGAACGACGAGGCGCGGACCGAGCTGTTCCGCTGCCTGTTTGGCAAGAACTCGCCGCTGGAGGGGCCGCAGGTGAGCGCCATGTGAAAAAGGAGGTTGATGTCGGTGAGGCCTTTCGTGCCCCATGGCGTCCCCGTCGAGAAGTCACCCCCCCCCGGACTGTGTGGGTTCATGTTCTCAGGACCGACGATTGTTTTGTATGGATTTGAGCATGAGGGAACGGGAGCGGATGAAGGCCATTGCTTTGCAGATGAGCCGTGTCCTTGGTTAGCAACGTTTCTATAATGTGTATAAGCAAAGTATCTGTATAACTTTATAATAGCCTTTTAAAACGCTGATCTGTTTTCATCTGTTTTTCTACCATAAAGTCTATGGATTGTGACAATGTCGTTCTGTTGACCAAATTATTAACCAATTGTGTGCCTTTTATGCACAATTGAAATAAATGTAGGGATATTGAGATAAATCTTAAATATATTAGTTTGTAGTATGTAGTTACCCCAAATATAACTATACAGTAGGGGTCCAAGCAAACATATACAGATTCTACTTGGGGGTGCACATTCAAATCACGTGCAACATGATACATAGAGTCCAACAAACGAGTCCATTCACAAGACCTAAAAATAGATTTATTACCTGAGAAATGAACATAAAAAAACTGTACAGAAAGCAAAACATCTCTAAACAGGCCTCGTTCACCTGACTTATGCGGTTTAACATGGTTCAAGTGAAACAGTTAGAAAAACATTGGCTCATTCATTTGAACATCACCACTTCATGTATTTGCAGCCTGAGGATTTTATCCCATACTGTTAAACATAACACCAGGAGGTAACTTTATTAGACCGCAGAGGGAATGGCCTTTTGTCACATCAGATGCACATCTTGGAAGATCACCATAAATAATGTTAATCAAAGTTTCGAGATTCATGGCATAATTGGTGACTCATGTTCTTTCTTTGGTGTTTTATCATGGTACTAAACAGAATGAATTGGAAGTTTGGTTTCTTTGTAGGATGCTAAATTACAAATAGACAAAACTGAAATTTATTCTTAAAAACATCAGATCTGTCCTAAGGTTGCATTGATAATTGTTTGCAGATATTTATCTTATAAAGCCCTGAAATTCAGACAGCACTAAACAGCATTGCATTTTCCTTTGACATTTTAGGAACGTAAATCACTGGCCAACAATTGTTCCGCTTCTTTGAGAGCAAGACTATGACTATAAAGTAGTTGAGCCGAGTCTTAAGCTAGGACTATTTTAAGACTTGGCTCAAGTCAAGGCAATCACATAAGGTAGTTCAGAAAATAATGTCAAAAGAAGATGCGTGTTCCCTTTTTTCATCGTCCTTAGTCAGGCAAGAAAGGGACCATAGCAAAAGAGGTTCTTTATTTCGCATTAAGCCCTTCCTGTCGAAGAATGCATTGTGGTCAATGGGGGCGACTGCTGGGCTCAGTGTTTTGCAGGTTCTGAGTCAGTCCGTAGTCGTCCAGGCAGCCGCTGTTCTTCCTTGTTAAACCCCCGTTGAGGATGTCCTGGATGTGTTGAACTATTAGGTTTATGGCAACTGTATCACAAGAAGAAGAAGATTTAACGGAATTAATCGGATTGGAGGGTTAGGGATTTAAGACAACTTAAGACAACTTATTCATTTCAAACATGTATGATTTTTTTTTTTACGAATACTGTGATTATATTCATTAGATTTAATCATATCGTAATTTCCATTCCAGTGAGTCGGAAGAAATTAAGCTAACCGAGGTTGTCAGCGCCTCTGGGTATGATGACGTCAGCGTATTTCTTGGTCTAGACAGGGGACACGAAGGTTAATGTTATCAATTCAGTACATTCTCAGAAAAGGTGGAACTAGGCTTGACGGGGCCAGGCTATTCACCGGTAGACAGAACTCCTCAAAGGCCGGTTTGACGAACATGATGTACTGGCTGAGTACGCTCTCCAAGTCCCGTCCTCGTTCACAGATATCCCGAAGCACTAGGGGGCCACAAACACAAAGTTGGAACAATACATGTTAGATAGAGTAGCACAATTCAACTGTTCACTGCTTCACTTCAACACATTTGTATTATTTGGAACTGTGGCTGCACAATATTTGAAACCAACATGGCAAATGTAGCCCTACAGAACAAGGTATACGATAGCCCTGCTTCAGGTATACGGTTTATTGAACGTTTAATCCAATGAGTGCATACATTACTCACGTAGCTCAAGCCAGCAATAATAGTACCAGAGGTAAGAGTTTGAACCCTGCTTCCCAGTTGGAATCAAACCCTCAACCCAGGCAGTGTCAATGCCATGTTCTACCAGTTGAGGTAGACAAGACCTACTATGCAGACCCCATAAAAGTAGACTCACAACTATATGGCTGTGATGATTGTTGTCCCTACAACGTGAGGTTGTGTGTTGCTCACCTCTGCGTGATAGTCTGGTATCGGCGTCCGTGTCGACGAACAGCTTCATTTGGAACATGTCGCGGATCTCCTGAGCGTAGAACATCAGAATGCCCTCACAGAGCACCACGTCTGCTGGGTACACTGTCACAGTCTCCTCCTTCCTGCACTCAACACGCAAAAGCAATTTTTGTTACTTCTTCAGAGGTAAAGATTTTTTTCAGAATTAAATATTTTCTCAGGGCAGGGGAAATGGTCTTTGTTCTCGTCCTGGATATGCCCGAACATATCAGTAACTCATACATTTCACATAAATAATTTGCATAAATGTTTCTGCAAACTGCACTTATTTAGTCACAACACACTTTTGTCTCGGGATAAGCAATTTTTTTCCCCCGGGAGCCAACCTGGATGATACGGCATTTCTGTTATTGGTTGCTTTTTTTGACATTTTTGTATTATAGCGCACTGGACGGAACCGAAGACAAAATCCCCACCTCGTGAACAAAAAAAGGATTCTGTGCCAACACCAAAAAAAAAACCGCGTCAGGATGAAATAAAAGAAAGACAAGCCTACCTGGAATGGATGACAAAGTCGTACACTGGAAGCTGCACTATTTTGCCCTCCAAGATGTCCCACAAGGTGGAGATGATGAGGTCATTATCGAACGCATCTGAGCAGGGAGACAGAGGGTGAAGAAGAACGATGACAAGCAGTGCCCAGCCTCATGGGGTCACTTCCCCTCCCTTCTTGCATCAGAATACTGCGAATTCTACACCGAAATGGTCCCCGTCATCACAGGACCACAGCCCAACTACCAACAGCTTAGGCACCGCAGGGCGACACAAACAGTACAGCAGAGGTGCTAATCATTGCTTTCCCCTTTTGACCCATTGTTCCTGGAAAACACAGGCACTCAAACAGGGCAAAATATCAATAAGTTGATTGATATTGTCTGGCTTGGCATTATACTGTCATTTATACAGTGATTTTCCAGGAGAAACATCTTAACAGTTACCAAGGACAGCACAACATGTACATCACAATATTACAAAACACTATTGTCCAAGGCTTGACCCCCTTCATAATATCGTAGTATATCGTAATATCGTAGGATACTATATCATAGTATCGCTAACCCGGACCCCCCCGAGCGAGGGCTATAGATACCTGGATGGTCGAAGTTGAACTGTCCCTTCAGAGCTCTGGCTTTCTGCTCCGGGGTGAGCACTCTGTAGAAGCTGTCCAGGCTGAGGATCACCACCTGCCTATGGTGGTGGTCGATCTTGTTCTGCCCCAGAAGCTCCATGATCTTACTGCACACCGACGACTGCGGCCAGGGGGGGAAAAACAAACACGCATCGCTCAAGTAATGATGGATGGAAAAAAAATGGATATTGAGCTTTTATTCAAAGCAACGAATAGTGAATACAGACGCATTTCATTAAGGAACAACGATGAGTACATACACTGCACAGTCAAGGTATACCGCTTTACATTTTTTAAGTGCTTGAAGGGAATATGTCACTACACTTTAAATGTGCAATATGTTCTTTCAAATAGGAATTTAGGCACACCACGATTGAGGCCATAGTATGCCCTGATTTGACGCAAAGGGTTTATCCTTCTATGACTCATATTGTCAAAAAGAAAATCCATATACAAAACATAGACCGCAACAGAGGAGGGGTAAACGTTTAAAAGAACAGGTGTCTTAATGAACGGTTGAGTACCAGGAAGTCTAAACCACGAGAGACTCTGTCTCCCATCCCTCACTTTCCCATCTGCTGCGTATCATCTGAATTAAAAACACGACGGAATTCGCGGCCCACTTTACTCCCCTGTTACTGAACAATACGGATACAATTAAGATAACGTGTTACCCTCAATTGACAGGGATTGATGTAGCCTATATATTTTTTAATGCAGAAATCTTGGGAAAATATTTCAAACTCCTTGGAAATTTGAATAAGAAATGGGACACTGATACATTCTGTCTGAGTCTTTTAATGTCCTTCCTTATTATTCGTTTATGGGTCAAATTATATAGTTTGTTTCAGACAGAAAAGCAATGGTAGGCCTACCTACTATTTTGTGTTATAATCTAATCCTAACCATGAATGATAGAATCTTCAAGAAGTCCATATTAGCATCATGTAATGGCCGCATTGTAGATACCAAACAGACCATCCCTTTATATTTAGAAGACAATACCTCTGAACGGTTAACAACGAGTGTCGCATAGCACCATTTATCCAAATCAAGTAAGGACAATGGTTATTCGTCTTTAAACAAAACCGTTTCGGCATCAGGTTTTGAGAAAGTGACCTACATTATTCGGATTACCAATGTCAAAACGACATACTAAAAGGTCGGGCCGCCTGAATGTAGTGGATGTCAAGAATCGGGTTACATTCCATCCTCAGCGTCTTTACATCTGGCCTAATTCCATAAGAAATCGATCAGATCTGAATCAGCTGTTTGTCATGCAAAAAGCTTCATGTCATCATGAACCCGATGACACGTGTGCGATCTAATACAGGTCCCCCCAAACCATCTATAATGCATTCCAATGGTTCAATCCTATTTTTTTATTACTACCCGATAGAAACAGCCCCAAAAGGTGAGTCTCATCCAGCCTTTTAAGTGTTGGGAGAAATAAACAACAAATAACAAAAAAAAACCACTGCAATGGTGTATAATCGCTAACCTTGCCACTGGCAGTTCCTCCAGCGACACCGATTAGAAAAGGTTGCCGATTGTTCTGATCATTCGCGGTTCGGTCATCCGGCTTTGTTTCGTCGTCCCCTGCCATGCTTCATCTGCAGCGCGGCGCCCACTGACAGCTCACCGGAGGTGCGGGCCGCCGGATCGACTCCTTGTTGATGGGGAAGATGATGCTGCTGCTGATGATGATGATGATGATGACGAGGAAGATGACGATGAAGTACGATGGTGGTTATCGTGATGTTAGGACTGCTTGGGGGTGGTGGTGGTGTTGGTGGTGATGATAGCTGGCAGTATGTTAAAAAAAGCTTTTATTTAATTTACACACGCCGTGTGTGTGTGTGTGTGTGTGTGTGTGTGTGTGTGTGTGTGTGTGTGTGTGTGTGTGTGTGTGTGTGTGTGTG
>JAOPUD010000019.1:3750980-3763287 GCA_027122715.1 Trisopterus minutus
TGTGTGTGTGTGTGTGTGTGTGTGTGTGTGTGTGTGTGTGTGTGTGTGTGTGTGTGTGTGTGTGTGTGTAGGCCAGCACATCCAGCTCCCCGGGGGGGCGTTCGCCTACACAAGGAGGGAGCCCCTGGGTGTGTGTGCGGGGATCCTGGCGTGGAACTACCCCTTCATGATCGCTGCCTGGAAGTGTGCCCCGGCCATCGCTTGTGGTCAGTGTGTGTTTGTGTGTGTTTCTTATTTGTGTTTGTGTTTGTTGGCTTGAGTCCTTGGTTTGGTCAGGGTTTTTTTCCTTTTGGTTTTGAGATTCTGCATACTGGGTCGCTCCTCGAACAGAAACCCTCCCCTGAGCGTGGGTTTGTTTTATCCTACTTCCCCGCTACTGCTGGTCGTTCCTAGCATTTCGTGGTTCTTTTTTTTTTGGAAGAGGCTTTCAACTGGCTCAAAGCCAGACTGGTCATCAGAGATCAGCACGCCCTCACGGTGCTCCCACTCCATGTGATTCAACACAAACGTTTGAGGAACCAGAATCGGTTCAAAACAAGTCAACGACAGTCATGGTCCATCTGTGCTTCAGTACATAGACATGACACGACGCAAAGCAATATATATCATATTGTATGGGAATGTTTCTGGGTGGAAGAAGGTGTTGTGTTGCAGTGGAAGGGGGCGGGGGGACATGGACTTGTATCATTTTCTTCTTCTCTTCTCATTCACTATGCATCCTCCCTCCTCCCCACCCAACCCTCCACCAAAAGGCAATGCCATCGTCTTCAAGCCCTCTCCCATGACGCCCGTGACGGGGGTGATCCTAGCGGAGATCTTCCACGAGGCGGGGGTCCCGGCGGGCCTGGTGAACGTGGTGCAGGGCTGCGCCGAGACCGGCAGCCTGTTGTGCCACCACCCCAACGTGGCCAAGGTGTCCTTCACCGGCAGCGTGCCCACCGGCAAAAAGGTACGTTAGGGCGGCCATGTTGTCTCTGGAAGCTCGAGTGGATCTATGTTGAAATTGGTCTGCTTTCTTAAGTCTCAACACTGAGCTCTGCCTTAACCCTTTATATTTTTAAACCAGGGATCAAAACCTACCAGTCTTCAGTGACATTTTGCTTATTTTGACTACTTTGATTACTTAAAGTGATTGTCTTTTATTGTTTATCCTTTAAATGTCTTAAAGCAGCTTTAGAAGGGGAACATATAAAAATGCATGCCTTGCCTCACGATGATACGACTCAGAAGTTTGAAACCGGGTCCAGGTAACTGGTACAGAAGAGTGGAGTGGTGAACTTGGTGACAGTAAGGGGTTCTTGTTTTATCGTTGGATCTCCCCAGGTCATGGAAATGTCCGCCAAGACGGTGAAGCATGTGACCCTGGAGCTGGGGGGCAAGTCTCCTCTGCTGATCTTCAAGGACTGTGAGCTGGAGAACGCCGTTCGTGGGGCGCTGATGGCCAACTTCCTGACCCAGGGCCAGGTAGGGTGTAGTCCGGTGGTTTCGTGGCCTGGAATGAACTGGGCTTCACATAAATCTCAGGGCCATGCAGGTTGGTCGAGGATATAAGTGTGTGGTAAAGGACTTTTAACTTGATTGAGTATTGAAGATTATCTCAGTATTCTCCTTTGTTATTTAGGGTTAGCCATTTGTTGCTGTTTGGTTGTCTTGGTTTTGAAGAGGTTTTGCTGCTTGGGTATTTATGCTACACTAGCTTTTAAAGGAACAAATAAAGTATTCCTTAGAGCCTTAAGGTAATTCAATCTTAATGTTTGACCGTATAGCTGGCATGTCAGTGAACAGACCGGGGTGTTCTATTGTTCATTAACCTGGAGATACAGTGACACAGAAAGTGCAGTAAGTTAATGTTTAATCGGACTGTCAAAGTATCTCCCAAAGACCTGCAAAACTAAACAACTAAACAGCCAGACCCATGGCTGTGCTACAGAGCAGACCTTTTGTGACGTGCTCTGCTGGCTACACAAACACCCTGTGTCTCTTTTGTGTTCTAATTGAGTGCTGAGTGGATGAACATGACCCACCTTGCATGTACCACCGCTTCACAGCAAAGACCTGCACCGTCAACCCTGTCCATTATCTTTTCATCTGATCCGCGGTGGAACAGGTTTGCACCAATGGAACCCGGGTGTTTGTCCAGCGGGAGATCATGCCCCAGTTCCTGGAGGAGGTGGTGAAGAGGACCAAGGCCATCCCCGTGGGTGACCCCCTGCTGGCCGAGACCCGCATGGGGGGTCTTATTAGCAAGCCCCAGCTGGACAAGGTCCTGGGCTTCGTCGCACAGGCCAAGAAAGAGGTGCGATGAGACTGAGATGTCTTTTGGATCCATCAGGCGATCTCGGGTGGTCAGATTTTGTTTTAAACAGATCTGTTGAGGTTATCCGATTGGTTCATCTCAGATTATCAGATGTGTTCGGATCATTGCAGATATTGATACAATACAGTAGAAAGCATTTCTAAACTACCTTCCAGGCATTTTATAACAAGAGAAGCTACTCAGATATATAGAGCTAGGACCAGGGAGGCTCAAAGGATCAGATTCGTACCACTTGATTGTTCTCATAGTGTGTTAAACATAGTGCGTACAACCAAGTGTATTCAACTCAAAATAAGCAAAATTATACTACATAATTTTTAAATACTTGATCCTGATTGGTCAATGATGTGGATTTGAGTTGAGCATCATGAAGTCAAGTTAAAACGTCAGTCTGGTTCAGTTCAGGTTCACAGCTGCACTTGTTTAAAGAGCTCGCATTGCAGCTGCCAAGGGGCTGACACGTACCACAAACAGGTCTAAGATGCAGAAGTAATTAGACTACAAATGACCTAAGATGCTGAGGGAATTAGAATAAAAACAGCCTTCAGGGACTCTGGGATTCAGGTCGGGGAATAATCAGAGAAGAAGTCCATGTCTACTGGCGCTCTCCCAAGACAGACTTGTGCAATCCTTATCATATCTTACCGTGAACTGGACCAATCCAGTGCGGGACCTCTTGATGCTGTTAATAAATCAATAAATGATATCTCTACTTCTTCTTTGTTGCAGGGAGCGAGGGTTCTTTGTGGCGGAGAACCGTTTACCCCCAGTGACCCAAAACTGAAGAACGGCTTCTTCATGTCCCCCTGTGTTCTTGGTCAGTTCTTCTATGTTATATATTATTTATATATATTTAGGGGATAGGCTAGTGGTTAGTTGGGTGTTTGACTCCCAGCAGAAAGGTTTGTCTGCGGCCTACCCTGATCAAAGCGCCCTAAACACTACCAGCTCCTTACCGACATTTATCAGTGAAAAAATGGCTGTTAAAGGACGAAATAGTATTTGTGGAATATGTTTTAATCTTTTCTCTGAAACAACCCTTGGGTAGAGTGTAAACTGTTGTTGTTCCCCCGCACCCCACCCCCAACGTGCAGATAACTGCAGGGACGACATGACCTGCGTGAAGGAGGAGATCTTTGGGCCTGTGATGTCTGTTCTCCCTTTCGACACTGAGGATGAGGTGCTGCAGAGGGCAAACAACACCACCTTTGGCCTGGCCTCCGGAGTCTTCACCAGGTCAGACCGTCACCTCCACCGTTTAGAGACACTTGATCCATCGGACAGACGGATGGACTTATACTCTGTATACTATTGTATTTATGCTATACTCTGCTTGTCTTCTTCATGCTGTAACTGCATTCCTTTGGCTACACAAAACACTTTGCAGCCCTGCAGCGGTTTCCCCACTCTGTATGTCTGGTCTTTCTGTCTGGTTGTCAATCTGCCAGGGGTTTACTCCTGATTGCCTGGCGTTATCCTAATTTAATAGTCACTTACAGCCAGCCGCTTTGAACTTCTGGACTGGGGAGAGTGATGATCAACCGACTGGCGAACGGTTGCTGCAAGGGTGGAAACAGTTGCAACATTCCATTTGTTGCGCAAGTGCGGTGCTCTGCTTTCACCCCTACTTCTGAGCCAGGATATGTCTCATGCTTAAAACTCGTGACTATTTCATTTTTATATTAATTTCGTGCTTGCTGTTACACAATTCGATCATCATTAAAGTATGTTTGTCATAACATTCATTCAGTCTACTATGCAATTTGGATAAACAGTACATAGACATTTCTAATGTGGTGTGTATCCAAATGGAGAGCTCTGAACGGACCGCTAGGCAGAGTCTAACCCGTCCGCTTAAGACCCACCTCTGTGTCATAACGTTCCATTTGTATTCCTTGTTTGTCCCAAACCGTTTGTGATGTGTAGTCACGAGATGCATGGTCTGTTTGCACCCAACAGGGACATCTCCCGCGCTCATCGAGTGGCTGCCAACCTGGACGCTGGAACCTGCTACATCAACACCTACAGCGTCTCCCCCGTGGAGGTGCCCTTTGGGGGGTACAAGATGTCAGGTGAGACCCTCCCCTCCAGTAGGAACCCTACCAGGCTAACTGTTTTGTTTGTGTGTTTGTGACACGTTGGTGTTCTTCAAAATAAAAGCGCAGTCTTATTCTCTGGCAATTAGCTTGTTGTTCAATGCCATGTTCTGCTTGGGTGAATAGGATGTGTGTTTATTTATACATGTACCATTATACTAGACCCTAGCCACTGGACAGTAGAGTAACTTAACCAGGTGATGTACTGATCCGACTCCTATAGGACTTCACCATGGTTGGTAAAAAATACTACTGTAGTACCTCACAATGTATAGCACTGATCCTACTGTAGTACTTCACCATATGTTGTACTGATCTCGTACCATAGATAGTACTACAGTATGTATCCTACTGCAGTACCCCATAGTACTTATACTGCTGTGTTTTGGCAGGCTTTGTACCATAGATAGTACTACAGTATGTGTCCTACTGCAGTACTCCATAGTGCTTATACTGCTGTGTCCTGGCAGGCTTTGGCAGGGAGAACGGCCAGGCGACGGTGGATTACTACTCCCAGCTGAAGACTGTGATAGTGGAGATGGGCGACGTCGACAGCCTCTTTTAGACACCACTCACTCACACACACCCACTCACTTCGTGTTTTTCCAGCCCTGTATTACTGTGTGGCGTGTAATTTAGACAAACGCCCGCCGCTAGCACTATGAAGCCACTACGTCACTTGAGCTGAGCACAATTACTTGTGTAACGCAGACCGAAACAGCTGCAGAAGTCATGTGAATAAAGACGAATCTGTTGACTCTTTGGTGTATTTTGTGTACTGGTGAACACAATCCATTCATGATACTTTTATTGAAAGGGCAATTTTATAGAGAGGGTACACTGCACATAGATTGCAGATATTTATGCATGTTTCAAAGTCACATCTGGACAGATTCAGATTTCTTTATTAATCTATGTGTAAACTGATCTGCAAAATATGTATATGGCAAATATAAACTCATAAATGTACAAAAAAACAGAACGCATGTAAAGTTAGATGGCTTTTAAGTAAAAGATAAAGTTAGTTCAATTAAAACAGTAGGTGCACATACCATTAGTGTGAAAATCCTTAACCGGATGTAGACCGGTACTTACAGGAAGAGTAGCTATAAATCCGGTTCTCATATGACTGCTGAATTTTAGTCTTTCGCTGTCGTTTTAAAAAATGCAGGTAAGTTAACAAAAATTCACAAAGGTATCTACTAGCTGATGTTGATTTGAACGTGTAAATTGTTTTTCTGAAACTTGCTCATAATGCTTGAATGTGTTGTATAGGCAGGGGACCCCGATTCCTTTATAAACGTCGCCTTTCATTCAGATCAAAATGTGCAGTGCCTTGTTTATGTTCCTTTTTACCATTTTAATATTAAGATTTGATCGCACGTTTCCGTTCAAACATGCCTTAATTGTTGATTCCAAACAGCAGCGAGAGGAGAAGCAGCTGGAGGCGTCCGTGGACCTGCTGATCTCTCGTGTCGCACATCTGAAAAACGCTCTCCACAACTTCATCTACAAGTTGGAAAATGAATTCGAGAGACTGGCATGGTACGACCTCGTTCAACACTGTCCGATCTCTTAGCTTGCTGCTCCTGCAATTAAAAAAAAACAAAAAACCATCTAAAGCAAACATCCAATCGAATCCGTAATCCACAGGCCGTCTGTCCTGGACAACTTCGCCCTGGTGTCCGGGCAGCTGAACACCATCAACAAGCTGCTGAGGAACGAGAAGACGCCCTCGTTCCGCAACCAGGTCATCATCCCGCTGGAGCTGTCTCCTGACCGGGACGACGAGCTGGCGGTAAGGAAATAATGTTTTCATTCATTCGTGCATCTTTGATTTCTAATCATTAATAAAGGGTTTTATCTTATCTTTAACCCTGTCCTGTCCTTTCTGCCGTGACAAACACGATGAATAAAGTAACCCTAACACTGAATTTCCCCATGGTTTCCTGTTTCTGCAGAAACTAACAGAGCAGCGGGTGCCGGTGTTCAGCCATGAGATCGTCCCGGACCACCTGCGGACGAAGCCGGACCCGGAGGTGGAGGAGCTGGAGAAGCAGCTCAGTGCTGAGGCGGCTCGACTCGGCCCAGAGGCGGCTCAGGTGAGATTCAGCGAGTCTTGACTTAGTTTTGCGCTCAGCAAAAAATGGTAGTTTATGACTCCCATGAAAAGTAAATTCAAAAAGTTATAATGTGACTGCACTGAGTAGGTAGTAGGAACACCTGGGGTCTCTTTGTCGGTATTGCCCACAGAGGCTCTCGCTGTATACCTTGGGCTCCTTTCCAGAAAATGTTTCGGGGTTGGCTTTTTCTTTCCTACCTTCTGGTTAATTGATGTCAGACAGTGGCACAAAAAGCACATAAAGCAAATGGGAGATGGGCTTGTTGAGGCGTACGTTAATGAGTCTTATTCACATTTGAAAGAATCCTCAGACGCATAACCGTGTGAGGTAGCGGTGAGCATGGGGGTTGTACCATCGACGTACCTGCCGCAGCAGCTGTTTGGTGTGTCATTTGGTCTGAACCGATGGTACAATGGTTGGTATTAAACCTTTTAACCCTTTGTTTTTTGTTTGTGCCGGTCATTAGAAACAGATTCAGACCCTCAACAAGCTGTGTTCCAACCTGCTGGAGAAGCTGAAGGACCCGCGGGAAGACCGAGACCCCGAGAGCTCAGGTAAGAGTAAAGGGTTACACGGTGCAGAGCGCTGTAGTCTTTTTGCTCGGTTCTCCGTCTCAACATTAGGGCTCGAACCGAGCAAAAAGACTACAACCAAACTCGTTGTACGTTGGCCGTTTCGGGCCAACGTACAACGAGTTTGGTCAATGGGGCAGAAATCAGTGGGATTTACAAAATGCGATGAATGTGCACTGAAACACGACACAGTAGCTGTGTTTCGCTACGATACTTGAATTGGAACGTCAACGAACACCACCAGCCCCTCGTGAGTTGGACATTTTTGGAAACAAACGTTTGGTGTTGTTTTAATGACAGGTTTTTATCATGTGCGTAGGCAGCCATTGTGAAGCAGGCAGGGGCGACTCTAAATGAGCCAAATCCCCGAGACAGGACATAGTCAAAATGTCGTTTAGGGTGCGTCTTGCTGACGTACGCCTATAGGTGAGCTGGCGGACCCTATAGTATGCACATAGTTTTGGTAAGGGATCGAACCCAGTACCTTTTCAGCTCTGAGTCGAACACCCTAACCACCACTAGACCGCTAGATGGATACGGCTAATAGTTCTCCTGCTTCGTCTTATCTGTAAAGAGGATCTCTTGAGATGGCGACGGTACTGCACACTGAGAGGAGCCCTGACTCACAGGGACTCGGACCACATGTTGTTAAGAAGCAGGTGGGGGTTAGACAGTGCAGAGCGCTGTAGTCTTTTTGCTCGGTTCTCGGTCTCAACAGTAGGACTCGATCCGAGCAAAAAGACTACAACCAAACTCGTTGTACGTTGGCCTGGAAACGGCCAACGTACAACGAGTTTGGTCAATGGGGCAGAAATCAGTGGGATTAACAAAATGCGATGAATGTGCATTAAAACACGACACAGTCGCTGTGTTTAGCTACGATACCTGAATTGGAACGTCAACGAACACCACCAACCCCTCGTGAGTTGGACATTTTTGAAAACGAATGTTTGGTGTTGTGTTAAGGACAGGTTTTTATCATGTGCATTGTGATGCAGGCAGGGGCGACTCTAAATGAGCCAAATACCCGAGACAGGACCCGTAGTCAAGATGTCGTTGTCAACCACTCTATTTCAGCCTAGACAAACCGGAAAGGGGGCTCAGTGTTCAAAATACAGGAATTGTCCTTTAAGAGGCACATAGGGGTTGAACAGTACAGATACATGGGATTAAGGAGCAGGTAGGGGTTAGACCTCACTGAGGACAGGTCATTAATTAACCGGTAGGGTTTAAGACAGAGACGTGTCATTAAGGATAAGATGGGGTTTAGGGTGCGTCTTGCTGACTTTCGCCTATAGGTGAGGTGGCGGACCCTAGAGAACGCCTATAGTATGCGCATAGGTTTGGTAAGGGATCGAACCCAGTACCATTTCAGCTCCGAGTCGGAACACCCTAACCACCGCTAGACCGCCCGGCAAACAGCTTTGATTCTTGAGGATCAAAGCTCACTCACTGGCTCACCCCTCAACCCCCTCCTTCAGCCATGCGCCAGAACAAGCCCTCTTTCAACCCCGCCGACACCCTGGCTTTAGTGGGGGCCGTGGCCTTCGGGAAGGGCCTCTCCAAGTGCCGGCCCCCGGGCCCAGGAGCCCCCGGACAGGGGCCCATGATGGGCGGAGGACCCACCCTGCAGCAGGTCACCATCGGCGGGGCGTCGGGACAACCAGGTATCGTCGTGGTTACGTTTATCATTCTGAACTGTTTTCACATTTCACTTTTGTTTTTGCTGCACAAGTACGACCATAGTTGTACCAATAAACAAAATATCAGTGACATGGAATGACTTCCTTTAATTGATTCCTGATCCGAATTCCACATTTGTTTTCCTCATGGCGCCTCGCAGGGAAGATGCCAAGCAGCATAAAGACCAACATCAAGTCGGCCTCCGGCTCCATGCATCCATACAGCCGCTGAGAAGCTCTTCTTCAACTACGCCCACCAACTAGTCACTCACACTTCTTCACTTCCTGTACTCTAGCAAAAAAAAAGGAATAACGATATTGTTTCTTTTTATATGCCCCGATATTTCTATGTTACTTAATAAATGTTTACACCCAAACGATCGTGCTCGCGTTTTAAACTATATTTTACAGTCTATGGTTTTAAATCACACGTTTGTGTTGCGGTTAGTCGGCCACTAGGTGGCGGTAAAGTCTCACGGTTCAACTGACCGCTGTTCTTGACGTCCTCTTGACAGTCGTCTCTTTCTGTAGAGATATTTCCAATCTTAATGGAATCATAATCCACGTTTTAAGACGCTCGATTTTGGAACTTGTTCAGTCAAACGTAACAGCAAATCATTTGAGTGTTTTGTGATATTTAAATGCCATTGCATTTTCAATCAGGTGACATAAAATACACTTATTTTCAAAGGCTGAATAGATTGTAAATTGCAACAATGCCAATGGCCCAAAACGTGTATTCTTAACAAAACGTACACCTTATTTAATGTGTTTTAATACTCTGGACAATTTAATTTGATTATTCAATCAACACCAATGTGATATTCATTTAGTAGGAGGTCGCCCATGAGGCTCATGTATTATCCTTGTGTTGTCTATACTGTTAACGGATAGGATACCATGTATCACTGGTCCTATACCCCGCTGCATCCTCTTTATGCAGAGAGTAACAAGAGGGGTGGCGTGAGGGTAATGTGTGTGGACATCGCCGTGGCTGGCCTGATAATGTCAAAGTGTTTAATATACAAGAGGGGGGACTTGATGCTGACGTGTGAGTAGGGGGGTTCTCCCAGCTCTCGCGTCTGTCCACTCCGATCCCTGTCCCGCTGAGCCGACGCCGGCGCGACGGCAAAAGGACGTCGACCGCCGTGCGTTCACGGGGACGCGGCGGGACCCGTGCTGACCTACATACGCCCTCTGTCCCCGGCCGGGCCAGACGTGTCGCCCCGTCGCTGCTGTGACGGCCGGCTCCAAGATGGGCGAGGTCGCCCTGCATTCAGCAGCGATGACATTTCTAACTAGAAACTGTCCTGTAACGGATAATATAGACGTGTTCTTCCCTTAGACTTCTTCCCCTGACAATGAAGGCCTCTAGTTGTGTTTTGACAATCGTGGGATGGCACGCATTTGGTTTTTTGGGGTGGCTTGTACCTTCATTCCCTTGAGATGGGCAGAGTTTTTTTAAATGAATCCAAATTATTCGAATTTATGAAAACTTTCCCCCTAAATTGTGTGTAACCAAAATGCACAAAGAGGAGCTCAATCCAAAATAAATATAACAAATCAGTTTTAGCTTTGATTTCTTATGTATATATACCTATATATTTAGAAAAGCAGGCGTAATATTCAATCAAATAAAATATATAATGAGGCTGTTATTATGTTCGTCTTTTACCTCATCCTTTTGCGGATATTTATTATTTATATGACATCTCAATAGCTGGACGTGTGCTGCGGCTTAAACGGACACACCGTCAGGGGTCAGTCTAGTCGCACTGTCGTACAGAGCCTGTAGACTCGGGCAACAATTTATACACATAATTTACCAAGCCACCTTCCGTTTTAATGCACATTTCCATTCATAAGCACCGCTGATGTGTAATGGTGCGTGTGTGTGAGTGATCAGGGCGTGTGGTGCGTGTGGTAGACATCTCGGTTAGGCTGCAGGTTAGATAACAGGGAAACGCGAGCCGACAGCTGCCTCCTAAATGACATTAAGGGCCTTTAGCAGGGGACACAAGCCAGCAATACCCAGCAGTCAAACCTTCATATAGGGAATAAATCACACTAGCTGCGTCGTGCAGGGCACTGGCAACACATCAAGACATTATTGGCCATTGTTTCATGTCATTTTAAAAATGTTAAGTTTCGAGGTGGATGTATTCCATATAAAATTGCACATTGTAGCCAATTTTTAAGACGACTAGGAGCTTCGGGCGCGCACAGACGAGCGAACTAAACCCAAACTCCCACAAGGTTCGACAACATTGGCGTTTTTTTTGGCACACATAATTTCCTAGACCTAAATAAAAAAAATAAAAATAAAGCAGCGATGGCGTAGGCCTATAGGGTGTCAGATTTGTGGAACTTTTGATTAGAGGAATTTATCTGTGGTGGGTGGCGGCGAGGCGACGGACAACCGAGTCATTCCAACGACGTGCAGCTCTGTGCCAATCTGAACCGGTGCCAGATTAGAAATCTGTAGCCTACCACCCACAACAGTGTCGAATTATAAGGAGTTCTGTTTTTGTTTTTTTTTACTCTTTTTCTTTTTTGACTGATCCAAGTTATAAAAACTATATTTTTGATCAACTGCGACATTAACAACAAATAATAATAACAATAATAATAATAAATCAGCCAGTGGCGTCATACAATTTCTTGGGAACAAATGCGCATCAGAAAGTAGGCCTACAAGTTCTCGAGCAAGGAGGAGGTCCGTGCTTTCTTCAGCGAGTTGAACGTGAGGACTAATTATCTCGTGCCCCCCAGACCTTCACAAGCCCTCTCCGGGTCGCTGTATCCTCTCCTCCAGGCGTGTTTGGGGACGCACTGAGATGCGCACTGAGTGCGCACGTTGGTAATTGCGCCGGCAGGCAGGGGTGGCCGTCGCGCCTCCTGCTTCCTAAGTGATGTAGACCTATACTTTGTTGTGATCCTTATTATTGTCATTGATATAATGTGACCTTCCCTGAGACTCATCTGCCGAGGTGGATTTAGATCATTTTCATAATGTATTTTATAACGATTTTATACACTCTCATGTGCCATGTGCTACTTAACCGGTAGGGGGATCGATTGGCTGTCTTAGCCATTTGTCAACTGCTATTTGGCTAAACGGCCACTATTATCCCAAGCACAGATGCTAACGAAGGATACGTGTTTTATATTAATAAACACTACAAAGAAAACATTGAATCCAAAAAATAGTACACTATATCTGCTTTTCCAAAAGTATTTATTACAATTATTGACTTTTCACGTTTTAAATGTTTGCATCGTTTGAAACTAAACTGAAAGGTTACAAAATGTCATTGTAACTTATACCTTTGAAAGAACATTTAGCACTAAGAAATATACATTTGAATGCTCCTATTTTATTAGGATGGCTGCTGACTATTGCTATATGAGACTACTACTATCTACCACTACTAGACCTTCTCCCATCCACACCACTGTACCACTTCAATATATTGCAATTACTGCTAATACTAGGCCTTCTATTACTTATCTCCCC
>JAOPUD010000019.1:3940750-3958642 GCA_027122715.1 Trisopterus minutus
GGGGGGAGTGGGGGGGGGGGGTAAAGGCAGCCCTTCACATCAAGGTAGTGAATGACTGTCAGCTGGGAGAGGAATGAGGTGACAGAGAGACAGAAATGGAGGTTAGATCATTCATCTTCCAACTAGTGGAAGATAAAGGTAGAATGGACGAGAAAGCATCAAATGAGAGAGAGAGATAGAGAGAGAGATGGAGAGAGAGAGAGAGAGAGAGTTGCTTTCACATGCTGCTGTTGATAGCAGAGTTCTTCACATGCTGCTGTTGATAGCAGTTCTACGGTGATAGAGAATTCCTTGCTGACATGACAGTTCTATGGCCGTAGAATTCTCTCTGGTGATAGAGAGATATATAGTAATATAGTCATATGGTGATAGACTGCTCCGTGGGGATGTAGTTACAGGGTGATAGAGTCATGTGGTGATCGATAGCTCTAGTTCTATGGCGACAGAAAGCTTGACGGCGACAGAGGTGAACGGTAATATTGAGCTCTACGGTGACGGCGGTCGTTGGCGATGTAATTGTGTAGAGTTGTATGGGACAGCTCAATGGGGACAGATAGCTCTATAGGGACAGAGGCGTCTAGGTGATAGAGCTCTATGATGAAAGGCAGGTCTATGGGGGCAGAGAGCTGTGTGGTGGTCGAAAATCTGCGCAGTGATAGAGAGCTCTATGATGATGGAGCTCTATGGGGACTGAGAGCTCTAAGGGGATAGAGCCGTGTGGAGAGTTGTATCGCCGTAGAGGCAGTGTGGCATGCATAATGAACGAGAGGTGTGTAGTCTTGCCAAAAGCACAATTGTCAATACTGTTGTTGATCAGCATGGGCATCTCCGTCACAGCTTTGTAACCAGGTCAGGTTTCTTGCGTGCCTGCATTACCTGCATGCACACCTGTTGTAAGAAGTAATATGACACAGGAGTGAGGCATTACCACTCACTGCAACTTAGTTCTCAAGATTTACGGTGCAATGAATGACATTAATATACTCTCTAATAAAATCAACAGTCTTTATTCCCTCTGGTTGGCTGAGATCCATCATTCATACTTTATGAGGCTGAGTATTAATATGAATTCATATCATAGTCCCTCAAACCATCACTCTGACACTAATACATTTTAGACATAACGTTATATGGATGCATTGAATTTGGATTTCATTTTAAGCACGGCATGACTAGGCATATTTGTAACTTGAGAACTATTACTACTACTACTTATGGTACCATGACTAATTCAGCCCCTCCCTAATTAGATACTCAAAAGTGTGTGTGTGCGTGCGTGCGTGCGTGTGTGTGTGTGTGTGTGTGTCAAGCCCTCTCGCTCCCAATAGAGAACTATATAGACTGACAGATGGAAAAGAAAACTAGACACAGCATCGATCGGTTGGCCAGCCGTACTTGTTGTGGAAATGTTGAAATGTTTTGAGTTTGAGTGCATTTGGCCTAGGAAAGAAAACAATCAATACGAGGTGGAAACAAGGGGTGTTATTTTGTGGCCGCGGCTTTAATATCTTCTGGTGGCTTGTATGGTCAGGTTGGTAAATAAATTAATCGGAGAGAATTGCCCTGAGTAGATACGTGATGCGATGTAGTCTCATTGGCACGACTCATAGGACTCATCTCCCCAGCCCCGAGCATCAATAAAACCTTTTTAAACACTATTGCCTGTATTCAAGCGCCTCCGTTTCATAATTATACATCATAAGTGATCATGAATAGATTTAACATGTCAATGTACGAGCGCTTCTTGTAAGCAACAATGTACTATAATTTTGAGGATCCGGTTTCACAAATGAACTCGATGCCTTCACAATACAGAAACAGAATCTTAATATCTTCAGGTTGGCAAGAAGAAGGTTGCTGAATCAAACCTCTGGTGCATAGCTATTTAGCAGAAAACGTGCCCTTAATAATAACACAATAATAATGAATAATGCAGCCAATGAATCTATACTATAAAAGAAGGTTGTGGTTCAGGAATTGAAAGTATTACATTCGAGGAAGACAGAATGTCTGTCTCTAATCTAATACAACAACCCTAACCCTAACCCTAATACAACATATTTTAAAGATGCAACCCAAATCTGATTATATTTAATAATCAATAAGCCCATACACTTTTTTTTAATTACAGTTGATGGAGGATATCATCTGTTTATTAATTTTTAATTCCCCAAAAAGCCTTGCACATTGCCCTATACAGGAGGGTTTCACCACAAGACATTAGGCTGAAAGTAGATGTCTCAGAGCTGCTGCATTATGAATGGCGTTTGGTTCTCTGGGTAAAGTGTGCATCCCTCATGTCAGAGTGACAGTATATTAAAAGGCAGATGGGGACTATGTTATATCGTCTCAAGGTTTCCTTTACATGGCGGTGAGGCTGTCCTAATGCGGTCATGTGACCCCTCCGGGACTTGTGAGTGTGAGTGTGAGAGTGTGATTACCGGACTATGCCCATCAACTCTGTCCATAGTCGATCAGAGGAGATGAAAGGGGTTCATTAGCGTTCTGACAGGATAAAGATGATGGAGAGAGAGAGAGAGACAGCATTAGCAGATGCAGAGTGTGTCGTAGCAAACTGATGCAGGCGTCGAGGGTTTGAACCGGAGTAAGGGAGCGGGAGGGGGCGGGAGGGGCTGGAGAGGGAGGGCATCAGGGAGTCCATCACTGTCAACTCGGAACCGCAGGGGTCATTACCACATGGAAAAGTACTCTCCCTCCACAGTGTGCGGACTTCCACTAATGTCTGTCTGGACTGATGCCATGGGAGCCTGGAGAGCACTGTAGATTTAGAGTGTCTAGGAAATGTTGACTTCTTTTTTTTTTAAATAAACTCAGATTCTCCCTCGAAAATAAAAGTCAACTTAATAGCCATGACCTGAGTCATGTTTCAAATACAGGGACCGTGAATTGATTAATTTTGTAAACGGAAGGTGACACTAAGCCAGAGAATCTTCTACTGTTTGGTGACTTGCTTGGAAGGGGCAATAAAAAACACTATAATATGGAGGTCTGTCATATAGTCTAGATACTATACCATCTAGTGTTATTTATTGACTCTGTAAATGTATTTATTCGATGACTCAAGGTTATTAAAAGGCTGCCTCTCAGTATGTCTTCAATAGAAATCATAGCCACACAGAGCGCTCTCCAGACAGCAGACAGCAGGGGTATCTGAGGTACAGGCCCAGAGCAACCAGTGCATTACTGTCTCTCTCTCTCACACAGACACATGCACTCTCTCTCTCTCTCTCTCTCTCTCTCTCCAATATACAAGATCTCTTATCCCAGGGAGAGACAGCAGCACACAGTTAAACATAGAAAAAAACGACTTTACATCAAAGAACACATACAATACATACATGAATGACAAAAAAGAAAGAAGAAAGAAGATATACAAGGGAGAGAACAGAGTAGAGGAAGTGAAGCAGGCCATACCAAGGTCTTCCGTAACTCAGACCGTCTCAAGACAAGGTTATGTAAACAGCATCGTATTTAGGGAGAGCTTCTAACATGGTGATAGTTTGCAGCTCATGCCATGTCCATTCCCAGCCGAAAAGAATTGGATGTCTTTGGCCTACCTGTGTACGTGCTAGAGCCAGATGACCTAAGCCCTACCTGCTTCTTAATGACAAACTGTATCTGAGTTTGGTGCAAGAAAAAAACCTGCTGTAATATGTTCTTACAAATGAAAGCAATTCAAGAGCCTAATTTTTCATAGTAATGCCAAAGCACAACCAGATCTGCCAAACACTCCATCTTCACAGGGGGTAGCTTAGCACACGTCTTTCCCTCCTGCTAGGTTCGGACTTCCTACCTGCGTATGCAATACCTGTTCTTCTCCTGGCTGGCGGTGTTTGTGGGGAGCTGGATCGTGTACGTGGAGTACTCCTCCTACACAGAGCTTTGTCGTGGGCAGGAGTGCAAAACCTCTCTGGTGAGTATTCTCCACACCCACTTCGGTATCGCAGGGATGTGGCCGGTATAACCGACCCACAGCTTCACTGTATAAACAAAACTTATGTGCATATATAATACATACATTTGACTGAAGTATAGACATCTTTTCCCAGGGCAGCTAGCCCGTTTTTGATAGACTGAAATGGACTTGATCATCAATCAGATTCTGACGTAATTCTGCTCTCCCTGCACTTCACTTACTTTTATAAAGTAGCACTATTGATGTTACTTTTGCTTTTAGTGTGACAAATATAGCAAGGGCGTGATCGACGGGGCGGCCTGCAGCAGCCTGTGTGACAAAGAGACGCTGTACTTGAGGAAGTGCCTCTCGCCGAAGCCCAACAGCCAGGTAAGATCTTACATTGAGGGTGTCCGGATTTAAAACCCATTTATACAGCAGATGTCGGGGGCTCTAGTGTTGGTTGTAGGGTGTGGTGGTACATTTCTGTTTTGTAAAACAGAATCACAGTGTGTGCTGATCTTTAATCAGCTGTATGTATGCAAAACATTTTACACACAGGCATACGTACGTCCACTCTAGTATCAAAGAGTATATTGACTATTGACTAGGATTGGCTGGGTTCGAATTTCAAGGTCAGCACCCTACCGGTAGGCAGCAAGGTACCAAACGCCTACCTGCTCTTTTCAAACCTGTATATACAACATAACAATATGACTCAGATGTAAATCTGCTGGTAAATCTTACACCCATCCTTTCGTCCACACTTCTTGCATCCAAACATATTTTGAATCGTGACACCTGAATCATGATACATATCTACCAGCCAGCACAGCCCTGGCACCTATCTTGACGTACATTCTGTGCTCCAGGTGTACTCTGGGACCTGGGGTGACCTGGAGGGGGTCATCAGGTTTCAGATGGAGACGTCCCCTCGCTACGCCCTGGGTCTGGTGGCAGAGGCCCGGAGGGAGCCAGAGGAGGCCTTCAACCAGCCCACCAGAGGCACCTCCGTGGAAAGGTTCAAAGAGATGGTCCTTAGCCATCTGAAGGTCAGTTTGTAGTGTGGAAACGCATGGCTTTCAGAAGGCAGGGTTGCCATTAACTACAGTGACAGCACCCATAAAAAAGGTCATGCAATTTCCTTAATAGCTCAGGCAGTGCAGGTTGATGTAGGAAACCAATTAAAGGCAATCAGGGACTGCTTGCAGGGCCCGTTCCTCAATAATAAATGGAACAGTCACGTTTCCAAGAGGTTCATTCGGGGCTTTCTTCTTTCTGTCCCTCCAGATGAAACTAGGAGACCAGGCCAACCTTCCAGCACTGGCTGACATGCTGCTCTCGGTCGCCGACGGCAACAAGGACGGCCGCGTGACGCTGGCGGAGGCGCGCTCCGTCTGGGCGCTGCTGCAGCACGACCACTTCCTGCTGGCGGCGGTGCTGCAGGAGCGGGAGCACGCCCCGCGGCTGCTGGGCTTCTGCGGGGACCTGTACGTGACGGAGAAGGTGCCCCACGCGCCGCTGTACGGCCTCAGCCTGCCCTGGCTGCTGGAGCCCTGGGTGCCCGCCGGGCTGCGGCGCCGCATGGACCACTGGTTCACCCCCTCCTGGCCCCGCAGGGCCAAGATCTCCATGGGGCTCCTGGAGCTGGTGGAGGACCTCTTCCACGGCACCTTCGGCAGCTTCTTCATGTGCGACGTGAGCGCGGCGAGCTTCGGCTACAACGATCGGCACGAGCTGCGCGTGACGGACGCGCGGCACATCGTCCCGGAGCTGGCCTTCAGGGAGGGCATGCGGGGCCGCCGCTGCGACTCGGACCGCGACTGCCGCTACGGCGTCGACTGCCGGGCGTCCTGTGACCTGGCCCGGGGCCGGTGCGACCCGGCGGTGACGCGGCCCAACCTGGCGAAGGCGTGCGACGTGCTGAAGGACTACGTGCTGCGGGGCGCCCCCGACGACCTGCGGGAGGAGCTGGAGAAGCAGCTGTACGCCTGCGTGGCGCTGCGGGGCGCCCCCGGGCTGCTGGAGATCGAACACTCGCTCATTCTGAACAACCTCAAGACTTTGTTGTGGAAGACGATATCGCACACCAACGACTCCAAGTGACCCCCCCCCACCCACTTCCGGACGCATCACGATAAGGGTGATTTTTGGGGCCCGGTTACGAGCACTTTTAACGTTTTAAAGGGGCATATTATACCACCAGGTGTGAGTGTGATGAGCCGTTACATGCCGGTTTTAAAAATGTGCCGCTTCTGACATCACAGGTGGGCGTGTCCACTTAGATGTGTGACGGATAGATAAGCAACGTTTGTTAGTCCACCGGGTAGGCTGGCAGACTGATCTGCCCGGCACACATCTAGGCGGACACGCCCACCCATGTCAGAAACTTGCTTGTACTGGCTAATCACTCACCTGGTGGTGATGATATGTTCGCTTTAACCTAAGTGCATATGAATGTAGAATTATGGAGAACCGTTACCATTTTCAAGCGACAACCGATGGATGCATAGTCCACAAATTCTTTCAAAATGTAAGAGTTTGTCAGCTTTTAAGAATACCTCAAAAGGATTCTTAAATGAAGTTGTCTTGACTACCATCCATGGACTTAACCCTTCAAATGGTTAGAATTGATTTAACGGAAGACGTTGCTGCGTGCACCATGCAGTCTTTCACTACGCATTTCCGTAAGTCTGCTGAGTGGTACATGCAGAGCCGCAAGGACCAATGGCGCCCCCAAGTGTCAATATACGGTACACCAATTCCCAGAACCAAACTATTTTCCACGAACACTAATGGATTTCTAATACAGCAAAAAAAAGTACTGCCATCGTACAAGTATAGCATATGAAAAACGACAACACAATCACAAGGTATTCAACAAAGTATTAAATTCACTTTGCTTATCAGTTTTTTTTTACAATAAACAAAAAGCCACAAATAAAAGACGGACACAAGGGTCTTTTTTCGGTTGATTTATTAGAACAAATGTGTCCATAAGAAGTGACACGGTCGATCCTTTATTCGTCTTCCTGTTGCTGAGCTCGGAGGAAGCTGGCCTTCTTCTGGGCCACACGGTCTTTCCTCTGGGCGAGAGAGAGCTTCGCACGGTTCCACCTAGCACACAAACAAACCAACCAGATTAGGCACCAGACACAACAGCCAACACGTTTCACTTCCAATGAACACCAAGTTTCCCCAAGATACTCTTGTATCCTCAGGTGGACCGCCCCACCCGAGGAGCAGTTTCTCCGTTTGCTTTTCTAAAGAAACCCTTTTAAAAAATAGTCCATCCAGCAGATGAGTCAGGCTCTCCTCCTGTAACGCCCACCGTCTTAATCTCTATAAACCTATTTCCACTGCTCATGAAACAAACACTTGATGGTAGAACAGGGCCCTTTAAAAGCCTTTTGGCATCACATGGCTAATGTAGCCTGGGAACCACATGAACCTGTAAACTCTGGTTTTATTTCCTTCATCTGCTCTGGCAGATGTCTCCCGCCCCCAATACGGGTTGGGTTTGACGGGTTAACCGCAGAGGAGCCATCGAGTTAACAGTCATGATGGCACCAAACGGTCTGTTGATTCTGCCATTGTTGACAGCATTAAAGCAGTATTTTTCACTAAAAGATTAACAGTATTTTTTTGTTGACAAGGTTATGTTTTTGTACTAATTAGGCAACGTCTTTGCCATGTTTAATTCCAGCCCCGGGTCACCCATTTGGGTTGCAGGGAGGTCTATCCAATTGCCTTTAGCTGCACCGATTAACACCCCTTGCCAATCCAAAACAAAACTGAGGTTCCAGACTAATTACACATTTGTGAGTTTGTGATGTCAGGCTAATATACGAGGCAGTTTGACTGACGAGTGTCATTGTTCTTACCTCTTCTTCTTGATCTCCCTTGGTGCCTTCTTTTCGTGGACAGGATTCTCACGAATCGAAGCGTGGGCCTTTTTGTACATCTCTTCAATCTACAAACAAGAACAAAATCTCTGGTGAGTGACTCCATTAAATTAAATAGCCCTGGTCATTTGAAAAATAAAGGGGACTACATTTCTGAAATAGTCTCTTAAAAAGTTACACGCCATTAGTGTGCCTGGCAGCACCCAGTATAATGCAGAGCATAACAAAGCACTGTAGAAAAAGTGAAATGTACTTTTTAACCAAGAAGCACACCAAAACATCCGATTGAGAGCATCCGATTTGTAAGTATCAGTTTCACATGCACTCCGATAAAGATGGGAAAGCAGCACAGTTGAACCAACCACGGTTGAGGGTGTGGTGCATCCGAATGGCCAGCTCTTCAGTTACTCTGGCAACACACTGTCCCACCTTAGTGACTACCGATCAATCAGAAAGGGTCTACTGGTGTGCCACTAATAACCTAGAAACGCATGACAACACTAGGCGACGTTAAAGTTGTCAGCATGCAACAAGTAGGCTACTTTGCATGTACAGATACCATTTACTCAAAAACTGCAGTAGTCGACACAATTATTAAACCAATATTGGATAATGGGTGAAACCATTGTCCCATTGTCACGAATTAAAACATCTGGTCGTGATCAATCTTTGTAAATAGAATACAAATTGTACTTTATGTTTTCGCAGCATAATATCAACGGAGTGAAAAGCAGTGGCATGGGACATCAATGCATCATTGGAATGACGACATAAACAGCCATCAATCTCACATTTTGCCTCATACCATGAACACCACCACAAAGACACACGCCGAAAACAGCCCGTCTAGCGGTGCATGCAATCCCCACATCACAGCATCCAAAACGTGACCACTGAAAAACCATACAATGTTCAGCCCCGATTCCTTCTTATCCAGCCCAGTTACTCCACAAAGCTCCACCAGCCGTCAGAAGCGACCAAGTACAGCAGAGGGTTCTCCTACCATGTCGGGGCTGACGCCGTTCTTGATGAAGCGGGAGAACTGCTTCTTGTAGGCGTCCTCGTCCTCCTCGATCAGGTAGCTCATGTACTCTGAGACGTTCACACCCATGATGTGTTTGCGGTGGACGTCGGCGTTGAACTCCTTGCTCTCCACGTCGTAGCCGGGGAAGCGCTTGGTGCTACGGGTACGAGAAGGGCACGCTGTTCACTCACACGCACACAGCAGGGGGAGGTCACCACAACATCTGCTGGAACTACCGTTAGTGCCACCATGCGTTTACTATTTCTTACTGGCCGTGTCTTTCCAGGTTCCAGTCAATACACTAGGAGCACGCTTAGCTGCCTTCTTGCAGGGGCAACTTGAGGCCCATGGTTTTACGCAAAAGCTTTGTGACAGTGGGTCATTTATACATCCTGTTGTCACAATTAAGTTCAAGTTCTACTCAGCTCCTCATAACTTCATTAAGGTAACTAACCAGCAGCGAAAAACCTAGAGAATCTATTATTTTCAGCTTGATCACCGCAGTGAAGTATATCAAATGCAACATTGATGCAACAACCTAAGCCAACTTAAAACCCAAAGATGAATAAGAATCATTGCTAGTTAGAGCAGCCTTTGGGCCAACAAAAAATTACTTGCACTGCAGTTACCAATTCAGAATACCCAGTACACAAGCTGCAGAACAGCTGAGTTGTGAAAAATAAACAGCTGGGTTTGTTTGACCAGAAGATTAGTACTTTGACTGCAGGTTTGAGGATGAATAGACACATTTAAAGTCAGGATCTCAACCTTTAGGATAGAGCCCCGTCACACCCAAGCTCGACAGCTCACCTGTGTGGGATGGAAAGACCTCCATCTACCGCCCCCTTGAGGGCTCCGAACACCTTGTTTCCGGTGGTGGTGCGAGCCAGGCCGGCGTCCAGGTAGCAGGTGAAGGCACCGGGCTGACCGTCCACGCTCTCCACGTTGAACTCATCCCCGGTCACCTCGACCTGGCCCTCGTAGACCTTGTCCAAACCGAATTTGTGGAGCAGCTGGAGGGAAAGAAACGGCCACACTTGAGCCCCAAAAACAATGACTACATCACGTCTGTGGAGTAGGCAGTTCCAGCAACCCAGATCCCAATATGACATTTACACTGTTGGGTGATAGCAGAGTACCACAACCAAATTTCAAATATCCCATCTTTAACAGCCCAGTTAACCACGTTATTTAGGATTATCGTAGCATTTTTTTTTCCCCCTTTGTGAAAAAAAGGTTTCAGTAGTCAAGAAGGAAAAGACTTAAACCCGCAGCCCAACATGTAAGCTGGGTTGCTACAAGGTTCATACTAGCCTACGAGTTAACCCATTTGGAGTTTGAGTCCCCAATCCACCCGCCCCCCCTTCTAGACAAATTGATAACGGTAACGTGATCCCAGAGAGCCATCCTCCATTCAATTGACAGAACCCTATTTTAAGGCACAACACAGGGCCTGCACAGCTGGCCTCACCCTGCGAGCGACGAGCAGGCCCGTGCAGTAGGCCGCTGCGTAGTTCGTCAGACCAACGGTGATGCCGTACTTGGGCAGCTCATGGGAGTAGGCAGCGCACACGATCATGTCACCCTCGATTTTGGCATAGGCGATCTGGTGAGAAACGAGACAACAAAAATAAAAAAACAAGACCCACCGATGGGGATTGGCGTGTGGGGTTGAGAGAGCGACGGGGACCGGTTGGGACCTGAACTCACCTGGCATACGATGTCCCTGTTGGAGAAGCGGACGATCATCCTGTACTTGGGGGTGTTGTACTTGTTCTTGTCCTGGATGACCAGGCGCTTACGGGCAAAGAAGTCGGTTTTTCCCTCTAGTAAAAGAAACACATTTAAGTAAACAGCATGAGACATCGAGGCCTAATTTGTCAGCCATGGCACATGTTAAATAATAACCCCTTTGAAGGGGGGGGGGGTTCACGTACCTCTCCTCCTCCTGAACTTGACCTGGTACCTCTTGAAGTAGGCCTTATTCTTCACCACTTTAACAAAACCCTAAAAGAGACGAACACCGAGTCAGTAAACATTCACGTTGTCCAGACAAGCAGCGCTCTTCCTACGGGGCTGTCAGGACTCGGAGGGCAACATGCTAACCATTAGCGATCATTGGGACTCTCGTTAGCATAATAGCTATGACCCATTAAGGGGAAGAATCACATGAATGAAATGAACGGCGAGTCGTTAACGACCGATGTTTAACACGTATTTTGCATATAATGCAAGGCCGGTTGTTGCCTGACATCCGGATAAGAGAGGCACTAGGTGGTTGCACGTTAGGCCACGTTTAAGCCTAGCCCGGTGAGCCATACCAGGGGGAAAATCTAACCTCATCCTAACTTCAGAAAACGATTTTTCAACATCTGCATCGACCAATGACGGATCGGTGGTCTAACACGTTTATTCAATTACATATTGGGAGTGATTACAAACCATTATAGCAGTCTTTCTGTCTCCTTATACAGGAGCCCGGAGCCAAAGACTGGGGTTTGGACTCCGCTGCACTGGAAAAAGGAAGAAGCAGGTGCGCATGCGCGCTAAATATTGTGGCACAGGATGAACTGCAGCGACGCCATGGTGTACTGGATTTGAAAGTCTGCCCCCTAACGCCTCGGGGTTCACTTTTTGTGATTCATGGAGTAAATATTGACATTGGTGAGTTTAATTGTTTCCTGAATTATAAATTAAAAAAATTGACATGTTTTCAAGTTGAATCTGACCACATTGAGTTGGTTGGTATGAAATAATGTCCAATGCGATGGCAGGCCTGCAGGACTACAGGATTTTTGCTTTTGTTTTATTATAAAATATATTTATGATGCTTTTCATTCCAAAAAACAAGAACACAGAAATGTCTGTAACGATCAGAGGAGAAGAGAAGAGATATGGTGTTTGTTATTGTCAATCACCACCAAGTTTATATCCCTGTGTTATATCCCTGTGTTGCCAAATAAAACCTTTTCAATGGCGTCTACAGAGCACTACAATCAACTCAGATCTATTTAAACTGTCAAATATCCTTTCAAATGGTGTTCTCCTTGTAAGGGTTTTGAAATGGAATTCCCCTCTATCTCTAAGAAGCCTTCTATAGATTTGGTTTTTATTTAGCTGAATTTATTTACAGCAGATAGACAATATATTGTCTATATATATATTCATATATTTATGTTGACATATTTACATATTTATGTATTTATTTGTCATGTTGCTATATTTATTATTCCAGTTAATGGATCACTTATGCGTGGTGCCTTGGGAACACATGCAGTGTCTGTCGAAGCAACAACGGCTGTGACATCATGTTTGATGCATTGTTCCTCTGCTATTAAAACCGAGAGTCCCTTCGTCTCTTCGGTGTTAGCTGGCAGGGCCAAACCATAACGTCTGTCCCTGGCATGGGAGGGGTGCGTCACCTGCGTCAGTCGTCCTTGTCAAACCAGAAAATTGGGTTTGATTACACCTGCCTGTGTGAGTATGAGGCTTGTCCGAGTGCTCGGATGTTTCGGGAGGGATGTTTGGGTCGTGTGGACGTGGCCCGGGGGTTGAGGTCAGATGAGGTCAGCGGCTCCAGTGGTTGCCATGGACGTTACTATATTACTTACTGTGTTACTAATGTTTACTGTCCTTCAGAGATGAGTATCGACCGTTGGTTGTGGATGTCAGGATTGCAAAGATTGGATTTGTACATGGATTCCTTCGTCATACGTTCTCCCTCAATGGAGGAATTGTAATGCCTTAGATAAACCTTTATGTGTGACTGTATTGGAGTTGTTTTGGACAGGCCTTTGCTACATCAAGAGTATTTTTTTTTCCTATGAAAGTCCGGTCGTCCCCTTCCATCTTCACTCCCAAACTCAGGTAAGAAACGCTCTCTGTTTTACTGGAGGAAGATAAAGATCCAAGTGCAGCCCAACGCGGAGGACTAAAACTACAGAGCATAGATCAGTGTCAAACAATCACTGTGACTAAATAATATGAACTGTTCTGCAGACGAGCCATCTAAAACGAATGACGGTGAATTCAGATACAGGTCATTCATTAGTAAAGGTCAGGGGGCATCTTGCTCAAGAATGAATAGAAGTGAGTTGCCCGACATCGTTGACTGAACCCAGTACACCATTCGGCTGGGCGTCCAACACCCAATCTACTACTAGACCAGCCTGCTCCGAAAGAAACACCTCTTAGCCCTCACTAGCTCAAGTTTTAAAGGATTATTTTCCCATTATGGTGAATGAATGCACCTGTAATGAAACAGTATACGTTGTTCATTCAACGTGGTCTGTATTTAACTGTGTGTTACAGGAAGGAAATCAATAGTATTAGGCTTGTTTGTGGGAAACTATTTTACCCATTTCAAATACCTGCTTAATATCCAGGTTTGAACGTTTGAATAGACAGGGTTTGTGTTACACACCCACATAACTTCAATGAATGATGATCTAGTTACAATGAAGGCTGTGGGTTGGGTTCCTTTTTAATATTAACCCAATTCAGTCAAGAGTTGCGGGACAAAACAATAGGTGGCGGTAGCGCCGCGCGGCGTAGCCAGGGGGCGCATGCTCAGTAGGATGTAAACATCGGGGAAGGCCGCCTCGGCCCGTCTCGGCTCCAGTATCTCCCTGTTTGTGTGTGTGTGTACGTCTGTGTTAGTGTACACGTATTCGCCTCCGCGTCCAGCACTCGGGAGTCGGTGTGGAAATTAGCTCAAGAAGCTAGCTAGCCCCCCCCCCCCCCTCACCACCACCACCACCACCGGGTAGCATCTAGGGCTAGTCTAATTTAGGAAAACGGGACGCTTTCTTGACTTTGTTTTGTCCATGTATTGAGTGGAAACGCACGGCGTTGGATGGGAAGTAACGTCTGTCCTGGTCGGTGGAAAACGCGTCAAGGTAACGAAGGGATCCGTCTATCTGCTGAAACACTACAGGCGGATCGTTTACATCAACTCGGGCAACACGTCTGCTGCTGTTGTTCCTAGAGAGACAGTAGTGTGTGAGCGGTCCTGGGTAGATAATAGCCATTGTTCCCGGACTTTTATAACTAAATGAGGTGTTCCGCAAGTTTTCCACTTTTTGCCTTTTTTAATTAACTACCAGGCTGTTGACTGTGTGCTTGGTGTTGTTCATGTGTTCTGCCGAGTAACTCTAAACATCGAGCTTTTATTCATCTGGCAATCCCACTGATGTTATTTTCGGAACAGCTTTGACAACGTTGTGTTCATAACAGCGATAACTAACTTTAACCAAGTGACGATCGGGTGGGATTTGAAACCATCGAATCGCTTCTACGCCCTAGTTCTGCAGATCCCCATTCAAAGCCCCACAAAGAGTCTCTTTCACATATATAAGAAGACAAACTAAGGCAGAGTTTAAAACAACTACGTCCCCATCTCATCGGACTCTATAGTTAATAAAAACGTGTCTACATGCCTTGTATTTAACTAGTGTGTTTAAATATGAGACTGAAATCTCATTGATCCGCCTTCATAGACTGGCTCGTGTTTATTGCCTAGGATCACATTCTCCAAACAAAGACTTGCAAAGCACATTTCTTTGAACTTTAGGTGCCAAACCTTTTGGACCAACCCTCGATATAATGGAGAGTAATGGAGGGCTGGTGAATCAGCTTGCCCTGTAGTTAAAGCCAAACTATTCCCCAGGTTTTTGGGCATACAATGGGGAGTGTTTCTGAGCGTGGAGATAAAGGTGTAAGGATTTGCTTGTCACAACTTGCCAAAAGTCATACCTTCCCCCAGAAACATGGCTCCAATCTCATTCTAGACCAGATAACTGTGACAGAGAGCATTTTGACTTAAGAAATGGGTCAATGTGGTCATTATTATTGGTGTCTTGTTATGTCTACTAGCATATTATATTGAGCTGGTATTGTAGCATGAACGGGAAGAATGTGCTTCCCTTGGAGTAAAACAAAAAAGGAAGAAAGTCCTCTTTGCTGACGTGAGCGTGCGAGTATCATACTTCAGAGTTTTATTTCTTCTTTGTATTTCTCGTTTTGACTTGGAATGTGATGGACAGGGAGAGATTGTAAGGTCTGGTAAGTTAACAGAATTTTTTTTTACAATTCAAGCCATACTTGCAAGTCATCTATTATTTTGTCCTGCAGAATCAACCCATGTCTCCCATCTGGGATTAATTAATTACAATCTATATCTTGATTGATAATAAAGATCTGTGTAGAACTCAGTCTTGGTAGAACTACATATTATCTACCTACTATGGCTGCTACTACTACTACAATATTACTACTACTACTACTACCGCTACTTGTAAGCGCTGTTTCCTGGGTGGTTACTGAACCCGGGAACATGCCTGGGCTCTAGAAAAAGAGGAAAGTCTAGTCCTTGTGGATGACTCATGGGTTCTGTGGTTCCCCCTACCCTACGACGGTGTTGGAGCCAGGCCTAGTGTGAAGCTCATTACCCATGCACACAGTGTCCCTTGGGCCCCTTATCCGCGCTCTCTCACTCTTCTGGATCTTTTGTCAGGGAGAAGGAGAAACTATCTGGCCGTCCAGGATTTATGGGAAAGTCTGACCCCATGGCTCCCTTGCTCACAGTTGACAAGGCTTAAGGGAACAGACTGCAGTCCCCCACCACCTGGAACCAGACCTCTGACTGATTTATGGGCCTCCTGTCTGTGGTCCCCGCTCTTGTCCTGACTTGATAGGTGACTGTCTCTCACAGTTAGAATCAAACACAGTTAAAGACGTAAATACAATCATGATGATGAACGACAATGTATGACGATGTACCTCTTCTTGCCTTAAGATCAAGGTTCATATCATGCGACATTAAATACCAACCCTCACTCTTTTTTGTGCTGTGAATGTTGCAGAGAAGCAGGAGTAATTGGTCATCGAAAGTGGGATAACGTGAGCTGAGTGTGTGGGTTTTAGCACTGGGATGTCCAGAGTGGGTTGATGTAGTGCCAAGCTGGAGGCTGACTATTGATTACAACCATTAGAGAACTGCTATCGATCTGCTCTTAATGGACGTAGGTCATGGTACTCCTAGTCGTCGTCTTTGCCAGTCCATAATACGGCCAGAACATGTCGGCAACGTCTGTATATTTAATATCAACCATATATACTTCATATTTGCGTATCTGTACCTGAATCTGCCTTTGCCTTCTTCTACATCATTCTGAATGTAAAGCGTGTGACTCCGGCGCCCTATGGAATAGATACAACTGGTGTTGACTATCGAGACGGGGTCAACCGTACACAGCTGATGATCTCGGAGCTCTGTGCTCGATGTTTAGGAGGGCGGTGCCGCTGGACCACTGCCCTTTGACCTCTCCAGACAGTGTGATCTGCATATGACTCCGAGGTAGCGCACCGTGTGAGACGGAAGAGACACTCTACGGTTAAGAGACCGTAGTGTTCCCGGGTGATTTGATGGGTGTTCTTTGTTCAGGCAGGAATATACAGACTTATCGGTGAGTAGTTCTTTCTAAGGGCCGCTTTTCTCTGCAAAGGGGGGGGGCTTTCCCAGGCCACTAAATGAGTCACACTACTAGCAGGTTTTAGTTGACACTAGCATAGCACTGTTTTGCTTAGCTTTTCAACTTTGCAGTAAAAAATAGGGAAGTTGGAAGAAATCATGTGATTGTTTGTCAAAGCCCCCGTTGTCCACTGGTATGTGTCAGACTTTCATTTGTAATTACTAATTACTGTTAAAACTCAAGGAAATACCTTATTTTCAATATCTTCATGTTTTCAGTAAAACTTTCTTTAGAAGTTTCACTACTGGAGTGAGTTTACTAGTAGGGAGACACACTCGTAAACTCACTTGAGTACTTTACCTAATCACTGTTCTTTCTTCAAAAAGTCATTGAATGTGTATGCATATATTTTTATTCATGACATATGAATTACTATTCAATGGTCTTGTTCTCCGGGCACACACTGTTTTGAACAGTCATTTTGAGTACCTTGCTTGTGGCTTTCGTTCCACCAGAGTGTTTGAGATCTTTAACCGAAACCACTTCTGAAATGATGATGTGCATCCAACAAAGTCCAAGATAGCGGGTAATATAACGTGAGTAATAAACACTACTCTCTGTTTCCATTGACAGGTGGCGACAGACAAGGTTGCAGGCAAGCTGAGTTCTACTCTCTCATGGGTGAAGAACTCAGTCAGTCAGATGGCTAGCACGGTGGCCCCGCCCACCACCCTGCAGACCTCCCCCTCCACCTCGCTCTCCTCCCCCGGCCTCTCGCCCGCCTCCTCCAACCAGCTGAGCCCGGACGATGTCGAGCTCCTCGCCAAGCTGGAGGAACAGAACAGGTGAGCCGCTGTGGCTAGCTCTCGCTCTCTCTCTCTCGGCATCTCTCTCTCGCTCTCTCTCTCTCGGCATCTCTCTCTCGCCATCGCTCTCTCGCTCTCTCCCTCGCCATCGCTCTCTCTCTCTCTCGCCATTGCGCTCTCTCTCTCTCTCTCGCCATTGCGCTCTCTCTCTCTCTCTCTCGCCATCTCTCTCTCTCTCTCTCTCTCTCGCCATCGCTCTCTCACCATCTTTCGCTCTCTCGCCATCGCTCCCTCACTCTCTCTCTCGCCATCGCTCTCTCTCTCGCCATCTCTCTCTCTCGCCATCTCTTAGGCTCTTGGTTCATCCCCCCCCCCTCCCTCCATCCCTCTCGCAGTGGTGGCGTTGACCCAACAGGGTAGCTTTGACGGGCACCATGGTAGGTTGGATCCAGTCCAACGGTGCTAGAGGGTTCTGTGTCTTTATTAGGGCAGACAATCCTATGGGGCAATCCTCTGGGACGAAAACCTCAGGGTCAGATTTGGAGGAACTTTTGGAAGTATCTCGAATATATTTTTGATGCTTTGTTGAGTCATTGCACAATATTAGCGAAGACACAACAGCCCACTGGTAAGCACGACATCACTAAATGGAACCCACTGTGCACGTTCAGCCATGACATCACCGCTCTTAACGAGCTGTACAGTGTTCACAGTTCCTGAGTGTTTGAGGTTCCTTTGAACGGAGGAGACCGCCCCCCCCCCAGCCGCC
>JAOPUD010000019.1:3998519-4010482 GCA_027122715.1 Trisopterus minutus
AGCACACTCCAGGTAATATCAGTCCGCTGCTGCCGTAGCCTGCTTCCAACTACAGGGATTATAAACTAAATGCAATGCGATGCAAGAGTAAGTTTATTTCATAACATTATTCTATCAACACAGACATTTACATAGACAGTCTGGTGTAATAATTGGTTTGCCTCGGGTGTACTGTGGAGTGGGTAAAACTGTTTTTAGTGGCAGGCTAGCAGATCCCCTCGACTTGCGCTAGCCTAGCACAAGTGATTTCTGCAACTAGAAGAACTGAATCAAAAGTGTTAAACGGTCTCCAATGATAAATAACACACTGGCTCACTTGGAAATGAGGTCCGATGTCCAAAATCCAAACTACCCCTTTAAGTTTATGAAAAGATGATACATTTCTAAATCTGAATCTCTCCAATTGAATGTCATAACTTGATGGCATATTCCTAACTTGATGACATCACTTGAACGTGATACAACAGAATTAACACCAACAACCTGAGCCTCGTCGTGGAAAAATTGATATTTGCAACCAATAACAAATACAAAAGGAAATACAACATATAAACAAAATAATGAGGAGCCAGAGAAGGAATCCAGTTACACTTATTGTTTTGCCGTCATTGAGTAGATGAATTATAAATGGATATGTGATAGCAGAAGGCTCCCCACATGCTTAAAGCTAGCCAAGTGGCTAGCACACAAAGTAGCAGTAAACACTATACTGGCTGACAATTACACCTGTCAAACATCAACCACTGTATTAACTAATGGAAATGATAATGAAGGTAAGGTGACAGATGGCTCCAGACGCGGAATAAGCTAAGCCTAATCTCCAATGTGAAACCACAGACAGTGTGTTATATTTGATATGTCGAGACTTTGGCGTCTTGATAACTCTATTGGGTCTCTCAATTACTCTCAATTCTAATTAATCTTAGAGAGAGTGTCGATTTGTTCATAGCTAGATGCTGTTCCATTCTTGACAGGTCATCTGCCCTTTTTTTCCTATGGCAGTGATTATGTCTACATCGGGACGGCTGTGGTCACACGTTATTTACTCCCATGTTCCTAAAGCCAGGGGCGACAACAGAGAGCTCACCAGCAGCCCATCAAACAGGCCAGAACCAGGGACAAACACTGAGCTGCATGCTGGTGTGGCCACTCTATTTACACTATAGTGCCTCTTTTGTGCAATGCTTTCAACGCAGTGCAATAAGTAGAGTAAACCCAAGCAGCAGATGTTGGCTAAATCCTGCCCTTCAAACAGGCTCCTGTCGCCATTTATCTCAAATCAGGGCTTGAGCTGCCTCTCTCTGAAGCCAGTTAGATGGAGAAGGATGTCTGTGATTGTCACTCTATTGTTATGATACCTAAACAGAGGGGACGCAGTCTCTTTTGAAGTCTTTGTGATCATATAGAGAGGTGCATTTCCACTGAACAATCAGGGATGGGCTCCCTTTATCCACATGTATGCCTTCATATTATACGGTCAAATTAATTACATTAGGCTTGTGATAAATTCTTTGACAGTCATTTGGATTTATTTACCCCTTTGATTCTTCACATCATAATAACTGCCACCTTTTCCCCTAAAATATAACTTTTTTTTGTTTTAGGCAAAAGGTCTCCAGAACCCCATGAGTGTGTGCTCCATTAGGCCAAACCAAGACGTGTAACACATTTGTTCCCCGAGTGCTTCTTCATTACAGGGTGGACTATCATTCTAGGTACTTCAAGACCGTTCTTCAGTGACCACACTGTGGTCGTTGCCTTTAATCCTATTACATCTCCAGCACAAAGAGAGCTAAGAGGTTTACGTTTGGGGATGCGACAGACCAGCTCTCTGTTGTCTTAAGCAGAGCGTCGTATTCAGCCACATAGTAGGACTACTACTGGTTTGTTTAGTGCAAGTCACCTTCCTGTTTGGACCAGGTAACCTTAAACCCCAACAATCAAGAGAAACCATTGCCAGTGGCCCCGCCATGGAGACACCAAGGATGTCCATGGATCAGATCGGTGATGTCATCCAGAAATGGGTGAGTCATCAACGAGACAAGGGCTTTTGTGTGGGCTGTCAGCTTGGACAATCTCTCTGAACGGTGCTATCGAGCACGTCAGGCACTGGGCCCAGGCGGTGATACGGTTTTAACCCTATAACAGCTAGCCTATATACCACACATGTTGTTTACCGCCCATCGCCACAGACAGACATAACGTCCAGTCCAGTTTATATGTGTATAGGAAGTAGGCACAGTTACGGTCTCAAAGAGCTCAGGAATATAAGCTCTAAAAAATCTGCGACTCAACAAATTGACACGTTCCATTAATGCTATATTCTACAAAAGCTAATGCAATAGACAATGAAAATGTGAGTATTAATCAAATGTATACCTATGTTTTAACCTTTATTTAACCAGTGAGACTCATTAAGATTCAGATTGACTGATTTACCTAAAAAAACAGGGTTACATGCATAAAACATACGATTACGGCAGGGTAACAGAAAGTCAACAAAGAAGAGAACTATAGGCCCTCATACACAAGCCTACAGCTACCTCCGGTTTAGGCATAAAACTAAAAAATCCATTAATTTGAATAGGTTTTAAACAAGGACATTGGCTTTGCTTTCCAGTTCCAAGTCCTTCAAAATTGTTTACAATGAGAAATAAAATCCCTTCAGTTCCAAGGCCTCCTGCAGATAAATCAATGTTTTTAGCAGCACACTTAAAACAAGGAATTGACATTGATTGTTATTTCTTGAGAGCGAATGGCCGTAAGGCCTTTAGTTCTTTTCAGTAAACACCCAGGTAAGGAGGAAGCAGTCTAAGGTAGTTTTACAATGAAACACAATCAGTGGGCATGCCACTCCACAGCTAAAGGTGCAGTGGTGTGTGAGATATATACAGCCAGTGAGGAAACATAAAGCACAATGATAGACAGTATCCAGTATCTAATCTTTGGATTGTGGAAAGAAGCAATATAATACAGCAGATCATTATAAACTAGTAATCCAATCTAACCTCAACACAATGATTCAATATCATATGTTAAACTATCAAACCAAAACAATTATGTAATCTTCAATTTTACAAATGTTTTGTAACCCGTCTCGTTTCAGAGAGATACACCAGATGAAGGTTGGAAGGCAGAAGACGTTAAGCTCTTCCTGGACCTCGGATACAGCTGCCTTGCTCAAGGGGATGCTGCCCAACTCCTAACTTTTCTTCAGGATGTGAAAAACCAGGTAAATCATACGCTCTGAACACGCGGCTAAGCATTATAAACTGAAATCAAGTTAACTCGATAGATTGAAGATGGTTGCTTTTAGGAATTATCTTCAAAATACTTATATTATTTAGTTACAGATTTTGTGTTGGTGAAGGTCACGGCAAGGTCCGGGGTAGAGCCACACATCATGTTGAATAACCACCAGGACATTTTAGAGTTCGATCCACTAAACTGAATTCACAATGCTCAGAAATTCACATTCTGTGAAGGACAACTCACACCTGAATAACTACAGATGTCAATCGGAGGACTTGGGCAGTGTGAATCTGTTAACACTCCCCAAGGAGACCTCAGTGGGGGAAAAATATAAAGACAGTGACCCTCCTCAGCCAGACAGAAGCAAAGAGGATACAGCAGATCCTACCTCCATGTTCCCTTAAATGGCAGTGCTCTGCCTCCATCGGAGCGGACATCATGTGTAATGGCCTTCTAACCTGGGAGTGTTGGAAGCAAACGGGCAGCTTTGCATTCAAGGTTTTCCGGCATCACTGATAATCTTTTCCAATATGGCGCCCCTCTCACTCCGCTGTGGTAGGCAGAGTCAAGGGCTCAAATAGGGAGACAAATGGGTGAAATCTAGAAAATATGAACAAGAAGATAGAAACAAGAAATAGTTTGAGGATTGAGGCAATATGAATAGCGCGTAAGAATGTGACAAATAAAGGTACACGTGACAATAAATGTGGTCTCTTTTAATCAGGAAATTGTCCAATCTATGGGCTGTGGGCTCCTTGCACCGCTTGCAAATGAAATGACTAAAAAGGAGAAGACTCTAGTGGAATGTGAGCTGGCAATGACTCACCTCACCATGGTAGGTAACCGACCATGAACTCTCTGAGGACAGTACAGACCTACATTTAGATTGACAAATGTGCCTAATTATCTCTTCTTCTTGGGTCTAGACGTGCAGGCCAAATGAGCTCCTGTGTGGTCTGCTGAAATTGATGGACGATACTGATGCCAGTGTTATTTCAAACACCATCGTAGCATTGGCGCCACATCTTCAAACAGGTAACGGCAGCGTTCAAAAGACATGATCACCGGCTTGCAAATCTGTCTGTCTACACAGATCTCAGCAGTCAGTAAGGGAATTATTTTGATCTATGCCTTTTAACCTAGATCCTCACCCTTACCTGAATTATATGAGCCTATTCTGACCCAATACCTATATCTGACGTGGCATAGGAAGTCCCCAGCAAGGGTGCGAAATTTGGTATGATGATGTGGGGGGACCAAGGAGTTTTTGCTATAACTTGCACTATCACACCTAAGCCAAAGCTGGGCATTTGGCAACAGATTAAACCTCCCTAAATATTGCTTTTATTTTCTATTCATATACTTTTTTTATCTTTCTTATTATTGTTATTATCATGCTGATGATGGTGTTGACGAGGATGATTCACGATTCATTATCTTACTTTTGAAATATTGCTCACATGCTTGGTATAGCAAGAGCAATCGTTTTATCTTCTGTAAAAGATTAATTTCTCAATGTGTCATTTAGAAATATGGAGGGGACATGTCCCCCCTCCCTCCCTCCCCCTCAATTGCGCACATAAACCATAGAAATGTATCCATAGTTGCAATCTCAGTCAAAGAGATATAGAGCTATAGGCAAAGTATTTGCCGCCCCCTGCTGGGAGATAATATAATCCCAAACTAGGGTTCCTTATCATCTTTACGCCATGACCCCTTTAACACATTACATCACTTTAAAACATTACATCCCCTTGATTGCTACCCTCATAAACCAAACAGAGATAATGACATTTTTTCTAAACATAATACACAATATTTGAGTATTCATAGACAACCGTATATGTAAAAGGATGAGCTATTATCTTCAATTATACCATTTATTTTCTAAATTATCTATCAACCATCCAGATTGCATATTCCATACGAGCCTGTCTCTGCCAGCAATGTACCACCCCCTTCCCATAACAGTGATTCCCCTCCTCTGCGTCTCCTCCCAAGTGCTGCTGCGTATGGGCGTGGGACGAGCCGCCTCTCTGGACTTGGCTCTGTCCTCCATTCAGAAGCAGCTCTCCCGCCTGCCGGTGCCTTACACTAAGCGGCTGGAAGAGTCGGACCAGTTCGGCCTGTGTCGCAGCTGCAGTGCCCTGACAGACTTTGTCAAGCCCTTCGTGGAGGAAGCGAAGGGAAAAGACGACAAGACAAGCTCACAATTTCTTCAAGACCAAGACAAGCTGAATGATGTGCTTCTTAAATTGTGAGTCTCAATCATAGTGTCTTTGAGATCTTAATTTAAAGAAGCAGAAGAGTGAGGAGTTTATATTGTTAAGGCAAATCTAGGGTCATCTTTCTGTAACATGACTTATAACTACTAACATGGATTATAATTTGTCCTACCACTCATACTCTCGCTATATACAATAATTTGACAGTTATGTCCGCACTTATGACAAAAAACGAACCAACTAGCAATGCACTGATTATCCTATACTCTTTTTCCTCCAGCTGCATGAGGTGCCTGAGAGAGCCACTATTCCAGGCTCAACTAGACCCCAGCAGAAAGTCATCTCTGTGGCTCTTTGCAGTAGAGATAATGGTTTGAACATTTTATTAACATCAATAGAATAGCATATAATAAAAGGCTTTACTTCGGTCAAAGCTGACAGCAATACAGAGACAGTACATGCAAACGTGGGGATGGAAATAGGGGATACAGAGATGTGTTTAGATTGCAATGCCAACAACCTTCAGCTCTGACCTGGTGGGTTCAACGCGGAGGGTTCATGAGATGCAATAGAAGCACTTTCAGAAACAGGCAAAGCTTATTATTTTTTTTTTACATCAATCACAATGGCCCAATGTATCCCTGTTCCCAGGTCATATTGGCATCTCTTCAAAAGCCTTTGGCTGACCACCTGCTGTACGCACCAAAGAAGAGAAGCGTGGTGGTGCAGGAGGCTCAGGAGACTGATGAGTGTAGGGCGTCCTTTGCCTATCTGCTCTTTGTCCAGCAAATCGGCATAGACGACTTCCCCGCCGTGTTCAGGTGAAGAATACAAACTAATCGTTATCCGACATGCTAGGAGACAACATATTCAGATCAGCGTGATAATCCATCACACGCATATTAATCAGATTACTGTCAACCTTAATTACAATCCAGTCATTGATTTATGTTCTTCTGTTTAGCCCTAGGTTTATACTTCAGTGCAACATGGAATACATTAATCTCCTGCTCAGTAGGCAAGTATCTGTGCAATTCGATCTCAATAGTGTCAATAGCTAAACGAAGGATGTCCTAAAATAATTGTCTATTTGTTTGACAGAAAAGACGAATCATACGTACTTAAAGGACTGGTAAGAACACCAACATATATACTTCTATTCTGGCTGTAGCCAATCTTTGTACTTGTATATTACACTCAGTGTAAACAGGAATAAGAGCATTATATTATTAGAGTTATTATATTTGATAACATAAAATTATAAGTTTAAATTTAAACTTTTTTCCTCTAGGAATTGTTTTCCAGAAGCTTGGACAGTGTAGAAGACAGTAGTCTCACAGTGGATCTACTTGAACTGAAGACATTCTACAGCGTTCAGCAGGTACTTAATACCAGGAAGTACTGTGGTAAAATCACCAATAATTTTAATAGTCATCATAGTAATATAAAGAGATTGCCTTGGTGAGTCCATGTGTGCTGAACGAAAAAATGCTACATGTGATTGTTGTCACCTAGGATAGCAGATTTAATGTCAAAGAATTAACAAAATGAAGTCTTGAATACATTGTGTGTGGTTCTGTTGTTTGCTTTTACAGAACTTGCGACAAATTCTCATTGACTGTCCATCGCAACCATTGGTGAGTATGAGAAAGAAGAGAAATCATGAATATTTGATTGTCCTCTGGGAAGATGAGTGAATATAATATTGCTGTTCTCTCAGAGAGAGCGGGGCCTGCTGGTGCTTCAGTACTTCATCAACAAGTTGGATTCACACGCAAAACACAGATTATTCAGGTGACATTTACATTTTTGTAAATGACTGTACTATTATATGTTGGACGTTATCAATTGATGTGCTCTGATGCTTAATGTATATTTGTACAGGTGTATGCTGAAAATCAGCCAGCATTCAGGAATAGAGGGTTACATCATCAAAAATATAAAAAATCAGGTGGAATTTTCACTGAAGGTAAGACAAAGTAAATCTGTATGCCCACATTTACTTAGTTGTTTAGTTTCATTAGGCGATAGTAACCTAACTGATCATTATTTAAAGTAAATCTTTGGAGATCTTCAAGACTACCACTTTAAAACAAATTGGATATCCTCTACCACATCATATTCACAGAAAATGCACATTTATAACATATATAGCACCTTCAGTAGATGCAGCTTGGAAGATATGTGTGTGACCTGATAATTTCCCTCTTAGCCGGGCAACGAGAATGAATGGTTCTTGGGGATGGAGTTTGTTTACCTACTGGAGCAGGCGCTGAGTTTACCACAGGGTGCGGACACGTACCTGCTGCAGAACATGGACAGGTGGGTAAAAAACGGTGCTATTCCAGCCTTAACAAAGGAAATTAATTCAAACTTTAACTAATGGCGTTCTTACTTTGATATTATTATGCATTCTAGTAGTATCTAGGCATGGACTTCTTTGATCCTTGAGGGTCAAATATTTGTCACATATGGATTACAATTTATGATAACTAAAGATATAGAATGTCACAATAAGTGTTCAAGTGAATTAAAAAATTTCAAAGTAAATTTACAGAAAATCCAAATTTTCCTTTAATTATGTTTTTACTGGTTGTCAAGATGTGCATTAAGCATCAGAAAATTATGTTTTACTAAATCCATTGAAATCTCACCTAATTCCATTTTCCCTCATGTGGTCAAGCGGGTGAACAATTACCAGACTTTACCTTGTTTTGGACATAGAGGAAGTAAAAACTTTACAAAACAAGTAGGGGGACCACGGGGGCCATGGATACAGACCACACATCTACAATCCTGCTGTTAAGAGTTTCTAAGATAATTATGAAATGTATCTTAATGTACTCTTTTCACACTTTCCTGACTGATATTAGATCAGGTGTGGACACCCTCTCTGGATATTTTACCATCTCACTTTAACACAACACGTCTCCCTTTGTGCAGGGTCATGGAGGGCCTGAACCTGCTACGTTACCTCTTCATCAGAGACAAAGAATGGATGAGCAAAGTAAGCGACTGGTTAACCACTTCATTTTATTAGCCATTTGCTCGTATGCTAAACACTTAATGCTAAACCGCTTCCCCTACTGGTAGTCAGGTGTGTGGGAGGAACTGTGCCGAATCAAAGATGACCACCTTAAAATTATGCGTGTTAGCATCACCATGTCAAGAACATATTACACCAACGAAGCAAAGACCCTGCGGGAGGATTACAAACTGAAAGCAAGAGGTAGGAACTTTCTACTCAACTTACAATAGTTTCCAACAAAGTAAGACTTCTTAATGCCTCTTCAAATTTATAGGATGGCAGTGAGTGAATTCACACCATGACACATATAGTATATATTCCTTTTAACATCTTTTATCATTTTAGGTTTTGTTTTATCCTTAAATGTTTGTACAGTGAATGTCTGTATCAATTACCAAACATCAAATGGCAGTAATTATGATAGTTGTCAGTATAATACTCTTCATGTATTACTATGGTACATTAAAAAACTTTTCATATTGTACGTGTTCTTTCAGAGGCTCGGGATGCAGGTAGATCGACTCAGCTAGCCAAAGGCTTGAACATGAAGCATGACAAGATGGCCGAAATGTCTCCAGAGGTCCAGTACCAGGTAGAGACACAGAAATGTCCCCAAAAGGTTTGATTTTGATGGCAACGGGCATTAGATTACCTAGTTCAAGGGTACAACTGTTTTTCTTGTATATTCTACTTTCTACTTTAGTTAATGACGGGGATGAGTAACAAATGTACTTTTTAATCGTGGAACATTCTTTTTTTTCAGGTCATCCAGAATGCGTTGGTGACCTTTGACTTAATGGAAAGCCTTATCTTTCGCATTGACGAGATAAAGGACGAAAAGGCCAAGAGTGTAAATTAAAGATAATAGAAATACTTACTAGTAATAGTAATAGTGAGCCACCCATGTCAACCCATTGCACAGCACTGACCAAAACAAAGGCTTCTCTGTATGTATTTCACTGACGATGTTTATTAAATGGCATTTTGGCAAATTGTTGGTCATTTCAATACATTTTCTTTTCTGAAGAAAACTACACTACTACAAGTAACACTTAACACTACTACTACACTACTACAATGATGTCAATGTAGTACATCAACATCAATTCAACAGTGAAACTACAATAAAAATAATGGAAGAAAAACCCTGGATTGAAAAAGGCTCCTTTAGGATGTTTATTCCTATGACTGAACTGAACGTGAGAACTCTTGTTAAATTTGTTTCCCCAGCTTTGCATCTTTAAGCATGTTCCACACTGGGCTGCGTTCAATGATGTGGGCTCTGGCCAGAGACAGTCGTTCCTGAATGGTGTCCACGCAGGGCTTGCTGGTGGCCTGCACACATGCAGTTCCATACATTGGTTTAACGCCTCATTAAATAAAATCATAAGAATCAATCCATGAGTATCCATTAGGTTTCTTTCTATTTTTCTGGGCCTGTGAAGCCCTTTCAGACTGCGGCTGTGATGAAGTGCCCTATATACTTGACTAGATTTAAAACCAGCCGACCGATATTTCAAAAGATGCACTAGAGAGATGACAAGATTATCCGTACCCTAGAGATGGTCAACATTCCTTTGATGATGTCACGATTATTCCGCACAGGAAGAATTCTCAGGTTGCTGCCAAAGAATCTAGAAATATAGACATGATTACCATCCATGTTACCATTTAAAATATTTTATAAGGATTTATGCATAACCTGTGCACTTGTCATATTAATAACTTGATTTGAGTTTTGTGCAATAGCTTACCTCTGTTGAATATCTGATAAGATGTCCAGTTCTCTCTTCCCATTGAATGGGGAACAGAGAAGTAGGAAGCTGTTCCGATGGACTTTGATAAAGTTTGTTATCTTTTCAAAAAGTCCAGTCTCCTTTACATTTTCAGGCAGTTCATCCAAGCACACCATCAAAAATGCAGTTCCTGTTGAATATCCATAATAATAGATTAAAGGTTAAATGGATTTTAATTGTTTTTGAGTTTTTTTTTTTTTTATTGCTCTGAAGTGAGGCATGGGTTGAATGAATGCTCTCATTTGAACCAACTTCCCTGGAAGTAGACCTACATGTACAACAAGTAGTAAAGGAATTGTACTTCCTAGCGTGTGTGTTGGTGAACCAACCACACTGGACGTCCGTGTAGTAGGCCTACAACAGTAGTGGAGGCATGGTGCGTGCTGGCCAAGGACGGCCCTGGCCGCCTTATGATGGTTACCTGGTTATGGTTGTGATGGTTACCTGGTTATGGTTACGATGGTTACCTGGTTATGGTTATGATGGTTACCTGGTTATGGTTGTGATGGTTACCTGGGTATGGTTGTGATGGTTACCTGGGTATGGTTGTGATGGTTACCTGGTTATGGTTGTGATGGTTACCTGGTTATGGTTATGATGGTTACCTGGTTATGGTTATGATGGTTACCTGGTTATGGTTGTGATGGTTACCTGGTTATGGTTATGATGGTTACCTGATAGCGGGAAAATGAAGGCGCCACATTCGACGCTGTCCGAAAATCTGATGCGATGTTGCTGTCCGTTCAGTGTCGCGATCACATCGTGGTTCTGAAAACGAAGTCAAGAATAGTAAATGGCGTATTCTTCTTTGGATTGTTTAATCGCGACACATATTTTGCATACTGGTAACGTTAGATAATATGATTACCTTCCTAAGAAGCGCTTTGACTACACTGAATTTGTTTAGCTAGCCGACCAACTTCCACTGAACACACATCGAACAGTAGAAGGTTGCACCTATATATCCACCTATATATCCACCTTTATATTGACATTTTACCCGAAGTGATGAACTGGCAATGATGGTCGTTTTCCACGGAGTGGGCTGTTGGGTTTCGGTAGTCATAATGTAAAACCTCCGTTTACGTTACAATTCAAACTGTAAACTATTGATTGATTTGGCCTCGAGGCTGTCCAACCCTCGAGGAGGACCCGACGGTCCAACCAGGCTTCTAGAACATTCACCAGGCAGACACCCCAGTCTGGGCCTTTTATACATTGATCCAGTGTAAAGTCTAGATCACGGAATTTAATATTAATTAATACATTACATGTTAAAATAATAGGCAACATAAAAAAAGGTTTTATTCAAAAACAGAATGAAACATTTAGACTTTTATAATATTGAAATGCATCACAAGGACCTAATCAAAAAAACTGTTTAAATTATAAGCCCTTCACATAAGCACAAGTAAGTTATTCACACAAGTAAAGTGAGACGTTGAAGCCTACCGTCTTGACAATTAAAAACTAAAAATGGAAAAAAGGTTTATATTTCTCAACTTTTATGCAACCGATCGGACAGTAAAACGTTTTACTCTCATCCAGTTTTTTATCCATCTCCCTGCCAAACATTTTTCTATAACCCCCCCCACACACACACACACACACACACACACACACACACACACACACACACACACACACACACACACACACACA
>JAOPUD010000019.1:4095956-4107987 GCA_027122715.1 Trisopterus minutus
GAAGTGCCCCCCCCCCCCCCTCTTTTTCAGGCAATAACAACACTGCCTGGCAATAACAACATTGCCTGGCAAACACATTTTTCCCACCGTAATTTACGGTAGATATATATTCAGATAATTTGGAATAAGCCCTTTTCAAAGCTGCCATTTTTACCTGTCATAGCAAGGTACAAAGGTGTAATTCATATTATGAATAGTCCCGTTGAGTGAGCCACACCTAAATGGCTCCCTAATTGGAACAGGTTCATGGTCAATAATGTTATCAAACCTGTGTGTACCCGACGCGTCAAAATGGCTGCTGTGGAAAGGGACTTTCGTGCGATAGCCAAGACAATTTTCAAATACTAAGTAAAGGTACATACCATGCAGGACCTACTAGTTTATGGTCGATAACACTTTTAAATGGAAAGTGAAGCATTGCACTCGACAGTGCAGGTGCCCAGAAAACTGGTATCTTGAATTACCTTCAGGGCAAATCGTGTAAAAGATAATGAGGACACAGTCGTGGAATTCGATTTGTAATCCACCTCGTTTATTCGGAAAGTTATTTATATAGACCATTGACCATAGATCAATGGGGCATATTAATAAGCCTACATGATGAATAGTTATGTAAGTAAAGCCTAGAAAGTATCTGTCTATATGTCCGACTATAGTCTATATGTGTAGAGCTACTGTGTTAAATATTTACCTATTGGGGGATGAGGTGGGACAGAGAGGTGAAGGCAACATAATCAGGGATTTCCCGTCGAACATCCATGAGTGTCCAGGTCAAGCAGCGAAACCCTTCACAGAAGGGTCGATATGACAATTAACTTTACGGCAAAAACAATAGCGCACACGTCACTTTTAAAGCATACACCTTCAACACGTGTAGAAGGCGTTTGCTGCCTTTATAACATAGCCAAATAAATAGATGCGCATCAATGGGGGCCTGTTAATGAGCGTTAAATGTTTCTATAGGTATCGCTGTAGCATTGACTGCAGGATTGGTGTGGAGCCATTGAAGTGCGGTTTGAAATGCACGCATTCAATGTTCATTAAAAAGCAAATGACGAGAGACTAGACAATATGCTACCTGTGGAAATTGTGGAAGACGAAAAGCACATAGGCCTAAAGAACGAAGAACGAGTTGTGATAATGGGAGACATGGTGACAGCTCCCAGCCCTCCCCCTCCCTGAGAGTTCAGACAAACCAACAGGTAAAGCCTGTCGGCTATTATGTGACCGCAATTCAAGGCAATTTGGTGCAAATTCTTCACTGTTTAAAGTTCAACGCAGTTTTCATACTTCATCAAAAAAAACAACCTTGTGACTGATGTTTCTTTGAATTCAGTGTCAAACGTCACTTGTTGACATCCTGTGTCTCATCTTCTGGCTTAAAAGTGCAAACGGAGGAACAGAAACCCCCCACCTCTGCAGACACGGAACCTGGATCGCAATCATGATATGACAAACTTTCCTGTCAACATTTCACAAAATTCACCACTGCCAGGTCGCTGCTGTCTCATATGATCATATCATCGTATCATCAGCCCTGCATTATAGGCGCATGACGTGTTAATAAACGCATTAAGCCTTATGAATAGGGCTACACACCGAACTAGAAGTAGGCTAACGCACATCCCAAAGAGTAAAACTGTTTATCATCTCAAGGGAAACGATGTAGGCCTATCTCATAAACAACCTGATCGGCACAATAGTCATCGGCGCCTTTACCTCTTGACTTCCTACGTGGGTCCGACAGGTAGGCTACGACGCGCTGTATCGCCTCATCAGAGGGCAGGTGATTCCGAGTAGAGTCGAACTGGAAAAAAAGTGAGTCCTGATTCTCTTTGCTGCCGATAATTACTCTTTCATTTTCATCAGTTCCTTCCAGATCAAAGCAATGAATGTTGAAATTTGGCGAAGACCCGCTTATGTCACATACACACTTTGCACGCCCCGTTGAGTTGTAGCTCCACCCCTCGGTGCGTCCTAGACACTAAATATAACGCACTATACCAAGCGCAGGCGGAATACGCACTGGGGTTTCGCTGGCGTTCAGTGTAAGTTAAAAAAAAAACATCTACTTAATGCAGGTTAACAATTTAGTCGATGTAAGCATATATATTTTTCTGCATTTATTTCAGCTTTTAAAAAAGTTTTACATTTATTTTGAAGCAACTTTTAAGTGAATTCCTGAAATTGATAAGACACCGTTAGCACACGTTGGATAGCAGTAATCAATGAAATGATGACCCATTATATTCATTCATTAACATTAAACTGTTGCAATGGATTTGATTAATATCAAGACCTAAAATTGCATTTTATGACGATTCAACTCATTCCGACCAACTGACAATGAAGACCTCACGATGAAGACATTCAATTGCATATCTTTTACAATCATTCAACCCGTCAGAACTGACTATGAAGACACTTAATGAAATGGGAACGTGATATAGAAAACTCATGAACACACTGACCCTCACTATAAAGAAGTACATTCACATGGAGTACACGTGCTCTGATGAGGCAGTTTCATCATCCTAAACATCGTGTACTGACTTGTGCCGAGTGAGACTAGAGGATGGTGAAACATCTACTTTTCCCTCCAGCGCGCTCACAGTGCACCGCTGTCATCTGAAGGTGTGCAGGAAGGGGGTGGCTTCCACCCGGGTCTGTCTGGAGTAGCAGGCGTCGAGCCAGGCCGTCTGTGTGGCCACAGCCTGGGGGTACTGCAGCAGCATGTCCTGGAGCTCCTGGTGATTGACATTCATTGTGTTAAAAGGTGACATATTATATAGCACCAGGTGTGAATGGGATTTGCCGTTACGAGCCGTTTTGAAAACCGGCCTCTACCGAGGTCACAAGTGGGCGTGTCCACTGTCGTGGCAATTCCTTTGTCGGATATTGCGTCTAAGACAGATGAGATATTTAGTTGCAAAAAGCACACTATACTTGCAGACAATTGCTGGTCATATATATTTGCAATAAAAGTATGAATATGGATACATCTCAATATGCATTAACAAAACAGTAAAACAGGCATACAATAACAATAATCGGAGGCCTCAGATGAGCGTTCACCCCGCAGGTTCGCTGGAGTCAGGAGTTCTTATACTCTTAGATAGACAATTTGAGGGCAGCTGTCCCCCAATAAATCAAAAGCCTCTGTTAACCAGATGGTAATCTATTGATTGCAGTTCCTCAAAAAGTCATAAAAGGGGTTCGCAACCGTTCCTTATCACCCTTTGCAACCCCCTAGGAAACGAGGAAAAGAGGCCCAAACCAAACTACAGACGTACGGGAACGGAATGTGGAACCAGAGCACATCACACGAAACACAAAGATATACACTTCAGACGCCCCTGCAGAGTAGCAGAATGGCAAGTCCATACACAGAACAGTATACAAAACCTAAGTTCATCAAATAAAAACAGAACATGTGGATTTTCCATCACACCGCCTAGAGGTGCGCGGGATAGATCAGTCTACCAGCGCTACCCAGTGGACCTGTAGCAAACGTCAGCTCATCTATCCAGCACGCAGCTAGGCGGGCACACCCACACGTCAGAAGAGGCGTGTATGCAGACGGCCGATCACTCACACCTACGCAATACACAACGCAAGCGCTCTGCCAAGTCAAAAGACCCACAATTAAACATTCATGTGAACAAGGGGGGGGGAGGCCCACCTGGCCTTCCTCCTGGGGAGCAAGGCTCCCCAGGAGGAAGGCCTGCTTACCTGTCGACTATCGAGCTTGTGATGAACAAGCCCGCCCACCACCTGCAATTTACAAACCTACCCTTGAGTGGAATGCGTGGGTGGCCTCAGCGACGACGTGTGTGACCGTAGGACTCATGACGTCCTCCTCGTCCCCGTCATACGTACACAAGTCGTTAAGGGTTCATTTGCACCTCACTACTGTTGTTGAAGGACTGATTGAGCGATCACTGCTGAACACAGTTCAACAGCGGGTTTGTTTTCATACTGTCAGTTAACAAAGATTGTCAGTCTGATTGGATAATTGATTGACAACGCTAGCCCCCCCCCCCCTCGGGGGCGTGGCCGTGAGGATATGTGATGAGGTGTCGCGCTAGCCTCTTCTTCTCCGTGGCGGGCAGGTTGTAGAAGAACACAAACACCCCCTTCATGAAGTCCGGGAGGACGGCATGGCTCCGGGTCTCAGCGCTTGGGGGGGCTTGGGTGTCTGAGCCTCCCGGGGAGACGGGGGCGGGGTCCGCCGCCGCCGCCACCGCCGCCGCCACCGCCGCCGGAGGTGGTGGTGGTGGTGGTGGTGGTGCACCACTGGTGGAGGCGGAGGACGGAGGAGGAAGGGCTGCAGCTGTGGCGGCCTTCTTGGTGGTCCTTTTGTGGTAATATCTGTCGGCAGCCAAGTCAAGGCTGAACCACCACATTATTGTGGACTCAAGGCAGGGTTGGCTGAAATAAACTTTATATCATTTATTTAATATGTCTGGTCACCATCAGTGTAGGATGGTGTGGTATGATAGACGATGTGTAGAAGGAAGATCGGTTGTGGACGTCCTGCTGAACAAGGTTATGTATAATTGGATAATTATATTGGGGTGAAGGGTGATGTCATGTGGGCGGTTGTCATGTTGGATGCGGTGATGTAGGCTGATGTCTTGTAGGATTTAGGTGATGTAGGCTGTTGTCATATAGGGTCATGTCATGTAGGAGGATGCCATGGAAGATGTGAGGTCCTTTAAGCGTGACAGGATACATGAAGGTAGGGACCCCCCGGGTGGAGAGGTACTTCCTGATCAGCCTCTCGGTGCCGTACCAGTTGAACCCTCTGGTGGAATGACCAATGCGGGGGAGGTGCACACTGGCTGGGGGGACAGAATTCATGCATTGGCACCGATGCATGCACCGGTGGGACAATGAATGAGCTTTGAAATGGGATACTGGCTGATTAATACTGGCTGTCCATTCTTCAGAATAAATCCTCAGTCAAAAACAGAACATTTAATATGTTTAGTTGCATGGTGTCTGGTTTGTGCCTTTACCGTATTTTTCAAAAAAATAAAGCTGGATTTTATAAGCTGCAGGAGCGGTGAAATAGGGCGGTATGTTTAGAAATACCACAAAGTAGCCGCTCCCTAATTTCAGACGCATCTTATTATGCATCTTTGCCCACCACAACCCAAATACTTAAAATGGTTCAAATAGTTGTTCTGTGCTGCATTGCCGGTCAACTGATAGAGTTAGAAAACAATGCTTCTTCTATTTTGCACGCAATGAAATTGGGCTTTGAATTATCGCTCATGGACAGAGCAAATTGTGGTAAACGTTTTTCTTTGTCAGTTATGAAGTGATGCCTGTCTTTTCAAGGTTATCTCTCACTCGCAAACCTCTCATGTAAATGAGCACATTGAGGCTTTACGTTGTGATGGCGTGAGGAACGTCAGGTTTTATCACTTGAAATGCAAATCACTGAAAACGGTGCAGTTCCTCGCACTCTTTGCGTTGGCAAAATTGGCATGAAAACCGCTCCGGAAAATAAGCCGCAGTGACATTTTGGTTCGTAAAAACAGGGATACACGCTGGGGCATTATTATTTTTTTTAATACGGTACGGACAGGAAACCGGGTTTACAGAGAGAGGGAATAACTTGTATCATCCCACCACAGGTCAGAATCAAAGACGGGGTCGCTACAAGGCATACGGCCAACATGGTAAGCCACAAGCGTATAAAACAGTCACTAGACCATCTAGTCTGACCTTTGCTCCTCCGCGCCGCCGAGTAAATCTTTTTCAGCCCTCCTTCTAGAGCACTGAGGTGGATCCCAGACAGGTTGTTGGATCTGTCCCTTTTCTGTGCCACGATCAGGGCCAACTAACACACAACACACACACAAAGTTCACAGAGTTCACACCCCTACACACACGTTACGGCCGCATTCCAAGCAAACTGACTGCATGCGATGCGTTTGTTTTCCTAAGCAATTTGGCCCAATCCTAGCTTTTAGATAAATAATTGGCTGTTTAGAATGATTAATAGCCATACTTAATTGGCATTCATCCGTTGATACATTCATACATGCTCACACATGCCCTGTGGAAGTTTGAAGGGTTCTGCTTCAGTGCCATTGTGAAAACCACAGCGACAAACAATAGTTTCATTCATTTGCCAATTGGGGTTCCTCTTAAGGTCATTATCCCGTTCAAGGGCAAATGAGCACTTAGGCAGCAGGGCGCAGCGGGGGATCGTCTTGACGTGTATACAGACGAGTATTTAGCACAAAAACGCCAACATAATAAAGGAACAACCGCAAAGTAAAAGCACGAGGACACAGGAGGTGGCCTCTGGCCTACCTGGTCCTGACCATCCAACCTGGATTGTTTGTCATCGATGGGGAAGAGAAGCACATTCCCCAGGTCCAAGTCTGAAACACAGTTAACTCTCAAAATAGCTGGCGTGACATTAAACATAAAAATACATAACGTTTACAAATTCAATAGTAACATGTGACTGCATACAAATGTGTCCACAGACATGGTGACTAGTATATGATGAGCTTTATTGGCTCTTAACAACACTAATAAGCAGAACAACACTGCCTCAAACTATTGGCCTATGCAACACCAGTAAAATAATATACTTTTCCCTGAACTTTTGAACGTTGCAAACGTGCAAAAACATAATTACATATTTATGTGGCATTCAGTCCAATGCTTAAAATCTATCAGTGGCATTCAGTAGGCTAATGCTGTGGTAAAGTGTGTAAAGTAAAGTGTGATTCTTTCTTTCAGATGTTGCAAAGAAGTGTTTTTTTCTGTTCAATAGATACAACTTTATCAATCCCTCATAGGAGAAATTTGTCAATGTTTGTCCCTATGAAACAATTATGATAAGAAAAAAAATACAAAACGTGACGGTAACTACCGTACAGACAGACCGTGCAATCCGAAGGCTCTACTTCACCACTCCAAAAAGTCACTTCCACCAACGCAAAGCCAACGGCACTGAGTAGGAGGAGGGCGAAACCTAACTCGTTTGTGAACGACCCAAAGAAACGCTAATTCGATATGAACAACATGTTTGAGGCTTTGATAAAATCCCGGACGATCATGAAATTCCGCCCCCGGACACATTTTTTAGGTCTCAAAAAGGAGGGTGTGTCCAGGCGGAAGAGGACGTCTGGTCACCCTACGTACAGGGGAACCCATTTGATTCCTACCTGTTCCAATGTTCTAAAACAATATATATCGGCTCAACTTGGTGGGTGTCATCCTGGTCATTTCTCGGCGTGAGAAATACAAAGTGTGGCGTGTGAATGGGTTGAAAATGTGTGTGTCTCATAGCCGATGTGTGAGACTTGAAGAGCCCGGTGATTGATAAGCTCCAACCTACCTTTCATGCTACCAGCTAGCTCATATTGTTTGCTTGGTTCGTCAGACCTCATCTCCAGAGCAGTGAACAGACCTCCTCGTCCCCACCGCCCAGAATCATCTGTACAACACACACGCAACACACAAACGGTTAAAACACAAAAACACATATTCACAACACACGCAACGCACCATAAAAATGCAATACAATGCACAACTTCATTAAAACACACTTTATACAACAAACAACCCAATTAAAAAGACAACTCCATCAAACAGCCAAAAACAACTATACAACACACATCCCCTTTTTAAAACACACACATATACACACAAACAAAACACAACCCCGTTAAACATGGGACACTGTGACCTAATGGTGTCTCGGTAGCGGTTTGAGGCGGGCACTTCATACCGACACAGTGGACAATGATGGCGTCCTCGGAGCCAGCCTGCGGGTGTGTGACGTCCCCCAGCACGTAGTGGATGGCGGTGGGGTCCGACTCGGCGGAGCCCTCGCTGGCGAGGCTGACGTCGTCAGCCTCTCCCTCCTCGTCCTCGCCGCTGTCCTCCGAGTGAAGGCACAGAGACCTGTAGCCCGAGCTCTGCCACCAGTCCATCCTGAACCCGGCCAACCAAATAAATCACCAGTTAATTAGCGTTTTAACAAATCAACACCTTCCTCAGGAATAAAAGTGGATTCGGAATATTAGTTCAATGATCCTAATTCGAGAAGTGTTATGAACTGAAACATGTCTTTTTGAAGGTTTTATCCTTATCATAGAGTAGGACAGGAAGCTATGGGAGAAAGAGGGAAAGACATGCGGCAAAGGGCCACGGGAAGGAATCGAACCCCGGTCTCTGCAGTAAGGACTAGGCTTTAGTGGCATGCGCTCCACCTGTTGAGCCCCCTATAACAATCTATACTGAACAAGAGGGGGGCTGCTTGACTTTGGGCGGGCAGTCATACTTTCTCTTCTGCTTCTGCTCCTCCAGCTTCCTCTTCCTGTCCTGCTGGAGCTTGGCCCGCTTGGCGGCTGATTCCTGGTTCTTCTGCCGCCTTAGCTCCAGCTCGGCCGCACTGAGAGGCTTCCGCTTCCGCGTGGAGACCCCGAGAGGCCCGGTCAGCAACACCTGGGGAGTGAACGGACCGGAGGGGTCTTAAGGTACGTGGGGATGGTGAAAACTGGGAACCAAGATGGAAACAACCCTATTAGACATGTGGGGACCAAGAACAAAGAAGAGCAAGACAAAAAGACAAGCGGGGAACCAGAAGATAACTCTTTTTAAAATGTGTGGAACCAAGAACACGAAGAAACCAAGAAACTATTTTTGATATAAGGGGACACAACTCTTTCCAAAGACACTTGAGGACTATAAAACATCAATAACATCAAAAAATAATTTCCCAATTAATTATGTCTTTAGTCTCAATTACTCACATTCACATTTCCACAGAATACACAAACCTAACAAACTATCATGAGTGAAACGGCGCCGTCTCCGGCCTCCAGATATCCTTTCTATCCAGTCTGTCACATATCTCTCCGCATAACCATCATGTCCACACCAACCAACCCTTCCCCAGGGAAGGCACTGGAGGTGCCAACATTACCCCGGCTTTGTGTCTGAGAGACGGGCCCTCCCCGCTGTCGTCCGTGAGCTCGGCCAGCCGCTCCTCCTGCAGACGTTGGAAGCTCTTCTGGTCCTCGGCGCTGGGTTCCTTGGAGTAGTCCCTCCCCTCAAAGTAGTACATGTGGTCGGGCTTCTTCTTGCCATCTGCGGGGATTTAAAGTGACCAACACACAGGAGAAATAAGACCAAGGGAACAGTCCATTGGTGATTGGTGATTGGTTGGGTCTGGAACAGCCAATCAAAAAAAGTACAGTTTCTGATTCAGATTAAATGTTACGCCACAAGAAAGTTTGTCCAACAGATGTGGTCTGTTGAAATTAGCGATGTCACTATTGATGACACTTGGAAACAATCTGCGCCAAACTGAATAGTTATCATATGACTGTGGTCATGGAGAGCTCTCAAAACCTACTTTGGACATCTTCAGAATCATTCTCCTCTTCCTCCTCCTCCTCCTGCTCCTCCTCCTCCTCCTCCTCTCCCCTACGGGGCGACGCAGGGTCCTGTTCCGCCACCCACTGGCCGTTCTGTGTATGGCCGAGGATCTTCCCCAGGTCCACATCCTGTATGGAGCTCTCTTCAGACGCCAACAGTTTGTCTACGCCGAACTTTAAGATCTCACTCAACTAGACGGAACGGCGGAAAAAAAAACGTTGGATTTCGGTTAAATGTCTTAAATTAATACATTTGTTCTCAGACAAAAACAAATGTTAAAAAAAAAAGGGGAGAAAAAAAGGGCCCAGGGGGAGAGAGAGAGAGAGAGAGAGAGAGAGAGAGAGAGACAGAGAGAGAGGTACTGACCTGTAGTCCAGCCGCGGCGGTCTGGACCATGTCCAGCAGGGAGAAGCGCCCCTCTTGGATGACGGCATTGGTGAGGTCCAGCTTGGACACTGCACGGGAGTACACCATCTCCTCCACCGAGTCCCGGCCCAGGAGACGGATCACCTTCACAGGCCTGGTGACACACACGCACACACACACACACACACACACACACGCGCGCACACACACACGCACACCCGCACCCGCACTCTTACTTACTTACTCAACAATGCCTTCAGGTTAGCCTGTGGACATTGGGGATCGAACACGGAACCTTTGGGCTGGGACCATCCTGAGACTATTCTTCCCACAACAGTCTATTTTGTATGATATTTATACTTATTACACGACTCCTCTCAATGCTGTGGAACGATCAGTTCACTTGCATGGGCCTTCCCGACTTCCGGTGGTGAATTATGTTTCAATAATGGCCGTTGCTAAGCATATAATGACCGCTGTTAAGGAAAGTGGATTTTTTCACGTCTCTCGTATCACTCCACAAGTAGTCTGGTAACTTATCAATCCCAGCAGATTTGGTTGCTAAGCGACGTCAACGTCTTTGGAGGACTGTTTCTCTGCTGATCAACCCTACGAATGGTAGTTGTAGAAAGACACACCGTGTGAGGTTATTTTTTCGTTTTGGCAAGTAGCCGTATAATTAGCGGGATAATAAGCCCCGGGATAATAAGCCCCTTCCTTCCTGTCTAGGCTTATTTCCCGATAATGTCCGGCGTTCCACACCCTTATGTACAACACACTATGATTAAGGTATTTTGCATATAGCAATAATGTAGACAAAATATACCTATAATGTGTGTAGAGAGATAGACAGACGGGCAAGAGGTCATCATTGGTCCGGCCAATTACCTGGTCTGGCCAATCCGGTGGCAGCGAGCGGCCGCCTGCAAGTCATTCTGGGGGTTGAAATCACTGTCCATGAAGACTACGGTGTCAGCGGCTGTCAGATTCATCCCCACACCCCCTGCGGAGACAAGAGAGTGAGTGATGGGCTATAGGACTCTTTCAGCAGCCACCCATGAAGACAAATGTGTCAGCGGCTGTCAAATTCATCCCCACACCCCCTGCAGAGACAAGAGAGTGAATGATGGTCTCTCGTGTTTGTCGTATGGCACGGCACAGCTGTGTCCTGTGCTGCCTTCTTGCACTGTGCTTTTTTTGACATCATGCATGTCGTTTAAACGTGTTTAACCGTGTGCGGAGCAATGCCCTTCGTGAACCAAAACAGAAGAACAGAAGACAAGAGGCTGATTTTAGCGTTGAAGGGATAATAGTTTGGGTTTTTAGAGAGCCTCGCTTTTTGAGGCCGGGAAGGGTTTGATGAGAGCAGAGAGACAGAGGGGAGAGGAGCAGAGGTTTGTTTAGACCGGGGCTAGCTTGACATCGCAGATCGTTCATACCGTAACCAATAATGTGTGGTGCCGACACATGGAGCAGTCGCATTTGGAATCAGTAGGAGTTGTTTCTGTCCGACTCGTTTTCTTTATAATCCACACGAAAAAAAAAACACCATCCAATGAAACTCGGCCTGACTCTGGTATATACCACATTTTCAAACGGCGAGATTGCCACTCATGTACGCCCACGTGTGACATGCTGTGTATGCACTCGCAAACAACTGCTCGAAGGAGACAAGCCCTTGCTTGCTGTGACACTGGAGTTTCCGGCCCAGGAGTCATAAAGCATCGTGATAGCCATCCTCAGGCGGCGGCGACGGTGAGCTCACCTGCTTTGGTGCTGAGCATGAAGACAAACACGTCTTTGCTGCTGAAGTTCTTGATGGCCAGATTTCGCTCCTCTCCGCGCACCGATCCGTCCAGACGCTCGTAGCTGTACCCTGCAGAGTCCCCCCCCCCCGCCAGGCACAGGGCGATGGACATGCAGTCAGATTACTTATTGCTCTGTCATTCACTCTTATCTAAAGACACTCGCAGTGATGTCGGATACGTGTCATTAAGGAGCTGGTAGGGGTTGGACAGTGAATACAGAGATGGGTCATGAAGGAGCAGGTAGGGGTTAGACAGTACAGAGACAGGTCATTAGAAGCAGGCAGGGGTAAGACAGTACAGAGACAGGGATTAGGGAGAAGGTAGGGGTTAGACAGTACAGAGACAGGTCATTAAGGAGCAGGCAGGGGTAAGACAGTACAGAGACAGGTCATTAAGGAGCAGGTAGGGGTTAGACAGTACAGAGACAGGTCATTAAGGAG
>JAOPUD010000019.1:4108682-4127414 GCA_027122715.1 Trisopterus minutus
CGCCGTACTGGAAATTTCAGACGCTCACAGATGGTCATGTGACTCATTGCCAGCATTCTGATTGGATGATCTCAAAAATTGCCGTATGTATCCAAGGTGTTCAGATAGAAAATTATTGCCCAACCTCAATGAGAAAGTATTCCTCGTCAACGTTGCCTAAGCAACATTGCCCTAAAAATTGCCCCGTGTATCATCACCTTACCACTCAATTCTCAGAATTCTCTATCTGACACTATCTCATTTATAAAAGGGATGGTGGAGAAATCGGATGGCCAAGAATATCTGCTCTAACCAAAGGGTTTCGCAACATCAAGTATTCCATCTCAACGTTTAACTTTAACTGTGTAACTATACATTTGTAGTTTACGTTTAAGCATGAGATTAGGTTAGAGATGCCCTCATTTATGTAATGGTTTGGTGTATAAAATGAGATGTGTATTATACAGTTTCTTTTAGAATATGGCTATTGGAAGCCAGGTAGGAACAAGTAAAGATATATATGAAAGATATACATAGATATGCGCACACACGCGCGCACGTTCAGCTTGACAGTACTTAATTTAGCACTGAGTGACTGGAGACTCTGTCCCCCCCCGGTGGTGACCAGCAGTAATGCATCCACTGACCCTTTATGGAGGAAGGACAGTAAACTGTCGAGGAGACACATCTTCCCGCTGGCTTCGATCAGGTGCTCCCCCATCACAAAAGGCTCCGGCTCCACCCCTGTGACAACACACCGGGTGAACAAAGGTGTGTGTGTGTGTGTGTGTGTGGGTGTGTTTCACTCACTCGCCGGGCGGTAACCAAGGGCGACGGCCCAGAGCATCACGTCACCCAGAGAGACCTCTCTGACTCACCGTCAAACAGGTAAGGGTGGTCCACGCACTTCCTCAGCTGCATCAGGATGTTCATCAGCCTCGTCTTGTTGCCTTGCTCATTTCCAAAGGCATCTAGATTGGAATAGAGCCGGTCACCCAGACTCCTCCGTTAGGTTATCCAGCCTTGACTCCATGCTGTGTAACCTCCATTAAGTTATACAGCCTTGACTCCATGCTGTGTAACCTCCATTAAGTTATACAGCCTTGACTCCATGCTGTGTAACCGCCATTAGCTTATGTAGCCTTGACTCCATGCTGTGTGCTTGTCGTGTTCAATCAAATAATGCATCTCTAAAATGACTCAATGTAAAAGTCTCATGTTCACATGTATATTTAGCATGTATGTTTTACAGGTATCTCAAACAAGTATATTTATATGGATCGTATATGGGTATATTTTACATGCATGTTTACAGGTATATTTTACATGCGTGATTTCCAGGTGTATTTTTCCAGGTATCTTATACAGATATCTTGTCCAGGTGTATTTTCGTGGTTTCTTATACAGGTATCTCCAACGGGTATGTGTTCCAGGTGTGCGTGGGTCCCTCACCCAGGTCCTTGGTCAGGATGGCCTTGTAGTACTTCTTCTGCAGGGCTGACATGCCGTGGTACACCAGCAGCTCCATCTTGCGGGGCAGGTCGGCCGCCACCTCCGACTTCACCCGGCGGAGCAGGAACGGCTCCAGCACACTCTGTAGCTCTGCAGCTACACACAAAGGAAGGAGGGTGCACAGGAAGCGGAAACATTACAGTTAGCTCACACAGAGAGTAGTGTGGTACTACAGACAGGAAGTGATCGATTTACGTCACTAGTACACACAGGAAGTAGTATGTTACCAAAAACATTGGGACATGACAGTAACTACATACAGGAAGCAGGTTACAGTAACTACACAGGAGGTAGGCTTATAACTACGCACACAAAGTATGTGATTACAGCTGCTACAGACAAAAGACATCAGAAGACCTTGTAGATCTTGTTAAAGAACTGATTTATTTTCTTGGGAACAATGGGAAGTTGCTATTAAAAATGTATTATTTTCTTTATAAATCGTTTTTTTTTCAGTTTAATAAATGTATACATGTATCAGGGACAGTTGAGAGTGGTCAGAGTGGTTCTATTGTTCCTACCCAGAGCAGGTCGGTTCTGGAGGTCGCCGTAGTACTGGACAAAGTCCTTGGCCTGGTCGGCGGGGAACAGGCTGGGCTGGATGAAGCTGATCAGGGAGTAGACCTCCCGGAGGTTGTTCTGGATCGGAGTCCCAGTGAGCAGAACCCGGAAACCCACCGAGAACTAGGAGAACATCAGAATGACACAGATGGAAAGAAGATGATTCAGAGGAGAAGGAGGATGATGATGAGGAGGAGGAGGATTCTGAAGAGGAGGATGATGAGGGAGGAGGAGAATGATGATGAGAGGGGGCAGATGAAGAGGAGGAGGAGGAGGAGGATGATGAAGAGGAGGTAGTGTGGTACCTCGCTCAGGGTCTTGTGGAGCAATGAATCCTGGTTCTTCAGTCTGTGAGCCTCGTCCACAACCAGAACCTTCCATTTCCAACTAAAGACCAAGAGATTAGAGATAATTAGCCAACACTAAACTAACTAGAATAATGCTTGGCTAGGCCGTCATTCGTCTGATCAAAGAGGAGTCTTACATGTTTGTGTTTTTCCTGATTTGTTTATCCCATAAAAGGTGCTCCTGCCAGCAGGGCCCTATCAACAATGTGTTTGTGAAGACGCTTTAATCAACAATAACTAACCTTTTCAAGAATGAAAAGTCTTTCAGACATATCTGGGAACAGAAACAAAGGTTGTATGTTGCATCGAGGTAGAAGAGGTAGCAGTGTTATAACATATACATTGTGTGTATATACATCCATTGACTCTCACCTCATAGGTTGTGAGCAGAACGTTGAACGGCGTGTGTTTGGTGTCGTTCTTTAACTTGGCCCGTTCCTCTTTGTCTCCTTTGTAGCACAGCACGGCGAGAGAAGGAGCAAAGCTGCAGCCACCACCAGACCCCCAGCGGTTACAAGGCACAGGCACAGAGATATCTCTTAAGTTCAAGTTCAAGTTTATTATAGAGCCCTTTTAAAACAACAACAGTGGACCAAAGTGCTAAAAAAAAACCCTCATCCACTCATCCCTGTAGTGTGATGAGTGGATGAGCAGTTCAGCACTTTACCTTTCTAGTTCAGTTCTCCAGTTCTCCAAGACGGACAGCGGACTGAGGACCAAAAAGGGGCCCTTGGCACCGAGACATCCTTTCATGTACACCAGCAGAGAAATAGTCTAAAGGCACATCAGATACTGGGTTTAAAAGGTGCAACCGTTTAAGAAAATGATTTAATAAATCAAAGAAGCAATTAATAATACAATCTCGATAAAATCTATAATCTCTCAACTAATTAGATTTATCAAAGCAATCATATAAAAGGATTTTCGAAATGTAAACTATTATCTCTTCATTTAATTGCAACCATCGACATAAGAAGTGAACACGTGTGCTTTTATATCACACAGACCTGGCAGGTTTTCCCTAAACCCATCTCATCTCCTAGGATACATCCCTCCTGGTTCTGCAGGCACTGGGTCAGCCACTGCACCCCGTCCAGCTGGTAGGACCTCAGCTGAATACCTGAAATAAAACAACCCCTCATTTCTTGGAAACTGGAAGCAGAGAAGCGCATCTTTCAGCTCTCAGGACATGGTAATGTAAATTGATGTCGGAGTATCCTATCCTATCCAGAGTATCCTTACTAAGTAAATTGATTGAGGTGCTTCGCATAAACGTCGATATAATTTTAGGCAAAACCCATAAGAAAAGTTTATAAAGATTATGCATAATCCATCTTTCAATTATATTCGAATAATACGACTTTTATTGGAAACATTGATAGTTTTAAGCAGCTCTGAGGTGCTGATACCACCCAGTCGATCACTATAAATGTTGCCACAAACCGTGTAACCCCCACTTTTGCAAGTCACTTTGTGGCACAATAGTCTTCCGTTTGGCTGGAACACTGTTTTTTGTTTTGAGAGCAAAGCTTGACATTTCTGAAAAGTTAAGTCACTTCAGTTTCGAAAGTATAGGCTAGTTTTCCGCGAATCCGCGCCAACCAAACTGTTTATACTTGGTACTTCCTGGTCATGTCATGTGACCAGGGAAGACCAACTGGCAGCTGCCATTGCAATGCTTTTCTACTAGTTGAAAAGATAAGGCTCTATTAAGTATATATTCAATCTTGCTTTAATTATATCTGTCGAGTTCTTTCTGCTATTACACCATATCATAATATGAAAAAGTAATTACTGATTGAAAGAAATAGGCAAAAGAAAATGCATTAAAAAGAATATGATTTTAATGCACACATTTAAAAACATACATATATTATGATATGGGTTTAAGAAAGAAAGCCCCATTCAACCTGTCTTTAGAGCTGAAACAAGCAGAACCATATTTATTCATAGCCATAGAACCAGGCTTGCTACTAAAACTAATGTGAGAGTAATCTTAACTCTCCAGTGCAGAAAATGCAATCCTTGCTAAAACGTAAATATTGACATAATTACATCACTGACAAAAACGTGAGTGAAAAGGCTCACTAACAGAGTTAGCCGACTCGCTGAGCATAAATAATATTAAAAGACCAGTTTCTTCACAGCGGGTTTCATTTGATGCACATGGAAATCATCTTCAGCACAGCGTCCCTGGGGGGTCAAAGGTCAGAATTGTGGTGGCTTATAGGTCTTTGATCTTGAAATAAATTATTTTGATAATTGTACAATATTGCTCTTGCAACTGTTACAGTACATTATTGTAATTAGGACAGTGTAAAATGTAAAATATAAGTTTTGAAAAATTACAAACCTGACGAATGGGATGTAAGACAATCCATACCTAAGAATTGGAGGGAAAATGAATACGATTAGTTTAAACTAAATTTCAATGCAATCATTTCAACGTTGTATATAAAAAACAATGCTACTCATAGTCTATTATCTCATCACTTGGCTTACCAGGCAAACGCCAAAAGTTGCAAAATGCAAAAAAGCAGCGCAAGACCAAAATTCTTCCACTGTAAGAAAATATTAAGTATTTATGAAAATAACCTTGACTTTGATTCAATCAATGTTTAATTTAATTAAACTTAAAAATAGTCTTCATATTCAGACTTACCCAAAAGGCAGCGCAGAGGGTCAACACCAGACATGTCTGAAGCAATATGTTTATCATTAAAATATAAGTTAATGTATCAATGTATTAATCAATATATTTATCAGGACCATCAACAACCATTAGACAATTCAGTATGTATGGGATGGGGAATAATTAAATGTGTAAAATTTCAGTTTGGCATAACAGGCAATCCAAAAATAAACAACAAAGGACTAGGCCTACATTTCCCACCATTCGCTGCCAAGGTGATGTGAAACTGATAATGCTGTATGGAGACACTTGACTTACCAGCATGATGGTCGTGGCCAGAGCTCTCGTCTTGTCGCACATTCTTTTCAGTTGCTTCACGGGTCCCATTAAAAACATAGTGCTGTGAAAACACAACACGATAACAACAGCTTTTGATATCGTGGTTTATAATGTATGTAGGGGAAAATATGTATACACTTGGCAATCGGTTATGATCCTGGTTTTGGTGGTCTTACCTGCACAGCGAACACACGTTTCCAAATGAATAAAACACAATAAAAAGAGTTATTCCAATCTTCGGGATGAAGAGCACACACACACCCTGCAAAATAAACAGTTGTCGGTTAACGATTATAGGCCTATAGCCTACTTTAAAGGCACCCAGTGCAACTTTCGAGGCAAAAATGAACATTCAATTTCTCGTATAGCCTATTTATTTTTGCGCTGACTAATGGACAAGGAGGTTAGGGCGCCGCAGTTGCAGCATTCCATTAAGCCAGTCTAACTGGTAGCGCCAGGTCTGTTGCATGGCATTCATAAAACTAGGCTTACGACCAAACATATCAGGAGACAATATTCCCTCTCAATCGTACCAATAATGTGCACACACAGCCGACCACGAAGCAGCCGACGAACCCCTTCACGCGTGTGCCCCAGCCGAGTGTGGACGCTTCGTTGGCAGCCTTAACACAAGAGTTCAGATCATGCAAATACCCCGGGTAGCCTATGTTAATATAGATTTCAGATTAAGTTTGTTGCGTCAAACTCAGCGAAAATAAAGTCGCGTTTACCTGTAAAATAGTTCGGTCTTGAGTGTGCCCTTCCTCGCCACTCAGTACCGACTTTAGTTTGTCCATATTGTAAGACCAATTCACACACAGCTCTCACTTCTCTGCGTATTATTGTTTTCTTTCCTGTTCCACGGGGTTATTCTCGTCAATCTGTGGGCCGGGCAGAAAAACCTCGTCACTTTGTCTGCTTGTGATGTAGGGCAGCATACCTGCACAGGTAGTTACACAGCTGAAAGTGACACCTGTTGGACCTGATTCAAGAACAATTAACTTCAACGTGGAGGTGGTATAAATATCACCTCCAAATGAGCGTTATATGTGGAAACGTGGACGCAATAGATGATTAAACAGATGATTAAAAACTTTATTTGGAAAAAATGTATTGTGTCACAAAATAAAAAAAGCTACAGGATTAGGCTCTCTTGACCGTATCGCAATACAATGAACACACACATAGTTCTGCAGAGCTGCTCCTTGGCTTCCAATAGGACATTTTGTTTATCAAACATAAGAGACGCAAACTCGAAAATATGAACAGAATGGAAATACTCAATTAAAACTTCTTCATAACACTGGTTTCAAGTTCATGCCAAATGTGTGGATATAAATAAATGCAGTGTTAATATATAAAGGAAGTAAACAATGTAAAATACTTGGGGCCAGAAAACGTTCAACAGACATGGCAAGAGGTCAGTGGAAAACAAGCAAAACAAAGGTATTGAGTATTGTCTCTTGAAAACCAAACAAAGATCATACAAGGAAAAATATGAAACACAATTGGCGCTAGGCAACAGTTTAATAAATATTATTGAATATAAGGCAGAGGTCAAGATATATTTCAGGAAAGAAATGCAGAGTGACAACATTTGTTCCCTGTTCCTTATTATCTCTACGTCCTGTGCAGGGGCTTGGTGCCTGTGGCAGTGATGTCGAGTGGAGGGTCCCTGGAGGTAAGGGGTTTCACACGGCCTCGTCGTCCGACTCCAGCTCTCCGTCTCTGTGCTTGAGGAGTCCCATCTCCACCGGAGGAGTCCTCTTCAACCTGGACCGCACCGCGCTGCCAAGTAAACACAATGCAAACACAAAAAAAACCTGAGACAATATACCATTATCCAAAGAATAAAAAATGCAATCGATTATATTAAACAACACGAAAAACTATAAGCCACAACAAACTGCAGTAAACAACAAGTAAGGGATGGATAGATCTGAGGTATTGGTTAAGCTTTTGGTCTGGAGTGGTCAAGTTCAGAGTAAGGATCTTGGTATAAGGAAGGCTTCATTGGAGGTCTGTGCCATTGAAGTTGGAGTGATGGATTTGGTGTATTTTAATGCAGTGCAGCTTCTCACCAGCTGATGGCGCAGTAGAGCGCGCTCACAGTGAGCATGCTGGCCGCCAGGTGCCAGCAGAAGCACATTGTTACGAACATCACGTTATTATGGTCGTTCAGGTCCCACTTGGCACCCCTGGGTGGGTACAGCACGTAGCCAATCTGTGATCCAAAAGGAGAGACACATAAATAAATACATACATAAATACATACATAAACACAGCCTCATTCTCTATCTAAAGGCCCAATTATACTTCTGCGTTGAACAGTCGCCGTAGCTAAGGCTGGGGTCTATGTCACAGGTGTAGCCCACGGAGGCCTTTGCCACAGGACAAAAACATAAAACAACGGCGGGCCGTCCATTGTATGGATGGCCTGCCGGTTGTTTTATGTTTTGGTCCTTTGGTCCCCATCCTTCCTGTCTATCAATTCAATACATTTATGGCAGACCACTTGAGGAGGTCATCGTCGCCACACAGAGGCCTGGTTTACCTGCCAGAACCAGGAGCCCTGGAGGAGACAGAGGGCCGACCTGAGCAGCTCCAGGGTGATGTTCCCCCGGTGGAACACCTCCAGGAAGACCACCAGCGCCTGGCCGAACACACCATACAGCAGCATCTGGTGCACGTGGACGTCCAGCATGGCCCTGCCATGCAGGTGGTACAGGAACAGGAAGCCTGGACACACGGTTTTGAAGAGCCGATCCATTACTTCAAAGTAAAAGCTTAAGTCCCTAAGCCTAACGAGGCTAGTTGAATGCAGAATACTTGACGCCACGCCTCTAAGCAGCAGGGGGGGCTCGAACCGGCAACCCCGTGGATTAAAAAACAGATGTTCTGATCTTAAAGCCAAATGACCACCACAGCTGTTTGGTTCTCTCTTAAGCTCTTGACATATTATACCAACAGGTGTGTGTGTGTGTGTGTGTGTGTGTGCGTCATACATCTAGGTGGATAGATCAGTCTACCAGCCCTACCTAGTGGACTGCAGCAAACGTTGCTCATCTATCCGTCACACATCTAGGTGAACACGCCCACTTGTGATGTCACAAGATTGAAGAAGAACAAGATTGAAGAATTTTCAAAACGGCTCGTAACAACTAATCACACTCACACCTGGTGGTGTAACGTGTCACCTTTAAGGCATTGGGAGGGAGATTCTCATTGAAGAAACCTGCCGTTCGTTCGTTACACCCACCTCCCCCATTGCACCTGCACACCCGTACCTGAGATGGACAGTGGTAGAGTACGGGACCAACCCCAGCAACGGTGACCCCTACCTTCGATGAAGAAGGCGAGAGCCAACGCCAGCCGGTCCAGGGCGAGGGGCGCGGCTTCTGTGGCGTGAACGACCAGCGAGATGGCGCCGGCCAGCGAGAAGAACAGGTACATGGTGGCGTGCTGCCAGTTCATCAGGTCCTTCCACTGGTTCTCTGACGCGTCGTACAGCCGGAGCTGCGGGCCACCCGCCGCAAACTGCTCGGCCAGCATCCCTGAAGGGAGAAAAACGTTCTAGTGTCAAGTCAAGTTCTGTGTCCTCATTGGTCGACGGCGTCACATGACACATCCAAGCTTCTACCTATCTCCTCATGTATTCGCAAGGGCCTTTTTGAACGGGTACTAGGAACGAACCAGACGGGTCTGCTAACACTAAACGGCGAGAATACTTCTGTAGTGCAACGGCAAACCATTTTTGGCCGGAAAACAACTAACATTAGCATGTAGCATTACCGCTACAGCTCATTAACAGCATAATAATGGACCAGCCGGCTAACCCTGGGTGCAGAACGCTCTACCTACCGACCACAGAGAAGAAGAGCATGAGGGAGCTCTCCACGACCTCCAGACGCCGCTGGGACGCCCGGCTGGCCATGCGGGTGGAGCCCAGGCACTTGTTACGGCGCGTGGCGTACCAGAAGGAGTACTTCCCCGTCCACCACAGCCCGCCGATCAGGAAGAAGCTCCCGGGAAGGGCGTGGCCCTTGAAGCTTCCCATGACGCCTTGGGACGACCCTGAACGAGGAGGGGAGCGATTGAACATCATCAACGTGAGTTTCCTTTGCCCACTTTGTCGCCCTTTATGTAGACGAAATGTCAATGGGAATAGTAACATTATGGCCTGCGGCAACATGAGAGAGGGACAAATGAAGCATCATATATATATTTAACAGCAGAAATGACAGTGGGTCATAATGTTAATGTATACAATCAAATAGTATGTGTTTTTATCTTTTATTATTGTGTTTAGTAAAAAATGGTGGACAAAGACTGTAAAACATACATAAAATAATTTAGTATAAACTTTTTGTTATAATCTTTAGTCTATAGGGTCTTATTGCGGGGGCAAAGCATTTCATAATAGATTTTCTTGGTAGTAAAAACCAGAGTAGAGAAAGGCAAAGTATAGGAGTAATCAGATAATAATATATGAGAGGGCCTAGAAAGGCAGGGGACCTCAGGGGGTGTGGCCTGACCAGGAACACAACAGCTATTGGCCAATAAGAGCAGGTTCTAAATATAAACTGAAGTAAATATTATTTAAAAGATCTTGTAGGCCTATGAGAAAAAGTGGATTCTAGACTAAATAACAATAAGACAAACAAAGTGAAGGGCATGTTCATCTATAACGGTTTCATCTGTAAAGGTTTAGCCAACAAAAAAAATAGAAATGCATATGTTAAGCCATTATATCATAACCAGCCTCACTGTCACACAGCCCTGATGCTTATATCTCCTTCTCCGTAAATCCAAAATCACAGACAATGGGAATTGTCTGTCTTGTCTTTCTGCCTGCCTATCGCTCAAATATTTCACATCGTTTTTGATAGATCAATTCCTTGTAGAAAAAGCGTTTGTTTTTCAACATGCACTCATCGTCATATTACGCCATACAATTGTTTATTGTTGTGTTATAAATAGCTCCGGGTTCGAGGAACACTCTAATTAGGAGACCGCACTTCGGTCACCATGGCAATCTCCTCCTCGTGTCATCTAGAGTGGCCCTTCAAGATAAGAGCCCTGCCAGATTTCCTTACCAACAGTCGGTATGTGTACACACTGTGGCCCCTTCTATTTGGCCCCTGAATCACCTAAAATGGTGCTGAAAAGCACAAAAGAAATCTATCTTAAAAAAAACAGGCTATTCCAACGAATATGTCACACACGAGTCCGTAATTGCACACCATGGGCCAATACACACTTAGGTGCGTGTGGGTGTGGGTTAATTACAGTTTGTATGTTTATAGTAAATAGTTAACATATCATTTGGTTTGAGACCAAGGTGGTTTATTGGCCCGGACAGCAGCAAGTGTCTCTCCACATCTGGCGATCACAACATCGGTAGATTTTGTTATTCCTGGATATGAAAATTAATAAAGGACCACTGCGATTATAGAATTAGATAATACAGGGTAGGCTACATCGTTTAATTCGAGTTTCTTGGATACTCAGAAACAGAAACCCATATTTATCTGATCTAGAATTAAAGCCTTTACGTGGCACTTCCAACAACTCGCACGCGTTTTATAGCGGTGACAAAGGTATTAAAATAGACTCACCCAAAAAGGTTTGTTTGTGGAAATGGAAAGTTCCTACAAGTGGAAGGCACTGAGAGAAAAAAAAGACCCTATGGTTTACATTTTACTATCCACCAATTGTTTCTTTCCCTCGCAGATTACACATCCTTTGGTACCGAACTTTAAAACGGCTGCAGAACATCAATTATTCCATCGAGATTAGTTACACTCAGCACATCCTCTATATCAAAGCTGTTTCACGATCATTTTTCCTCTGAATACCCTCAACTGTTTGAGGTTTGTAAAAAAAACACTCAGTGCTCCCATTGGCTGATTATTCTAAACCCGCTTCTACTTTTTTTCTCATTGGTTCAGAGCCTTTTCACTCTAGCGCAAACTGGGTTCCACGTGTGCATCTGTACCCCGCCTGCCAAAACCCCGAGGTCCCGCCCATAGGACCCGCCCAGAGGTCCCACCCCGGCGAGACTTTAAACCGCTACTTTCCACTCCACTCAAAGCGATGGCGAGAGAGACAAGACGCGCGTCTGAGCACGTAGGCCGTAAACAAGATACTCACGCATAGTGTCGCGTACTTCCGGAGATTACTTCTCTGATTGTTGTTTTATTTTTTTAACGTAGATGTAAACTATTCAAAGTTGGATGTGGTTATAATTACAGCATATTGGTTGTGAACTGGCTTTCGGTTGCGTTACATTATTGTGATGCTTGAAATGAATGATTGCAGATCAGGATTCACAGTACAGGAAAGGGTGGACATAAGTAAAACGTTTTATGCAAACCACTGAGACAAATATTTTATTCAAACTATGATCAAATAAACATTGGCATAATGACATTAAGGAATGGTCATCTCTATGAGGTTATAAATGGTGAATCTCAGATGGTCCTGTGGTTAAAGTGGGAGGGCATTAATGGGACTTAGATTCCCTTTTTGGCCCTTATGCACTCTCTCACTCCCTTGTTTATCCACTCACTCCATTATCACTGTAGCTCACTACGCTATTCTCTCAGTGCTTCACCTGTTTGAGGAACAAAAAACAACAACTGCAAACATCAACACCTTGTATTTTCACTGGGCCCTAAAGGTGGCATTCTACTTAAAGTTCACCATCAGTTCTGTTCTGTCCTGTCCTGACAATGCTGTCCAAACAACAAACCACGAGCATCAGGAATAGAATGTTAAGCTCACTTGCCATGCAGTTTAACATCAATTCTTCCAGACGAAATTAGGATCCAAAAGGAATAAAGATGTGATTCATACACTGATTCGTACATTTTCATTGTTTATTGAAAAATGTCTGAATTGATTCCCCTACAGAATTATTAGTCTATATGACCAAATGTTTTAATTCTTTTAAGTTTCTTTATTGGCTTATTGGTTGATTTGATACACTAAAACACTGAAAACCAAAATATATTGTATCATTCACCATTCACATATAGGTTTTAATACTGAGACTGAGCAAAAACAACAACATAGAGACTAAATGCAACTCAATCAAAGTACATCCCGCTGTATTTATTGGCATGTATTGAGTAATATTGGAACAACATGGTAACATATACATTTCCTACTAGCTATTGTTATATATTGCTAATAAAACAAACCAAAACATCAAATCCAAAATTTAAACCAGAGATGTCACTTGCTGTATTCTATTTCCTCATTTTATTTGTGGTACTCTTGTTGTCATTTAGAGAATTTCTATAGTTCTATGGTCATTTCTTTAGTCACATTTACTGTGGCAAAACAATGTGCTGGTTGGCTCAGTCCAGGCGTGGCAGTTTCCAAAAACTCGACTCCAAGTTCCAAAGGAATCGCCATATTTGAGCATTGGCCAAATATTTCTTCCATTGCGCTGTCACGTTCCAACGATCTCCAGCGCTGGCGGATGTCATTGATGTGTGCTGTCATCGGCCCGTCCGGTCAGCGGTGTCTTCGCAGTGAGAACTGCCGGTGGGGCATGAGACAGCCCGTCTCCTTGGAAGCCGTCCGGCACTCCTCTTTCGCGCTCCTCCAAGCGACGCACTCCGCCGCTGCGCTGCTGCTGCTGCGCGGGCGCCCGTGCCGAGATGCCTTCCGCACGCAACGACCGCACGACACACTTAGCGCATTTTCGACCTGACCTCTGACCTTCTACAAACTCCAGAGTTCTAGACCATGCTTTTAAATCTGTGACGTCATGATTTCAGACCGGCGGCATCATGCTTTAAGACCAGGTGACATTAGGATGACAGAACAACAATGTCACGATTTCAGAACAGCGACGTCATGCTCTCAGGCACATCATGCTTTCAGACCAGCGGCGTTACGATTTCCGACCAGTGACATCGTGCTTTCCGATCCATGCCATCATGCATTCCCAGAGACTGTGATGCCACGATTGTCATGCACCAGGTCCACCACAGACAAAAGCAAGCAGACTGGAACGGCCTTTCTCCATGGCGGCCACCATTTTGAGAGAGACAAGCTCGCAGGTCGAGATACTATCTCAACCAGCCTCGGAATGAGTGTGTTTGCTAATGGGTTTTTAGAAGTGGAAAAAATCCTCAAGGGTTCTCCACTACCACCGTCCTCAGATGGTGGTGGTGGAACTAGGGCATTTGGGTGGGGCAGAGCAGGGTAAAGTGGGGAGGAGGAGAAGCATGCGCTGGAGTAGTTGGGAGATGTTTTACCTCCCTGTGGAAGCGATGCTTGCAGTGGACCTCCAGTACCCCAGCTCTGCCACTACGAACCTCCTCCGCACAGATCAGACACGCGCTGTCCGTCTCGTTCTGTGTAACGCACAAACAGCCATTCACGTTGTCATAACAAACACACGCATAATGTTTAGAATATCTAACCGCACCGCTGGAGCGTGTCCATTTCTCCCTAAAGACACGACATGAATGAAAACCTAACACATTTCCACGGTGAGCTCCATACGATTAATTCATTAGATTAAAAAACGATCTGGGTCATGAAGCTGTCCTCATATGAGGGTTAGGATTGATTGACCTATAGGACCAAAGGGTGACAAAATCCATGGTCACACTCCTGAAACTCAACTGCTGTGAGCTGGCTGTATATATTTCTCCCTTCAGGCGTTTGTATGACATGAATGAATATGTCAATTGTAGTCATTTTGCTGAGGCCTTTATCCAAAAGGGTCTTGATCAGGATGCCTACAGGTAGACTGTGGACATTGGGGATCAAACCCGGAGCCTTTCAGCTGGGAGACGACTGCCCTAACGATAGACTTCTCTGCCCTCCCCGACAAGCACCTAAGAACTCTAATAACCCAGTGCTCCTCCTTGGGATTACTGACGTCAAATTCATACAAAATCATAAGTTTCAGTTTTCCAGCAGTGTGAGGGAACACCAGCGAACACCAGAGACCTGGGGCTTCTTCCCCAGAGAGAACCTCTTCTCGAAGGACTCTGTGAGCTCCGGGATGGTGGGGATGGTGGGGATGCGGCTCTCAGGGATGACCACGTGGACGCGGCTGTTTTCGTCGGACGAGGAGCGTCGGGCCCTGGCGTGGGGCCGGGCCCCTTCGCGGTTCTCCCCGCCCTGCCGGCTGCTGTGGACAGAGGCTGAGGCCCCTTCGGCACCAGCGTGGAGCCTAGAGAGCCTCATGGCGTCTAGCTGAGACTGAGAGTAGAAGAAGAAGAGAAGAAGAAGAAGAAGTAGAAGTGTTAGTCGGCATAATCGAGTTCAAAGGCTCAAACTTGGTGACTGGCAGTCGATGCCAGAGTGGGTCACAAGGAAATGTTTGCTGTAGACAGGAGGAGCGAGTGGAGGGGCTTGGGGAAGAGAAAATAACATTTACTCACATCTTCACCTTCGCTATTTGACCACCAGCTTTGGTGTTCATTGGCTATGACAAGTCGTTTAAAAAACAACCAATTTGTGACATCCCAAGGGGCAGTTTCCAGTATAACCAGTGGACTTTACTAACTGGATGACTGAACAGGTTTTCCATGGCAAACGTTAATCTAAAAATATTGACCAACATTTGGAATTCCTCTGTATTCCGGGAGCCCCCACAGGGGGGCGCCACGCAATTATGTTGTTGATAAGTATAGTATAGTTGGTTCACATAGCGCATTCGAAACAATATTTACATTGATTATCAGGCAAGTGAACTGGGGAAAGCGTGTCAGGATAGACCAGGGTTACACTTGATAGGCATGCATCAACTATTACAAAGGACATGGATTATTACACCATGTTGTATCTATCTAATCATAAATAAAGATCCTGTGATCTTTATTAAATGAATCTTTTCCTCAATGATAGTTTTACAGTGAGCAAGTTGACTTCCATAAGATCTTTTTTTAACCAACAAGACTCAACAGCATGTCTGTTGGATGGTTTTTAAACCATGGGTTAAATCTCTGTTTAAACTGATGGTAACAACACTAAACCGACTTATTTAGCAGTATACATGCTGGCTATGTAGTTAAGTATTTTGGGTATCACCAAGTGTCCGGCTAGAGGAATGGTGTGTAGTTTGTGTGGTAGCGATGTGTGTTTGCTTGTTGTTTGACATGCATGACCTTGGAAGGTGTCACACATCCACATGCTATATCGATGTGCAACATGGGGGGTCAACCGCTCACGAGAAAGACTAAAAGAAGCTGATATTATTGAAATGTTTGAAAGTCATTCAGAGGGCAGAAACATTTCAAAATCCTTATAAGTCCTTATAATGTTATTGTTATTGTTAATGTTATTAGACTAATCCAATAACTTAATTGGTAAGTCCTTGCACTGTTCTTTCTGTGGTCAGATAATGTCATTTCAACAAAAAACAAAAATAATCAAAGTAGTTGATTCGATTAGTGTTAGTAAGTTATTTATTTAGTCATTTAGGAAGTAAGCCTGTAAGTTAGCTTCAGATAGTTACTCAGTCAGTAAAGTTAGTAAGTGAGCTAGCAATTCATGTAGTTTGTCAATGAGTGTGTTGGCTTTTCAGTTAGTTAGTCAGTCAGTTAGTCAATTCGTAAGTAAGTTAGACAGTCAGTCATTATTACCAGTTTGTTTTTCAGTTAGTTAGTCAGTTGGTCAGATGTTCAACTTGACAGTTAACCACAAAGTTATAGAGTGTGCCGTTACCACGCAGGGTAGAGAGGCCCGCCGGTCTGCCTGGGACCTGGAGGTCTTCCTGAAGCTCCTCTTGTTCTCCCTGGCAGCGTGGCCCTCCGACCCGTGGCCCCAGTAGCTGCTCATCCAGTTGGTGAAGTTCCCGTCGTCGTCGTCGTCATTGTCCATGGCGAAGGCGGGCAGCAGCCTCAGAGACATGGTCACTATGGACCGTTGAGAGCGCCCAAGCGATGTGCGAGGTGCGAGTGTGTGTGTGTGTGTGAAGCAGTGTGTGTTGCTGATTCGGTTAAAGATGGGACCCAGCGAGTCCGTAGTTTGAAGTCCACTGGAAGACAACGCGGGTAACTTGAGTGGATGAGTCCTCTGCTCCCTCGACTACGCCGTGCTCCCTCCTAGCACAGCTGAAAATACACTGCAGCGCGTTTGTTTTGATGTGAGTCCTCAAATAAGTAAATCCCCGCCAATAATCTATTCAGCGAGTGATGTGTAAAAATGGACTGGGACAGAGAACACAGAGACAGAGTGGGAGGAGGGGAGCTGTGGGGAGGAGGAGGAGGAGGAGGAGGAGGAGGAAGAGGGGCTTTTAATCTTTCCATTACTGCGCCGTGGGCCTGGTGGTGGCTGGCTTCTATTTTCCCATACTTTCCACTCACTGACTGCATCAAACCTGTCAATAATTATGTGCAGGCGTCCCTACAGTGGCATCGAGGAGCCCGGGGCCGGTGAAAAAACGGGTCACTAGTGACTCAACCATTCATCTCTGCGGCTCTTCACAATAAACGGCCCCTGCTCATGCCTACTGTCATTGTTGTTGTTGTTGTAAAACAAAGTGCCCTTTGGTTGCCATCTTATGTATCATGAAGTAACAGGCTTTGTGTTTGAATTTCATGATTGCAATCATGCAATGATATGTAACCTTAAATGGCCTGCTATGCTTCGGCCTAGAATGTTGTGATGCTTTCTGTATAGAACAGAATGCTGTTGTGTGTTCCATCTAGCTAAAATAGGATAGTTCTGTGGTTTGACTCCCAGCTGAAGGGCATTGGGTTTGATCCCAGAGTGTAGCTGTAGGCCTCATACAGAGCAAGACGCCTAAACACCTACCTGCTCCTCAAGGACATGGACTTAAATCACTGTGCGCACTTCGGATTAACGCATCTGCCAAATGACTGCATGTTCCATGAGACAAAAGCAGTGCAATGCTTAATCTTATTAGAGCGTGTTGATGATAGATATGAATACCAACCCATGTAGGGAGGAAAATACATTTTAAGAAACAGTGGACCGGCCGCGGCGGCTAAACAAACAGGATGTTAAACTTGTATCTTCATCAGCCAGAATGAAGTATGGAAATATCTGGAGCAGCAGCACCCTCTGTGCAGTTCATCCTATTAAGTCTTAAAGACCAGAGGAAACACATGGAGGAGAACAATCTAACCACTAACAGAGCTAACTACACACAGACCAACCCCCTGCTGGGCACCCACCGAGGGCTGCATGCTGTGAGGACACAGCGCTAACCACAGTCCATAACTGGAAACCAATAAATGAATACACAGGCCTACAATGGGCCTGGGAACATAAAGCCGAATTCTGCATTAACTTGTCCCACCCAGCAAATGTTTAGAACAAAGATAGCCCCTAGCTGAATGAGGCTGGTTGGGATTTATTCAACCGAAAATAATGCTGGAGTCTTAATACTCAAAGGAATGCTAAGGAATTTTAAACACATTATAGTTTGATAATATCTACGGTTTATTTATAGACTGTGGCAACAAAATGCAACATCGAACATGACACGATAGCTGTAAGTAATTGTGCAAATAAAACCACTGTCTGGCTCCATCTTCACATATAAATCACAATGTAAATATTGTTTTACATTCACAAATGTGGTGCCATTATAGGATGGAAATACCTTGTTTTAACATCATCATATTAAACATTTCAAGATGAAATTATTTAAAAACCTATTGACAAAATGTATCTAAAGACAAGGAAATTATAATGTTTCCAAAAAAAGGATCTTTTGATTAATTGGAATCAGAATAATTTGAGCAGCCATATGAAAGCATGGGGTGATGGTCGCAGAGGACAACCTGCCTGGGGCACAGCAATTCACTTCTTAATCCAGTACCTTCCTGACAGACCATGACAACTTCCACTTATGAACTTATTAAACTGCATGTGCCTGCTCATATAATTTCTCTCTCAAATGAATGCAGATTATGTTCTTGACCGAATGGTTTCTTTCAAGAACATGACATCTAGCGGCTAAATTCAGTATGACAAATTTTCACTATGTCTTTATTTCATAAAATTATGTTAAAACAATATTCAGCTGCAGATAAATGGGAAAATAAACATCAAATATTTTTTATTAGATGGAAAACCGTTACATCTAGATCTAAATAACATGGTATGTTATGTACACTAAACAATATAGGCCTACTTGGTTTGAAGGCTCACGACAACGCTATTCAACACGCATGTAAGGGATAATGCCCGACGAGGTGTCCATTATCAGGAATTAATGGACGACGTGGAGGCGTGAACCGTCCGACGCGAAGCGGAGGACGGTTGCCTCCGCGAAGTCCATCCGCTTATACCACGGTCACTTACCAACGGTGACCAAATTAAGACCATTCATTTATATTTTCATGCGTTTTACAATCC
>JAOPUD010000019.1:4128660-4140561 GCA_027122715.1 Trisopterus minutus
AATGCGTTATGTAAAATTGAGGACAGTGTTAACTCTCACTGTTTCACGTTCAAGTGTCGTTATGGCATTCATTCACAAGACCAGAACAGAGCACCATCTTGTCTCAGACCCGACGTTGGCACTACTTTCACTTTGAATTTAACAGGAATGGTGATCCCGCTGTTAATTAAAATGGTCTAAACTAATGCTAAAACAATTTTGAACGTTTCGTTTTATTTGTACATATTGTACAATGGTTGGCTTAAGAGTATCCTTCACAGACAGGGCAGTAGAGGAACCAAAGTCAAATGACCGATCACAATGTTACCTTATTTCCACCCATATTATTTAGTTTTTCAAAAACAATATGGTAGATTAAAACGTTATTTGACCTCCAAATCAAACATACGTGACTTCTCGTAGTTCTGAAATCTTTCCTCTCCATTGCACAGCGACAGAGCTGTTCTGATTGGTAAAACAGTAACCTTGGCTTATTGGGTTAACAAACCTTGCCAATGGTGTAATTGGTAACTTGTTTGAGATAAGAATTCCAAGTCTAGTGAATGAATTTGGTCTTCACCTCTCCCTACTTGGCAGTGTGTAAGTTGGCTTTGCCCAATGTCTCCCTGAGTATTCCCTACTTTTCCTCTACATTTTGTCCATTAGAAATATTTCTAGATTCGATAAAATATCACTTGTCTGATTATACCTAAAAAGAATGCTATGGTTTAGAGGAACAGAACATGAATGTTGAATGAATGTTTTTCTTCCACCTCGGGTAAGTAAGTAAGTACAATTCATCGCTTCCTCCTCTAGAGTCCCCTGGACCGGGCCCAGGGAGCCAAGAATAAGGGCAACAAGTATTTCAAGGCGGGGAAGTATGACCTGGCCATCCACTGCTACACAGAGGCCATCGCCCTCTGCCCAACTGAGCAGAAAACGGACCTGTCCACGTTCTACCAGAACAGAGCGGCTGCCTACGAACAGCAGGTCAGACTCGCACGCTGTGGCCTCAAGCCGACCGACATAAGCTGTGGATTGTGTGGGAAGCATGGTATTTGATTAAGAGATTCTGCATCTGAAAATAAATGAACATAATCAGAAAACAGTTACTGATTTTAGGAAAACCTGAAGTAGAAAGAAAGATTTAATGTTCTTTGTAATCACATTGCTCATAGGTGTAGTGGGTTTAATGGCTAACCAATAGCAATCCAAGGCTAGGCATGTGTTGTGGTTAATTGTAACCTTTGTGTTCTTAAGACTCACTCTCAGTCTGGGTTTTTAACACACACAAGGCACAGCCGATGCTATGACTGCAGTTATCAAGACGCCTAAGACCTTAGCTATGGCTTAGCGAAGGTGTAAGCTAAGCTATTTTCCAGAGTACCAAGAAAGCGAGCAAACTTTTGTAGTATTATTTTGTGGATGTGTGTAAGTGGGAGATTTCAGTTTCAAAAATGTCTATGATTTCATATAAAACATGCATGTATTATTTCAGATAAAACACTCGTGTATGACTTCATATTATCAACCATGCTTGTAATGATTGCATCAGATGAAGTGGACGGAGGTGGTGCAGGACTGCTGCCAGGCGGTGGAGATGAACCCCCGCTACGTCAAGGCTCTGTTCAGACGCGCCAAGGCCCTGGAGAGACTAGACAACAAGAAGGAGTGTCTGGAGGGTGAGTCTTTAAGCCCTCTTGCGAAACAGACCAAATGAAACAAACGGGCCATATACATTTTTTGCTTTGGACAAAATGTTGAATAAAAATGCTTACGGTGGCCATCGCACGATCCACTCGGCCCCTGCTGTGATCCAGCTACGGCCCCACCACCCAAAGAATCGCCACTGGCGCAGAGGGTGCAAAATCCACTCAGGATAAGATAATGCTTATTGATCCCAGACTAGAAATACGCTGAAATCTCCCAGGGATTGATTGGTTGTAGCCCCTCGACATGATGTGGGGGATGATGGTGTCTTTTTGTTTTTTTTTCCTCCGTTTCGTCCAGACGTGACAGCTGTGTGCATCCTGGAGTCCTTCCAGAACCAGCAGAGCATGCTGCTGGCCGACAAGGTGCTCAAGTCCCTGGGCAAAGAGAAAGCCAAGGACAAGTACAAGGTAGGCAGCCACACCGGCCAACCGACGGGAGGGGAGAGCGGGACGATAGCCAATCACGTGTAGAGGAGACGGCCATCAAAGAAGGGGGGAGTCCTGAGAAAATAATATAAAGACAGTAGCCCGTCACAGAGGGAGTTGTTTTTAGAATATATTTTTCGTGGTCTTTCCCCAGAACCGCGAGCCACTGATGCCGTCGCCACAGTTCATCAAGTCGTACTTCAGCTCCTTCACGGATGACATCATCTCCCAGCCGCTGCAGAAGGGCGAGAAGAAGGACGAGGACAAGGACAAGGAGGGCGAGGCCGCAGAGGTCACCGCAAGGTCAGTCAGAGAGCATGGCTCGGTTGCCGTGGGGACAACGTCTTGACGTGCGTTTCTCTGCTGTTGTGTAATGGTGGTTGGCACAAGTGGCGCGAGTGTACAGTTTTCACGCTGCGTTGCTGTAGGCCGTTGTGCATTTGCAATCATGTTTAGCTCGTCTTGAGTTTTGCGTTGCAATGCTCTTTGCAGTACTCACTTTTGTACTTCAATTCACATTTTTATTTGAGATAGATTTGATTGCACATCTGTGAATCATAAGATAAGATGGTATGAAATTCATCATTCCAGTATTGTAAATGACCTGACTATTATTCCTTTCCATCATTTATTTACACTGGTTGATTAAGCACAATACTCCTTTATCCAGGGAAAGCTCAATTCAATGCGGTCAGCTAGAGCTAGGTAGGCAGGAATTAATTTTAATGGCTGAATAGACATTAGTTGCAGTTACAAATCGTTTACTGTTGATACAGATGAAAGCCATAAGGAGGCATTCATTTTATACACATACCTATACTGTTTGTGTCTCCAATATATATTGTATAGTATTAGAGTATAAATTGATGCATTGCGGCAGGGTGTTCCATTAGTAAACTTCAACACAACTGTCTCTCTATTAATGCTCAACAACTTTAGAAAATACTGGCATCTGACATTTAGCCAAGCAGTATCACAGTTGGCTTCGTTCACTAAGGATTCCAGTAACCCAAATGGGGTAGGATAGTGTAGCCGACAAGTAATCGATCCCCAACGCACACGGTCTGTCTGTAGCGCTTCTTGAGGTTTCATGTGTATCTCTGGATGACTAGATGGATAATCACGACATGGCTAAAAACTCTTCTCCCTTCACTCCTACTGAAAAAAATAACACTGTCCATTCCGTCTTCTTCATCCCTCTCTGCCCTTAGCTCTGGCTACCTGAAGGCCAAGCAGTACATGGAGGAGGAGAACTACGACAAGATCATCAGCGAGTGCACCAAGGAGATCGACTCGGCCGGCCGCTACACCACGGAGGCGCTGATCCTACGGGCCACCTTCTACCTGCTGATCGGGAACGCCACCGCCGCCCAGCCCGACCTGGACCGCGTCATCAACACACAGGACGCCAACGTCAAGGTAGCTCCAACTCTACCCCCTCGTCAGTCAGTCAGTCAGTCGGCGGTCTTGTGCGACGCTAGGGCAGAGTGGAGGATCATGGGAGTTCTAGAGGCGATGGGCATTCCCTCTGTGTTGGTTGTTATAAAGAGAGTGTGTCTAAGGACGACACGAACACGGCTACGGAATTATCATATATTCCTAAGGAACTTAAAAATAGATATATTTATGCATCCTGTCGCCTCCAGATATTCAGAGAATCCTTGAAACAATTGGGTTGTGAATTGGATACACGCAAAAGCAGGGAACGTCCTTGTCGTCACGTATCTGGTGTATCAGTGTGCTGTGGGATGATTGATGTGGTGTTCTCCCCTCCGTGCGTAGCTGCGGGCCAACGCGCTGATCAAGCGCGGCAGCATGTACATGCAGCAGCAGCAGCCCATGCTGTCAACGCAGGACTTCAACATGGCCGCAGAGATTGACAGTCACAACGCCGACGTCTACCACCACAGGGGACAGGTGCGGGTTCATTGGTGTGTCGGTTGCCTCCTTGGCCCGGTTGGTTTGCTACAGTGGCCTCCTTGTGGAGGAATATGAAATTCCAGACCACAAATAGAATTACAATTGTCAAGAAATGTTATTTTCTGCCTTGGCATTTGAATTATATTAGAAGGGTCTAATGACCTTTGCTCTCATTATTGCTTGGTGATTAATTCAGTAACTCTTTTTTTGATAAGCGTTGAGTAAAAATTAAAAGTCAACATAACATACTTCCAATTTGGTTTTAATCAAGTATTGTGTTTTTAGAGTAAAGTACAGTTATCAACTGTTAATAATAAATGGTGGTGGAGATTTTGCTTTGGGTTCCGTAGTTCCTGACGGCCATGTTTGTGTTTCTCCTTTCCGTTAGCTGAAGATCCTCCTGGACCAGGTGGAGGAGGCCGTGGGGGACTTTGACGAGTGCATCCTCCTGCGACCAGACTCTGCTCTGGCCCAGGCCCAGAAGTGCTTCGCTCTCGTAAGTCGAAACCTCGCATAAAAAAAGAATAAAAAAGAAAAATTACAACTTGCCTACTATCAGAGTGACTCATGCAGTATTAAATATTACAGGATAGCTTTCCAATGCTCTTTCCCCACATGGTTTTCTATGTTGGCTGTGGTGTGTAGTGTTTGGCTCTCAGCCGCAGGCTACTGGGTTCGATTCCCAGTAGCCGCAGCCTAACACGAGCCATCCTTCAGCAAGATGCCCTCACTATCAACTGCTCCTGAAGGACATGTATCCGACACAGAAAGCTGGGTTGGATCAAATAAATCCATCAAAGTCCTGACTTTGATGGACTTCCAAGTTCGCTTGACTAAATGGAAACGGATCAGTTTGCGTTGACGCAGCAGCAGCAGCTTTTCTCTGATTGGCCGGTGTGTGTGTTGGGGTTCTCCAGTACCGGCAGCAGTACACGGGGAACAACCCCTACCAGATGCAGACCGCCATGGAATGCTTCGAGGATGTCATCCGGCGCTTCCCCAAGTGTGCCGAGGGATACGCTCTCTATGCTCAGGTCTGATATGTCTGTCTGTCTGTCTGTGAGTCACGAGGATATTACTTTTTAATTTAAAAAAAACCACGTTTTTTTTATGACTTATATTAGGGTTGCTCGATTATGGGGAAAAAAACATAATCACAATTATTTTGGTCAATATTGAAATCTCGATTATTTATATTTTTTAAAAACAATTTTTGAGTTTGAAAACATGATGCATTTATTCATAATTTCTCTCCAAAATAAACACTTTGTCAATGAGAACTTTGAAATTTCCCCTTCAAAAAAATACACAAAATGGTCAAATAGAAAATATTGTCCAAATATGTTTCCAGCAAGAAAAAAATCGTTTCAACTCGATTATATTAGTTTGGTAATCGTTTCACGCTAAAATCTAAATCACAATGAAAATGTGATTAATTGCCCAGCCCTAACAATATACTCTATATATGATGTTTAAATGAAATGGTGTCCTTCGTGTCCGCTGCAGGCCCTCACTGACCAGCAGCAGTTTGGTAAAGCAGATGAGATGTACGATAAGTGCATTGACCTGGAGCCGGACAACGCCACCACATACGTTCACAAGGGGTGAGCAGGTCCCTTTCAGTTACTGCACCACAAAACGACACATACACGAATAAATCATTACAAACTCTATCTACAAAACGACAAACCATTTAGTTATTTACTGCTGAAAAATGACAAATGATGCTGTTTATTGCCATCAACAGATATGGTTCCATCGTTACGTCTCATTGAACCACTGCTCTGTTCTCATCACCTCAGGTTGCTGCAGCTCCAATGGAAACAGGACGTGGACCTTGGCCTGGAGCTCATCAGCAAGGCCATCGAGATCGACAACAAGTGTGACTTTGCCTATGAGACCATGGGAACCATAGAAGTCCAAAGGTCAGAACACACCTCGACGCTCTCCTCTACTTCCTGCTTACCCCTCCAATCAAATGCTGTCCGAGATCCTGATTTCATACCATACTGATTTTCATATTAAGATTGAGAGAGAATGTATTTAAATACATAAAATGTATTTAACTTAAGTGTGTACACCATAGGCCTGGGCAATATGGCTCAAAGACATACTGTATTACGATATAACTCGATCATATTGATCGATATCGATACTATTGATAATTTGAATGACCTATAAATACTAGGAATTACCATGCTGGATTTAAACACCCTCTGTTTAACACTTAATATGACCTAGTATGGAACCGTGTTTGTGTAACCAACCCAGCTGCTAGATTCGGTGGTCCAGTCTCTTATCGATATATATTGAACATGTTTTATATTGATATTGTTCAAAAGTCTTATCATGATACAATAATTTATTGTTTTATTGCCCAGGCCGCGTACACCATTCATTCTCCAGAGGTTAAATGAACAGAACAAAAATTTAGCCAAAAATCGGAGGAGCTTGAAATATAAAAATCTTTCATTGGTATGCTGTTGACTACAATATACATTTTAGAATCAGAGGGTTTGCATAGCACAGTAGAAGGTATCAAAATAAGTAACCAGTAAGTATTAAAAAATATAAGTATTCTTAATTCAAGTTTTAAGGTCTTACTCTCTTAATACATGGTAAAAAAGACCACAAACTTTATTCAATTAGTCGAGTGATTTGGAGTAGTCTTGAGCCAGCCTGGAGCTGACACAAAGCCTACTTGGCCCTGACTTGCACTCTCTCTGAAGCGACTTAGACTGATAGATTTGAGCCATGCCAAACTAACATGCGTGTGCGGTCTTCCTCCTCCTCCTCAGGGGTAACCTGGACAAGGCAATAGACATGTTCAACAAGGCCATCAACCTGGCCAAGTCTGAGATGGAGATGGCCCACCTGTACTCCCTGTGTGACGCTGCCTACGCCCAGACCGAGGTCGCCAGGAAGTACGGCCTCAAGCCGCCCACGCTGTAACCGTGGTTACACACGCCCACCGGCAATCACAATCCTCCCGCAGCTGAGCCTGGTTTTGTTTATGAATTCAAATGCGAACGTTGACGTTTTTAATGTGTTGACGAGGGATACAGTTCTGGGTTAGGAACCGCTTGTGTTTACATCCAATCGGAGAGAGCTTTGGTGGCCGGTTGGTTCCTGGTGACCCCTGACCCTGGCTCCCTGGCTCTCCTGCCTGAGACCTGGTTTAGAGATTGTTTCCACCAAACCAGCCTGCAGCTGGGAGTTAAATTAGACTTGCAACCCCCCCTGATGTCCCTCTCTAAATCCGGGAATGATTTATGTCATTCAGGGGACCTCTATTCTGTCATTCAGATTGTCTTTGTCCTGACATTCAGATTACCTCCATTTCATTTAGATTATTTGTCCCGACGTTCAGATTATATCTGTCCTGCCATTCTTATTGTCTCCATTGCTGTCATTCACATTCTCTTTCTCAACATTCATATAGTCTCTATCTTCTCGTACAGATGATCTCTATCCTGTCATACAGAGTATATCCATCACAAGGGCCTGTCAAGTGCTTACGGTCTGCTTTCAATCCAAAAGTAGCAACAACAAAAAATAACTAAATTGGAATCATGCTCCGTTAATTTCACGAGGAGTAATCCTAAAATACTAAGAAAGCATTGTCTGATTATGTTGGCTCGACGAATTGTTAAATTTATCTAACCTTTGCTCTCTAACAGTGTGTATGTTGTCCGGCTTCTTCCAACGTTCAAACATGACGAAGCAGAGAATGCGGGGTTAAAGACCTATAGTCCAACGTGTGATGGGATTTTTTTTTTTTTTTTGTTATAGTAAATACTGGAATGAATCACTTGTGGGTAGTGCGCACGGTTTAGCCATGAGCTTAAACATGTTGAGGGGGTCCTTTTAAGTGTTGTGTTTTTTTTGTATTTTTACTTTTTGTTTTTGTTGGGATTGCCTAGATTTGTTTTCTATGCCTTGTACAGCATGTGATGTTGATGCAATGCTTGCCCTGATGATTTGAAACCTAACATATGGATTCTGGACTGGTTGTCATGGCAAACTGGGTTCAGTTGGGCTCATCTGTGTTCAATACCCGTAGTCAAACTGGGACAGCTTTTTTTTTTCCCCCAATCCCACCGGATTCCCCAGCCAATTAAATATTTAATAGTTATTTAATTTTTTCAGATTATTATGCAGACAGACTGGTGTTTTAAGAAGGCAAAGATGATACACACACATGCATACACACACCCTCACAAAGGATCAATTCTAGTCACAATACATTTGTACATCCTATGGTTTATGGCTGGTAGGCTTAACTCCGACCTGTTACTAACGACAAAGTCATACGGAAGAAATTACTTGGTTATTTACGGTTATTTACAAAGTGTTGGACATTCTGTTCAGATTTTTTTTTTTAAGTAACTGATCAGTGCTTTGGTTTGCAATTATACCCAACATCAATCTGGCTAGCACTTATGGAAGATGATATTTGAAAGTTCTCATGTTACCAACTAATTAAACCTACATTCCATTCTGAACACACTTTTGGCCACTGTCAGTGAAAGAATCTGAATATTACAGGAACCAGAGTAATCTTGGAATATGAATGTGAGCCTTTGACAATGTTGTTCATCTGCAGATTTCAGTAATTTTGACTTTGTTCGGAGAAGACTTACACTATTCTTTGAGATGTACCACGACCAAAGTAAAAGAACATATGAATCCTAATAAAGTTATAATTGCTGGAAAACAATTTGTCATTTATTCTGTAGTTCTCTAGAATTGTATCATTTGGTGTGTATTATAAAAAAAAAAAATTCTTCTTTCTTCTTGATTTTAAAACAGGCTTTCACTATATTAAACACTTGATGTCATTGAACAACCAACCATATCCTATATGTGAATAAAGAATGTAACGGCCCACTTAATCTTTGAACCAATTCATTTTCAACTTGGATAACATGTCTGGCATGTACAGAAATAAGAATGGTCATACAACCACTCATTTTCTTCCCATAATTAAACCAATTAGCCCCATCACCCGCCGCATCACGTGACACACGTTACGTCTCATCCGGGTCTGCTTGTCACGTGTGCTGTGACGTGGCGCGTCAACACAACAAAACGATGGCGGACGCCGTGGACGAAGTTCTGCTCGCTACTTGGTGAGTCGGTGCTGAGACACTATGATAACAGAAATAACTTCAAATGATGTGTGTGGTCAGGTCGCACTCATGTCGTATCCCCCCTCAACGATTGTGTGCGTGTTGACGTGGTGTCGATGCTGTGCGTGTATGTGTGTGTGTGAGTGTGAGTGTGTGTGGATACGAGTTGACGTGTCGAACATCACAACGCTAGCTAGCCACATAAGCTCATAATGGCTAATTATCGTGGATAATTTTGCTTCATTGTTTTTGCAATAACACCTCATAATAATGGATGTAGTTTAGCCCCCGTCTCCCACGTGGGTCCATTGTGGGTTTGATCGGCCTGGGATAAAGGTTGTTCTTATGTACATTCAATACTGCATATACTGGCTGTGGAACTTATTGTATTCTCCTAGTAAAAAAGTGTGTTACCTGATGTGACTCATCCCATCTATGTTTAAACTTATCCTCATAGTAAAACCGTGTGTTACCTGATGGAACTCGTCCCATCCATGTTTAAACTTATCCTCCTCGTAAAACAGTGTGTTACATGATGGGTTTGTACCCGGTGTGCTATTGCCATTTGCTGCCTCTGTTTATATTTTGCAGTGTGTAATTTTATTTTATGGGCTATAACAAATAGTTGATTTTATCATTACATGTCATTAATAAATATATTATTTATCAGGAGTCCATATACTACTGCCAGTTAGGCCACCAGTTGTACATGGAGTCTCCATCTTCTAGATTAAGTCTTGTGGGCTTGGATTTCAGAATGAGGATATTATACCTCTATCTACTTCAGACTTTACATGTTGGATACTCTATCCAGACGAGTAACATTTCTGGAGAATTTCGTTTTCGTAGGATTTGTATTTTGTGTATATTTATGTATACGTTTTCATTTACATACTGTATGTAATGGAATCATAAGTTAGCGTAAGTTGAGTGACACATTTTGTGTGATTTTGATTAGTTTCCATGCGCTTTGTAGGGTTCTATAACTATAAGAATCATGGGTCTGCCCCAGCTTTGCATTGTTCTAAAACTGTTATTAACACTCGTTGCTGGAGCTTTGTGTTGTTCTAAAACTGTGAGTAACAATGGTCTGGTAGCGACAGCTTTGTGATGTTCTAAAACCGTGAGTAACACTCGACTGTGCTCGGGCTTCATGATGTCCTGCGTTTCGGACCCCAAGTGGGATAACCAAGACGGGGGGGTTGGCTTTGTGTGGTGCCTAGGGACCAGGATCTGGCCGAGGCCCTGGACTCTGGATCCGACCTGGAGACGGAGAAGGCCCTGATCCAGGAGGAGGTGATCCCTCCCCAACAGCGAGCGAAGATGTGGAAGGTGAGAGGTCGCTCGACAGCCCCGTGGAGGTCAAAGGCCAGCACAGGGTGTCTGTGACGCGAGGTGACGCGGTGGAGGAGGAGGGAGACGGCTCGCTTGAGTGGCGTTAACGACTTGAGGGTGTTGTACAGCGTGAAGAGCATGTCTTGCTTAACCAAAGTAGAGCTTAAGAAACGTGAGGCGTCGGATGAACTGTCAGGATTGGAAACTATTTACTGAGAAATGGGCAGTATGGTGAAGTCGCTCGAAGGTGGTTTCAAACATAAATCAATTAAGCCTTTTCCGATAGATGCATAATTTCTTTGATTTTGGAAGTGAAGTGCTGATTTATTTTGACCTGAATAATTAAAGATATTTTTATGGTTATCTCAGTTTTTAAACCGGCAAAACGGTTTGAATGTTACGACACATGAAGGTGCACATATGACCTATCTGGGTTTTGTGGAAGTGAAACTGTTTGACATGAAGAATTGCAGACTGACAGGAAAGACAGGCAGCGTTTGTTCAGGACAAACACTGATGTTGAAGGAATGTGTCTTTACATTGTCCTTGCATTCAGACTAACCCACTGTTTTATTTAGGTTGGTCGTCTCTGTCTACTAAGTGTAAAAAATGCATGGAATTTACTGGGTGACTAAATTAAAGCACAAACCGCCTTTATTGCTCTTTAGCTGCAGTTGGTGAACGTTTTCATGGTCCAGTAACTGATTTCTAATTAGTTTCTATATTGGGGATAATGACCGGATCGCTGTACATTATCACGCTTATTACACGGTCACTTACCAGAGAAGGTCTGTTTTGATTTTAAAGTTGAAAATGGTGTCCATAGCAACAGGTTTTTATTCATAGCAGCGATCTGCTAGAAATAAGAGATGGCTAAGTGCCCTAATTGATCAATCAGAATCACATATTCAACAAAGCCTTTTGATAAACAATAATAACGCCCAGTGGAAAAGGATACATTTTTATATCTCTCACTACCATATCCCTATTGTGTATCTCTCCGACCATTGTACTGTGACCCCAGTCTCACCTCTGTCTGTCTGTTTTTCTTGCCAGATCGCTCTGAACGTGGCTGGCAAGGGTGACAGCCTCTCTCCCTGGGACGGTGTGCTGGACCTCCCAGAGCAGACACTGATTCACAACCGCAGCCAGCAGCTTATCGGTGAGTCCGGCCCGTCGCCTCCAATCAAGCCAACTTTATTAGCATAGCCCTTTTTTAGTACAATGACAATGGGAGACAACGATTAGCGCCAAAGACAACTCCCTTGCTCCAAAGGCCTTAATGGTTAAAGGGCAAAGGAAGACATCCTAACACGGGAAGCAGTTGTGTGTGTGTGTGTGTGTGTGTGTGTGTGTGTGTGTGTGTGTGTGTGTGTGTGTGTGTGTGTGTGTGTGTG
>JAOPUD010000019.1:4151962-4166465 GCA_027122715.1 Trisopterus minutus
TTTGAAACATCACTACACAAGAACAATAGTTAAAACTGTTGTAAAAGACAGAAGAACAGTAATAAAATGTGCATAATGCATAAATACACACACACACACACTTCGCTATGCCATGGCCACCCCACACTAGCTTTGTGTCCCATCTTGGCCACCCCAGTAAAAATGTCCTGGATACGCCACTGCTAACATATCCATTATTCCAATGGAATATACATTTGTTCCTCCATAAATTAGACATGTATTCGGTTTGGTTTATTGTTTTGATGAGAATCCCTCCGAAAAGTGCTACGTAACCACACAATCCTATAGATGTATACAATGTGTACGATCAATACACTCCTGTTTGTTAAACTATGGACACTCACCAATATCAGCGTAGACCACCGCCTCCTCTGACCCCGTGCTAGAGATCACCTCTCCCCTTTAGAAAGATGAGTAGGCCGTGAGGGGGTGAAGTGAATTGCTGCGAGTACCGCATTAATGCACACGGTGATGATAAACGGATGAACTTCCAGCCAATCACAACCAGAACACAATTAATTAGCTCGGATTCCTTCCGTTTCTGATTTTATGGAGGTTAATTCGTACCCCCTACTCATTACATATACATCATGTACATCCGGACAACCACGTCCAAAGTTATACTGAATTATAGTATGTTTCTTACCAGGGGTTGACCACAGTGCTGTGGCCCCAAGCCACGTAGGAGGACGTCTCGTCTCTGGCCGGGGATGCTGTGGCCACGTACAGCTGGTTGTCGAGGGCCCTACGAAAGGCAGATAGGCCTATGCCTTTTTATTTACCTAATCAAAAGCGGTCAAACTGGTTGTTCGGTATGTTTGCCTATTCCATTATATGTATTGCATGTGTATTCAAGGTAACCGCTATTACAATTGTTAATGAGCCAGTTATTATGACCCTGGTTCTTCCTGTCAGGTTTTTAATTCTTATAAGAGCATTCAAGTAGAAGAACAGTATGGGGTTCTGGGTTTAAACAGACCGTTTCAGGACTGGAAGAGAAATGCTATTGCCGCTTCTGCCCGCGTTATGTACTTGAGCATGAAGTTTACTTCTCCCACCATTTACTATTCAGTCATTTAGCAACACTTGAATTCCGCTGAATTCAGAGACGTCATTGAGCACTTCTAGCACTTCAACACGTCATCGCTGGGGTTTGAACCGGCAAATTCCGGGTCTGCTGACTTGTCCTCAGTCAGGTGTGTGTTGTGACTGACCTGGCCCTCTGCAGCAGCTCCCAGTGTGCAGGGCCAGTGGTCATGTTGAAGGCCCCTGGGTACACCAGCAGCTCACAGCCTGCAGGACCCAGAAACACACCGCCGTCTTTATATAACCCTGGTCCAAATGTCCATACCTCTCTCATAACATTTACTATTTAGTCAATTATGCTTTTATCAAAAGCGATTTACAGTGAATTAAGACTAATGTTATTGAGGAGCAGCAGGTAAGGGTTAGGGGGAATCTGGCTCAAGGATACCTACGGGTAAGGCTGTGGACAATGGAGATCGAACCCGGTACCTTCAACGTCCATTTAAACAAAAGGGGAGGATGTTCCTGGTTTGTCTGGGGTTCTTACCCATCTTACTATAGAGCTGGGCCAGTTCCGCAAACCTGATGTCATAACAGATGCCGACACCCACCTTACAGAATGCTGCAAGAGAGAGAGAGAGAGAGAGAGGGCGAGAAAGAGAAAGAGAGACATTAATGCTACATGTCTACCCAGCAGCACTCTGAGTGGCCGTTACAAACACATATTTACACCCCATCACTAGCGACGTCAACATGGACCTCCAAGTCAAGAGACAAGAACCAGCCGTAGGACAGAGAGCTGAAAGACTCACGCGTTTCAAAGACGGAGAAAGCGCTGCCTGGGCTCAGCGTCTCGGACTCCTGGAAGCGGATCTTCCCCGGAACGTCAATGTCAAACAGGTGGATCTTAGCCAGAGAGGATCGGGAGGAGTGAGAAACTGCTCAGGGAACAACGGGAACGACTAGCGCTTGTGCGTAACTGCAGACAAGGTTGTACCTTTCTGTGCGTCATCAACAGGGTGCCGTCGGGGCCGAACACGGGACAGGTGTTGTATAGCTTGCCCCCCTCCTCCTCCGGAATGGATCCTAGTGAACAACGGGTTCAAGTTAGACTCCAAAGATAGACTCGTACATTTAGTCTTTTAGTTTATCCAAGGTGACTTCCAACGCTGTGGCTGAGAACAATCAAAGAATACAATCAAAATTAAAAAAGGTTTTGGAGCCACATAACCCAGTTTCAAGAACAACCACTGGTCAAAGGCAAGGCAGCTTTATTTATATACCACTTTTCACACAAGGCAGAGTCAAAGGGTTTGAGTGACAAGAGTGCAGTGAAACCATATGAATCAGAAATACAAGGCAAGTTTATTACCTTCGCCAAGGAGGTAATGTTTTCGCCGGAGTTTGTTTGTCTGTCTGTCTGTAAGCAACATAACTCGAAAAGTAGTGGACGACATTCTCAGGAAATGTCCGCAATGGGACCAGGGACAAGTGATTACATTTTGGGGGTGATCCGTACACGCCATCACTGGTTACAACACTCGCTGTCTGCCTTGGCGGAGGACTGCGCTCTCCGAGTGCTTTTCTAGTTTATATTTGTATTCACGGCAGTGGCAGCAGTTCATTGTAGATATCACACATCAATCAGGGGTTTGGGGAGCCACTGACCCACACGTACCTCCGACCAGGTAGACCCCGTTCTCCTTGGCAGCTTCAGACAGCATCTGGGTGGACTCGCCGGGAATCTTCTCGGCATATTCCCGGAAGAAGCCCGTTCCGTACGGAGAGTTGAAGCATTCCTGAGGAGGTTAGATAACGTAAGATCCTTAACAGACCAAGGAAATTTGACGATGTGTGCGCATCCTGGTCGCAGAAGACCTGCCATGCTCAAAGGACGATAGGAAGGCTGCTTGTTTAATTTCAGTGAGGTGGATGATATGAGTTAGGGTATAAGGCAATTTAGACAGCAGCCCATTGAGGTTAGGATTATATTATTGGTTTATACAATGGTCACAAATGCAGTGATGTTTTACTGATAGTAGTAGTTGTGGCATTCGCAGATTAGGATCATCATAGCTGCAATTCAAGTGGAAACTGTAGCTAGTTTGCGGTTATAATAATCCTGATGGTATACTGATTAGGTGTCTTTTCTGGCACCAAATCGTACAACATGACAATTATATTTGAATAATTGATCCGTCAACTTTGGATGGATGCCTAATAATAACAATAGGCCTATGTATAATGTGCAACGCTAGCTTTCCTTGGGAGTGGTTCCGTGCCACCACTCACCGGCAGAACCACCAGCTTGCTCCCCTGACCCGCAGCTTCTTTGATCAGCCTCTTCGCCTTGCACAGGTTGTCTGACTTAACGTTCGTTACATGTAACTGGATCACGGCAAGCCGAAACTCTAGAAAAACACAGTTCATGGACACACAGTTCCATGTTCAATTATTAACAAATGTCTTTGGAAACAGGTCAATTCAGCGCCGTGTGTGGTAGTCGCTATATCAATATCGTCAGCGCATTGGTCATTCAAAAAAGGTTTTTAATGGCACACGCATGGTGTATGCTGCATATACATTGGTCCACTTGAAGAAATGTAAACATTGTCAGATAAAACGCGTAAGGATTTTACTTACTTGACATTGCTCTCGCCAAAGTGGACATGTACGCAGAATAATATAGTTCCCTCGGCTGTAACTTAACTGAAGTCCAAGGAGCTTGGACTTCAGATTCAGAAATAGAAAACTAGAAGTTGTAGATGGATTTCTGCAGCTCCTCTATGTCAGACAGCGCTATGCAGCATCAAGTTCCGGGTCCGATAGGAATATCAAAGTAAAAGTCTAAGCAGATTTTAGTTACATTGCGTACAGAGCTATTTAGATCTTTTTATTAACAAACAGTCTATTGTGCTACACCTCCAATGCGTTTCTATTTGGAGCTGCTAACTTCTGGAAACTATTGGGAGGCTCCACGATCCGCAGTTGCAGTTAAAAAATGATCCATTGGAGCGGACGGATATGTCACGACTCCTTGTCGAATGGTTAGGTGTATAATGTACTAGGTTCTTTTTCGATGCAAAAATGCATGAGATATATTTTTTAGTTATTCTAAATGTATACAATGAACTTCCATTGTTTATGCTTATGAATAGCATTGATATTACATGTTCATCCATATTGCGTTGAGTCCGATACTGAATCGATTTCAGTATCGGAGCTAAAACTGTTTTTATTCCGTTTTTTAGTTTATCGTACTCATTATACAATTATTCACATTATAAGTAATGCAACTTTATTGGTCCATTTTATATTAATTTATTGAACGTTGAAACACTGAGAAAAGTTACACAATGTAATCTGTACATCAATCAGGAGACACCAGTCTTTAAATTGGTTAGAGGACTTGAAAAGCACCATAAAGAAAGTGTCAACTAGCGGAATTGCCATAAAACGGCTCTATACATATGTCCAATACACCCTGAATCCTCGTACAGATTTAAGTGCTGTTTGCTGTATTGCGATAGACTCTTCACCATGTACATATTTACAACAAAGTAGACTCCTCAACATGTACATATTTACAACAAAGTGTGTGTTTCATGGGTTGAGTTTAGTGGAGGGACCACCAGACATTCACCCATCTGTCTCGTGACTGGAGTCTGATCCATCTGAGCACTCCAGACTGACGCCCACTGCCTGCGACGAGCCTGTAAAATTGTACCTGTATCCTGGTGAACACAGGAGATAACATATCAATTCATACAGAAAAACTACTTTCAAGTTTACCCAGGAGATACGTGGCACACTTGCTGAAATTATGCATCTGTTGAACAATAATAATAATAATAAATACATACAAAAATGTTGTATTCCGTTTTTTTAGATACTGAAAATAAAGACCTTGGGGGGGTCAGGATCTTAAGTACCCAAACTAGGATTAGTAATTAAGAAAGTAATTACCACTACTAGTGTTTGACTACGGTGTTTGACTTCCGGCCCAAATCCTTCAGGATTCAAACCCCAATTTCCCCAATCAGTCTTCTTCTAATTTCCACCAAAGTGATGAATCACAACCAAACCATTGTCTTCTTCGTCCCCACCTCTGTGCGTCTTCCGGAGCTCCTTGTGACCCCTGTCCACTAGCACCTGGTAGATGATGGCTGCCACCACCAGCGCCGCCACGCCCACACACAGACCCGTGCTGAACACCCAGAGGGCCCCGGACGCCCGGCTCGCCACCGGGCTCACCTTCACCCCATCTGATTGGACGGGAGAGAACCAGTTTAGAACCACACACACACACACACACACACTCACACACTGAGGAGATCCACAGAGAGACGGACGTTGGCTAGACGGCTAGAGAGGCAGAAGGACTGACATTAAGACACAGACAGACTCACTGACTAGACAGATAGACAGGCAGATAGCTGCTAGAGACACTGACAGCGAGACAGATGGACAGTCACACATCGACTAGATGGATAGACGCACTGATAGACACACTTAATAGACAGACAGACAGGTGAATAGAAATAGATAGATAGATGTACAGAGAGAGAAGGACGTACAGTTAAAGATAGGGAGACATAGGCTGTCATGTTGATATACAGACAGACAGACAGGAAGATGACTGACTAGATACATACAGATATGAAGACTCAAAGTTATAGAGAGACATACATACAGACACGGACATGCAGACCAACAGACGGACAGGACATAAAGACACACAGACAGCAGACAGACATGTATATACCGAAATACAGACTAGACAGAACGACACACACAGACAACAGACGCAGAGACTCCTAGACAGAACGACACACACACGGACAGACAGTCAGACAGACCGAGACACAGCCACGGAGCCGCCACTCACAGCTGGTGGCGTTGAGGGTTTCGTTCAGCGAGGGGACCTCTATGGAACACGTCACGGTGGTCTGGTGGGAGACGTCGGCCAGCAGGAGGCTGGTGATGCTGTGCAGGCTGGAGTTAGCCATGGGCGCGGTGGAGGAGGTCACGGAGGCCTCGGGCGCCGCCCAGGTCCCGTTGATCAGCCAGTGGATGGTGGGCTCGGGGTGGCCCCCCACGGAGCGGCACAGGAAGGTGGTCTGGTTGGCCTCCGGAGGGTCCAGCCGCTGGACCGAGGGAGGGGTGAAGCTGGCTGGGGTAACGAGGTTTGGATTAGGATTATTGATCTTTGTGCATTTCACTGTGACGCTGCTTCCTTTTCTATTTGTGTTGTTATTCTGTCTTGTGTAAGCCGATTGTGACCGAAGCCATTTCCCTCAGGATTAGTAAAATACTCTTTGGATTACTTAGTTTAACCTAAAAGTGCCTTCACATACTGTAGGGGCTTTTTATGGTATTGATAAATTACCATGATATGAGAAATATTTGGTGGGGCCAAAAGCACTGAAGAGGTGGGTCCAGACATTAAAACGTTGGCACGAACCTTTGCCATAAATAACAAACTGTAGCTCACCTTAATGTCCATTTGTGTTAACTCTGTATATTTAAATATTTGAAGGTCGAGCATCCTGCTGTCCTTTATCAAGACTGACTTGAAAAGTCAGTCAAAACACATTTGCGTGTGTGGAAAAACAGGACTTATATTACGACACACAGAAGCCGGGACAGCCTCAATCCGTCTTGCTTAATAGGACTATGATCATCCACTTTCTTGCATCAACTTGAAAAGTTACTCAGCTTCCTGTGACGAATAAGAACCAGGTGTGTGTTTTAAGATTACGTTGATGGTGAAATGATTGTTATTGTATCATTATTAGTAATGTGTCATTATTAGTTTTGTTGCTGCAATTTTTACAACTCAAACTCAAGAAAATGTACATGCTTGTATGTAGTGACTCTAAGACCTTCCAGTTAAACATAATATAACACATCATATATGTTGGTCATGTATCATACTGTCGCTCCTTCGCCCTTACCTGTTGTCCTGAGACACACGGTGCACAGTGGGGAGCGTCGTGCTTCACCCGCCCTGACCAGAAACATGTCAAAGGTTTGGGCATGCCTTAAGGGCAGGACGGCGGACAGCTCCAGGGAGAAGTCACCGTTCTGGAGCACGTCATCCGAGAGTCGTGAGGTGTTGGTGTCGGCCGCCGGCCACTGCTCCACGCGTTCGGCCTCTTCCCACACGGACCGCAACAACACCTGGCGGTCTCTCCACCACTCCACGGAGAAGTTCAAAGTGTTGAGTTCGTGCCCGCTGTAGAAGCACGGCAACCTAATGGGTTCCCCGACCACGCCGACCATACAATCTTTCTCTTCTGTGATTGCAAAGGGAGGAAGAAAAATGTGTTAGTTAAGCATAGTTTCTAAGGAATATTGGTGTTATTCATCATGGAGATTATACGAATGCGGTTATTAATAAAGCGATTTCTTACCATTACAAGCGCAGTGACTCAAGAGCCCAAGAAAGAGTGTGGTGCTCCAGAAAACACGCATTTCCACTTTGGACACTAAGGCGCATTTGGGTGACTGGACAATTCCAACGAGCCGTAGCCAAAAGGACTAGTCGTCAATGAAAAAATATAAATAATTGTTTAATGAGGCTCCTTCGTTTCTCCCGGCATGATCTTCACGCCCTGTTATCTTGTCCATCAAGCATCACCACCAAACAAGGAATTCCTTGACAGGTTAAGACCTGCAGAGGCTAGGCTGAGAGAGGGTCATGAATTATAGAGTTATCCCGGTCTATCCGAACGCAGTGTCTGGTCTCCTACTTCCGGTGAGCTGAGTACGCCAGTTACCAGTCCCCGGAGCGAGAATAATAAGAACATGTCAGAGAACAAAAACTACAATGAAAATAATAAGGAGTTTTTCGATCAAGAATTTGCCAAAGCAATATCCAAAACATGTAACGGATACGGATACCCCTCTATCAGAAGTCCCTCCCTCTTTCCCGCTTCTCGATGCTGCACTGATGTAGCCGTAACCCCGTCCTACCTCTCTGCAATAACGCTCATTTGGAGCATCAGGAATGAGGTTAGCGGAGGCGTACACTGTCTCCCTGGCTCACCTGAACAATAAAAAAAAAATACTGAACAGAGAAACCGGACCGACGCCCGCCATTTCATCTGGAACACAATGTTAGCGCTCCAACCGGTCTGACCGCATAATAAATAGCCTAGTCCAATAATTTTGGTGTCTGTGCACCTGCCATTCTGGTTTCAAGCAGCTCAAATAAATGTGCCTCTAGTCTCAAATACAAACCTATATAGATATATATCTATATATATACCTCTCTTCCCTTAGTCTGCCTCCCCTGCAACTTGCCCACCTACACATGGTGTCGTACTTCATACTTTTCTGTATTTCTTTTAGAAAGTAATGCTATTGTACAAATAATATTTGTCTTCGATTTTCTTATTTAATGTCCATTACAGCTGCTTTTGTATTTGGCAATTTTTTTATTGTGTACATGATGTCCAACACTACGCCGAAATATTACAAATATTCGCTAAATCTCCTGGGAATAAAATCCTCTAAATATCGTGTGAATCCACTAGATGGCAGACGCGGGCGGAGGGCCTACTGTGTTACCATGTAACCCGCGAAGAAGGGAATGGGTTGGGAAGGTTGTCAACCTCAATAACACAGTAAAGCATGGTCACCGTCCCAGCGCATTAGTGTCTGACACTAGGGTCCTCGGTCTACGATGACCTGGTCTTCTCCTGCTACGGTGTGTGGCAGATAACGCATTTATATCCGGACCCTTTAACCTGGTACAGTCTGATTATTTCTGTATATGATGCATCTATATCTTCAACACGACACCAGTTAAACACCACACCATGACTATACATCATTTGGCAAGGAGGGTGTGTTCACTGTGGCCCGGCGTCCTGCAGACAAGCCAGAGGCTGGCGACTGTGTCCTGGAGATGTGGGAAGCCCCCGTGGTATAGGGTCGCTACACCAGACGGTGTAACATACAACCAGGCCAGATCTCTAACGCTGTCCGCGACACAACGCAAGCGCAGCGACGACCCCGGTGGACGTCATACGCGCCACATCGAAAACCACGAGGATGGGGATGAAGATGGAGATCTGATTGATGACGCCGAGGTGGACGAGCTGTTCCATCAACAGGTTCCCAAAGTCATCGGAGACGGAGAACACAGGATCTTCATCGTTCACCCCGACGTGAAATGGGGAAGCAGAAAGCAGTATCTCACAACGGGTGACTGCGATACAAGACTCCTTAACATAACATGATTGTGAAGTTTAGACCGTTGTTGTAACCGATGACAGCCGAATAACTTCTATGTGTGCTTTGCAGCGCAGCTGATGGTGGACGAGGCGGTCGGTCTGGTGAACACCTTGGAAAACTGGAGGGTCGTGGACAAGATCATCCTCTCCACCAAGACGCCAGAGAAAAGGACAATTTTTGGCAAAGGGAACTTCCAGTTACTCACAGGTACCATCTGACTATTTAACAGTGATCCTCATTGTAATAAGTAGTTCACTATAGCTATCTATGTGACTTCATGTCAACTCAAACGTTATTTTCTTACCCCCCCCCCCAGAAAAGATTAGGCAAACCCCAGGGATCACTGCAGTGTTTGTGAACGTGGAGCGACTTTCTCCTTCGTCTGAGGTATTGGGGTTTATCCCCGTCATTAAAGAGGGGTTGGGGTCCACGTCACTGTTTAAAGACACTTGGTTCTAGAGTGAGTTTTGAGGACTGTATGTGGTTCTAGTACAGTTTGAGGACTATATTTTGGTGCGAAATTGTTTGAGGGCTCTGTTTTCTTGTGTTACATGTCTACACACTCACTCGGTAACACAAGAGAATATTCATCTCGAATCGAATCTTGATGCAGTTTGAGGACTACTTTTGTGTTTTAGATAGTTTTAAGACGTGCTAATGTTGCAGTTTGTTTTCAAGAGGGTTAGGGTTAGGCTTAGGAGGACTACATGTTTGTTACAGGGAGAGTTTCAGAGGACTAAATGTTTGTTACAGAATACGAGGAGGACTTTAGATTTGTCACAGAAAGTGTTTAGGAGGACTACAGTATATGTTTGTTACAGACAGTTTTAAGGAGGACTATATGTTGGTTACAGAAAGAGTTTGAGGACGCCTGGGGTGTGAAGGTGTTGGATCGCTACTCGGTGGTCCTCCACATATTCCGCCGCAACGCGCGGACCCGCGAGGCCAAGCTCCAGATCTCTCTGGCGGAGATCCCCCTGCTCAGGTCAGGAAACCTGAACTGCTAGAGCAAGGCATTAACACTGCCAGGGTTAGGGGTTTGAATCCCACTGGGGCCTCCCATGTTAAGAAATGTATACATTCATTAAAAGTATTGTAGATTAAAAAAAAATATATATATATATATTAAGATTAATATATTATTGAGTAATCTTCCAGCTTAAAGGTTGTACGTTCAATCCCTTCACACATTGTCAGTGCTGAGGTGCCCTAGAGCAAGTCAGCCCCAACTGCCCATTGGCTGATACCACCGTTGGCTTATGAATGGGTGAATGTAATTTGAGGGGCAACAGTGTTATTATCTAGTTACTATTTTAGTATTTTTGCTTTTGGTCTTGGATTCTGTTTTGTTGTAATTGTAATTGCCTGTAATGTACCTGTAATTAGTTCTGGATGAATAACAGCAGCTTGGAAATTCGTGACCTTGACAGATCTCGCCTGCGAAACGAAATAGCAAATTTCGACCAGCAGGGAGGCGGTAACAGGTACATCGGTGGCTCAGGTACGCTCTGTTCTTAGTGATAGTGTGAAATTATTGTATTGTGTTAAAGCTTTATTGTACTGTGACACGGTCATATTAAACACAATATTGTTATGTTGCAAGATGACATATATATATAATAATTAAAACAAACTATCTTGCTTTAAACACAAAAAAATACTAAATCAGAATTTATTTCAAATGGTTTAACATTGTTCTTCAATACCTTGGATGAGATACACAAATATATAACGTAATAGTTGCTGTGATGATTGTGATAATATAATCTTCCCATTATTCCAACCCTGAGATGCAGTGTTGAGTGAGTCATCAATGAAGCCACATTATCCCCAAACAGACTGCCCTAGTATTGATCTTTGGCTCATGGGTCGCCTTCCCCTCCCAGGCGAGACGCTGATGGAGTACCAACAGAGACAACTCAAAGAGCGGGAAACGAAGATACGCGCGGCTCTCGAGCAGCTTCGAAAGAAGAGGAACCTGCTGCGCTCGCAGAGGAAAGACAAAGACTTCCCAGTCGTTTCGGTGATGGGATACACCAACTGTGGTGAGAGGCTGAAGACAGAACACGATCAATACACAGGATAACCTCACTCAGTTTGGTCATTTAAATCTTGACAAATTTCTTTCCCAAGTTGCTCTCTTGAGAAAATGGTGGATGAGGTGGTGGACTTTTTACATGAGTTAACCCTATTTATCCGGACGGTATTTCAGCATTTCTCCAAAATGGGACCAAATTGTCTGGTATGACTCCCAGAATAGAGTTACCGGGTTCAATCCCTCAATGTCCTAAGCCCTTGAGCGAGATGCCCACCCCTTCTACCTGCTCCTTATTGACCGAATCTCAAATGATACTACTGACTCACTGCTGAATAACTTTAAGCTAAATATATCCTACTACTGCCGCCAACTTATGAAATAGCAAACGTCCCGTCTCGCGTTTCCGGACATTGAATACTCTTCTTCTCTGGGACAGGAAAGACCACCCTGATCAAAGCACTGACCGGTGACCGCGGCCTACAGCCCAAGAACCAGCTGTTCGCTACGCTGGACGTGACGGTGCACGCTGGCCAGCTGCCCAGTCACATGACCGTGCTCTACGTGGACACCATCGGCTTCCTGTCCCAGCTGCCCCACCAGCTCATCGACTCTTTCTCCGCCACCCTGGAGGACGTCAAACACTCGGTACCACCACCCACTTGGAAACGTAGCTACTAGTGTGCTAAACCACGACGGCAGGAAGCCTGGTAGAGATGCAGGTTGGATTCCGACGTGTGGTGCTGTGCTACATTTCATTCCCTGTCTCTTTTCTATTTATTTAAATCTTCATTTTCATTTCCACAAAGACACCAAAAATCACATGGACATTCGATGTATGGGAAAGTCTGGACTTAAATCTTTTGTTTTAAGTGTACCACGCATCCTGGATCCTGACCTAGTTAGCAGCAAACACACATTCCTATCTACACCTATCTATCTATAGCGTAGGGGCTCTTTAATCAGAAGTGACCGATGCCTAAACATGGGTCCCTTGTGTTCCCGTGCATGTTCCAGGACCTCATAGTGCACGTGCGGGACATCAGCCACCCAGAGACGGTGAACCAGAAGGTGAACGTCCTCAACGTCCTGAAGAGCCTGCAGATCCCAGACCGCCTGATGAGCTCCATGATCGAGGTCCACAACAAGATCGACCTGGTTCAAGAGTGAGGAACAACCACAAAGGCGACTTCTGTAGCGAAATGATTTTTTTGAATGAACTAGTGTCTAATGTCGAGTGTAGTGTTGGTTAGAGTGTTGGGCCGCCAGCATAAACGTTGTGGGTTTGAAACCCGGTCTACCCGTAGGCATCCTTTTAAAATGTAGGGTGCATCTCACAGCTCACTTGGCTCCTTCAGAGGTAGTCATGGTAACGATGTTTCTGTGGTTCGCAGCTACCATCCGTCAGAGCCTGAGACGGTCGCTGTGTCCGCGCTGACGGAGCAGGGTCTGGACCGCCTGAAGACGGTCCTGGAGGACGAGGTGGTCCGGTCCACCGGGAAGCTCATCTTAAACCTCAAAGTGGACCTGAGCTCAGCCCAATTGAGGCGAGTCTGTTTTTAAGTTTATTTTGGGGTTTCTATCTTTTTTTTCATCACAAATGCTGCTGTACTGTACTGTGCTGTAAACTTCCCCATTCCCGAAACCAGGGAAACTGAAAATATAATTGCCCATGGAAAATAACTAACGCATCATAAAAGATTATAATTTGAATAAAAGCAATAAAGAAAAAGGGGGGGGGGGGAAAAAGCACTAGAAATAATAAAGCGGTTTCTAATGGTGGTGTGGGTGTGGGTTCAGTTGGCTGTACAGGGAGGCCACCGTGCAGGAGGTGACCGTGGACGCCGAAGAAGGATCGGCGGTCGTCATGGTGATAATCGGAACGGCGGCATACGGGCGCTACAGGAAGACGTTCTCGGCCGGATCGTAGCGGCGCGGCGGGGATCCCTCCTGCTAACCGTACGTCACACGCCGTCTCGCGGGGTCCACCGTATCAGTCTCCTTCCAGAAGGAGCGTTCTACTCCTCAGTCTTAAAAAGTCGGGGTACACAAAGACAATCGGGACACGAGGACGCGTGGGGGGGGGTTAATGAGCAGATCCTCCTTTTGCCAATAAGTGAAACGTCACATAACCTCAAGAATAAAGAAAAATAGTATATAAACAATTTGAGCCGAACGTGAGCGATGTCAGGATAACGTCACAATCAATCATACAGCAGCGTTTTCAAAACTCAAGTTTCCGTGCGTTTCCTCCTGGCTATTTTCCCTTTCCACTAGGGAGAGAAAAATACATTTATGTTCGTCGTCATTTCATTTATTAGTTTTTCTTAGAAATATACTAAATTATTTGTTTCAAACATTATTGTTTATAGTAATTTATTTAATGGTGGCACATGGATACAGTTATAGTATTCAATCACTTGTACACATCTTTCATGATATATGAACTTTTAGATTACACGTTTAAAGCGGTTGACAAACAGAATAAAATACATCTAATGTTAAAATTACTACACATCAGGAGTGTAGCACTATCTCTTATATTGAGAGAATTATATCATATTTAACTACTTGTAAACTTATTGATCATCAGCCTCATTTCAATCGTCATATATTTCACCTAGTAAACACGGTACACTCAACCTTTGTTCATTAAGACCAGGGTTTAAGGAAAGGGTTTAAGACGTGGTTGAAACACGGTCGACCAAGCATTTGATCTGTAAGGACTGGTTTATGGCTGTGGTCAAACCGTATAGTTTAAGGATAGGGTGTAACGGCAGTTTTAGGGTAGAGTTTACGAGCGATGAAGGCAGCACGGTCTACTTGTTATGCAGGAGGTGTCTCCGGTTCAGGGCGATGACCAGGGGACAGAAGGGGATGGGCCCGACAAAGTCCCCTGCGATGATGTTGAGGCTCTGGGGGGAGCAGCCCGGGGTCTGCTGCTGGAGCCAGACCCTCAGCTGGTCCCAGTTCTCCTGGGACAGGGTCCACAGGGACTGGTCCCGCTCCAGGGCCATGAAGCGCGTGTCTGCCGTCAGGTTCAGCCCCGACACAAACAAACCGTCTGTTGTAGGATAGAGAGACACAAACAGTACTTCTATTAGAAACACACACACACACACACACACACACACACACACACACACACACACACACACACACACACACACACACACA
>JAOPUD010000019.1:4198586-4211766 GCA_027122715.1 Trisopterus minutus
CTGCCCCCTGCCCCCCCCCCCCCCTCCCCCACCCAGGGCTGCTGGTGGGGGTGATCCTGCGGTACGGCATCCCGGCCACCAGCTACCACCACAAGACGCCCCCCAGCTGTGTGCTGACGGAGGGCCCCAGTAGCACCCTGCTGCTCAACGTCAGCGGGAAGTTCTTTGAGTACACGCTGAAAGGGGAGATCAACTCCCGGGAGATCCACAACGTCGAGCAGAATGACATGCTGCGCAAGGTTCGGCTATGATGACGATGATGACGATGATGATGATGTGGTATTTTTCTAAATGTTTGATGTGTCGTTTGTTTGACACTCGGTGAGAGCGGGCCATTGTCTTCTTCACCTGCTACCTGTGTTCTCTCCTCAGGTGACTTTCGACCCGGAAGTGTTCTTCAACATTTTGCTGCCGCCCATCATCTTCCACGCTGGATACAGCCTGAAAAAGGTAACACCCTGCTACTGGCGTTATTGTATGCGGAAGTGAAGTGTAGTACAGTGTAGTAAGTGTAGTATGTAGTGTAGTGCTAGGGTGTGGCAGATCCTACTGGGTTCAATGCCTGAGTCAGTAGCCTGCCTCTAGAAACTTAACCCGTACGAAATAGAAATCTATTTAATTATATTGTGTTCAAAGGAATGGTGTCAAATTAATAATATATTGTAGGACAATATAGTGTTAACATTTCTTGTATATTTGTATACATAATATCATTTTGGAGCAGTTTCCCATTGTCAACATGGGCCACTAACCTGGGTCAGAGGACTCCTTAGGCGTTGCCTAGCAACCCGAGCTGGTGGTGTGGCGGTGGAACCCAGGTGGGGGAACACTTGATGGGCTGTCACCAACGGCTGCCTCATTGGACAGATGGGGGGGCGAGGAAGGGCTCCTATTGGCCGGAGCAGTGAGAGCGGTTCAGTGTTGTCTGAAAATAAATGGTTCTTTTGAGAGGAAGTCGAGAGCAGCTGTGTTTCACTTCCTCTCCCCTGGCTGGTCTCTCTCTCTCTCGCTCTCCCTCCTATCGTTTCTTGTTCTTCGATCTCCATCTTTTGTTGGGCAGGTGCTTCTTATTACGGTTGTTGTTGAGAGATGGTGGATGTGGATGTGAAGATGTGGGACAGTCTGTTGTGTTGAATCATCACCCACTCTGTCCTGTGGTCTGGAATGCTCTGCTTTTAAAAACGAAAACATCTTGCGCCTTAATTAGAAAAAAAGATTAAATAGTAAAATAGTCCTGCCTATTTAACTATTCCGTCATTCAGCAGCTGGTTTTATCCAAAGAGACTCACAGTGGTTGTGGTGCAATGACACGCAGGTCATTAAGGAGGAGATGCACTCCTTCTGGCTCCCCTGGTTCCCCTGACTCTGAATCATTAGGTTTAATGTAATAGTAGACGTCTGTTTCACGGTGGTATTTGTGATGCAATTAAATACAAAACACGCATGTGGCTTCTTGTCTGTGCTTCCAGAGGCATTTCTTCAGGAACCTGGGCTCCATCATAACCTACGCCTTCCTGGGAACGGCCATCTCCTGCTTCGTTATTGGGTGAGGTGACTCAATGTCTTCTGCTTGACTCCACCACCAGGCGGGTAGGGCGTGGGAGTCGAGGTCATTGTGAATTAGACCTAGCAACAATCTCAGATTGATCGTCCAGTGGGGCCTCACCTTAACTAACCCGTGTGGTTTTGGTAAGTTCCAAACCAAACCATTTAACCTTTACCCTAAAGACGACGTGAATCGGCTTTCACTGTCTGAGACATATTTCCAGAGGTGATTAGGTATTGAGGTACACTAAGTTAAATAAGACATATCTAGGGATTCGATTTTTTTAAAAATCCAAGATGACTGATGGTGAATTCGCTAATTGGTCATTAAGGAGCAGGTGGGGGTTAGGCAGTGAGAACACAGATTAATTTCTTTAAGTATCCAGAAGGGGTTAGACAGTGAGTAGAGATACCTGTTATTAAGTAGCAGGTGGGGGTGAGACGGAGAGTACAGATACAGGTCAATAAATAGCAGGTAGGGGTTAGGGGAATCTCTTTAAAAGGTACCTACAAGTAGAAGGTGTATATGTGGATCAAACCCAAAACCTTTTGGCTGTCCACTACGCTTTCCTGCCCCTGGTAATAGAATAGAGAAGAATTAAAAAAAAAACTGGATAAATAACAAGCTCATACAATGATAATAATAACTTGATACAATTTCACGTTTCACGTCTAAAGTATGATCCGGAACGGAACTAAACTGAAATCTCTGATGCGCCCCCCTTAGGAACCTGATGTATGGCGTTGTGAAGCTGATGCAGATGGTGGGCCAGCTGTCTGAAAAGTTCTACTACACCGACTGCCTCTTCTTCGGAGCCATCCTCTCCGCTACAGACCCAGGTACCCACGCACGCAACCGTGCATGCACACACACACACGCACACGCACACACACACACATGCACGCGTGCACACACATACACTCGCGCGCACACTTGCGCATGCGCCCACACGCGCACACACAGCACACGCACACGCATGCAAGATGTTCGACCCCTACCTGCAATATAATTACCGTTCTGTCTCTCTGTCTCCCTGACTACCTGTCCGTCTGTCCGTCTGTCTCCCTACCGGTCTGTCCCCCTGTCTGTCTGTCGGTTCCCTGCCTGCCTGTTTGGCTCTCTCTCCCTGTCTCGTCTGTCTGTCCTTTCCTCTCTTTCCTGTCTCCCTCTGTGTCCCACCTGTCTCCCTGTGCGTCCACGTGAGCAGTGACGGTGCTGGCCATCTTCACGGAGCTCCACGTGGACGTGGACCTCTACGCTCTTCTGTTCGGAGAGAGCGTCATGAACGACGCCGTCGCCATCGTGCTGTCCTCGTGAGTCCTGTTCCTCCTCCTCCTCTTGTTCCTCTTGTTGTTGTTTTTCCTACATCTGGCCTCGGCTAATGAGCAATGCCGTTTCCAAGAACTTCTGCTGTTCACCACATGTTGAAACTCTACCCCGATGTGAATCACCGGATACACAGATTCGCCTGGAAATGGGGGGGGAAATGTGCAACAATGCATTTATCTACGAATACAAAGAGCATGTCAACTGTTTTAATTTCGTCAGAAATTGTAATGCAAGCTTGTGGTACTTTCTTACTTTCGTGTGCAAGCAAGACACTTTCTTACTTCCTTACTTCCGTACAAAAGTAAGAAAGTGCTTTCGTACGAAAGTACGAAAGTGAAAAGGCGGTGTCTGGTTTCAGGTCCATCATGGCCTACCAACCCAGCGGCGCCAACACTCACATGTTCGACGCGGCGGCCTTCTTCAAGTCGGTGGGCGTGTTCCTCGGAATCTTCAGCGGATCCTTCGCCATGGGGGCCGTCACGGGGGTCGTCACCGCCCTCATATCCTTTAACCAATCGCCGTCGTCCGCCTCATCATAGCCTATGGCTGTTATCGCTCAACCGATCACCGTTGTCCCTTCGCCTGTCACCGGTATCTCTCAACCAATCACCCAGTGTCCCTTATTGGTCCATCTTCACCATCCTCTAGCCAATCATCATCGTCATTCTTTAGCCAGTCACTCTCTCTACCACAAGTCTGTCATTCATTACACTTGTTGATAACGATCTACTGTGTCTTTTTCTTTTGTCTGTGTCGTTTTGAGTAGAAGAGTGGACAATATTATATATGTGCGTTAACGTTAAGGATCGTGTTAATTTCAACCTCAAACTTCACTGCGACACAGAGACACACACCAAAGTCAGCTTTAGCATGCCAGCCGGTCATGTGACCAGAGGTGTTTATCTTTAACCTCCTGACCCCCACGTCACCAAGTTCACCAAGCTGCACTGCTTCCCTCTGCTGGAGACCGCCCTCTTCTTCCTCATGTCCTGGAGCACCTTCCTATTGGCCGAGGCCTGCGGATTCACAGGTCAGTCACCAAGGGGGTGGGGCATAGGTTTACCTGGAGGCAGATGGGAGGCTGAGGCTGGAGGCTCAAAGCTGCAATCTAGAATCTTGTGACAGATCGAGGGATTACCTGTTGGTCACCTGTTAAACAAGTGTTGGTTATATGTTGGTTACCTGTTACCTGTGGTCACCTGCTGCTCACCTGTTTGTCACCTGTTGGTCACCTGCTGCTCACCCGTTGGTCACATGTTGGTTGCGTGATTTATTACCGGTTTTCCACCTGTTGGACACCTGAGGGCTTCCGGTCTGTCACCTGTTAGTCACCTGTTGGTCCCCGATTGGTCCCCGGTTGGTCACCTGTTGATTACCTGTTTGTCACCTGTTGGTCAGCTGTTGGCCAGCTGTTGGTCAGCTGTTGGCCAGCTGTAGGTCCCCTGTTGATTACCTGGTTGTCACCTGTTGGTCACCTGTTGATTACCTGGTTGTCACCTGTTTGTCACCTGTTGGTCAGCTTTTGGTCACCTGTTGGTCACATGTAGGTCACCTGTGGTCACCTGTTGATTACCTGGTTGTCACCTGTTTGTCACCTGTTGGTCAGCTTTTGGTCACCTGTTGATCACCTGTTGGTCACATGTAGGTCACCTGTGGTCACCTGTTGGTAACCTGCTGCTCACCTGTTGAATACCTGTTGGTCACCTGTTGATCACCTGTTGGTCACCTGTGGATTACCTGTTGGTCACATGTTGATCACCTGTTGGCCACATGTTGCTTTCCTGTTGATTATAACTTGGTTGTTTATTTTGGTCGCCTGTCTGTCATTATATTGTCCCCTAATAGGTCCTATACTGGTCATCTGTTGGTTGTATCCAGGCCACATTTTTTTTTTTTTGTTCACCTTCTGGTTAATTGCTTGTCACCTATTGGTTGTGACCAGGTGTTTGTGTTGTGTTCATGTCCTGTTCATGTGTGTGTTCTGGTCTCCAGGGGTGGTGGCGGTTCTGTTCTGCGGAATCACACAAGCTCACTACACGTACAACAATCTGTCTGAGGAGTCCACCAAGCGCACCAAGCAGGTATAGCTGCCGGGCCAACACACCGAGAACACACAGTCCTTTTTCTCAAATGTACTGTGTTTACATGTTCAATTTTTGTGTTTGTATTTTGTAGTAGTGACCTAACTGCGCTTTACAGCATGCTCATGAATTCCCTCAGTGATTCTTTCACCTGGAGTTTGGAACACTACAACAAAACTTAAATTTTGTTGTTTTCAATTTCAATTCATTGTTTTCATGTAAAACAGACACTTTCCTACCACCACCAAAAGCGGTCATGGTTGTTCCCAGTCATTAGCTCTCAGCTCAAGTTATCATTTTATTGTCTAGACGCAGTCTAGACAATGTAATTTTCTTAGTTTTATTCAGCAAGATTGACAACTGGCCAGACACTGACCTGGTCCTCAGATGTGATACATGGTACAAGACATGATCAATCTCAGAGATTAGGGGTTTCATGTGTCACGCCAACTATGTTGGCGTCCGCTATCAGGAGAGATGAGATATGATTACTTAATTAATTCCAGACAGGAATTTGGAGAGTTGCAGAATCAGATTCCTTTTTACCTTGTACCGTGTAATGGTTCAAACGTCGTTAGACATTTCGTCTTTGGTTTTATTTTTGCTAGATTCCAGTTCGATAGAAATGCAGACGTTCATGGCTTAGGTTGAACATTAGGCTCCAAGTCTTGGCGATTGTTTTACAGATGTGTTTTATTGAGTACTGTGTTGAATAACGTGTGTGTGTGTGCGCGTGCGTGCGTGTGTGCGTGTGCGTGTCTTCCACAGCTGTTTGAAGTCCTCCACTTCCTGGCTGAGAACTTCATCTTCTCCTACATGGGTCTGGCTCTGTTCACCTTCCAGAACCACGTCTTCAGCCCCATCTTCATCGCTGGAGCCTTCGTATCCTTCCTTGGATAGTCTGAGTGGTGTTGAGTCTCAGCCGTAAAGCACTGGGTGTCCATGTCCACAACCTGTGGTGTCCCAGAAGGAGGTGGCCCCCTAAGCCCATCCAGCTCCCCATTAGCTGTGTGTGAACTAACAGCGCTCTCCTCTCCTTTGCTTTGGATGAGGGCGTCTGCTAAATTGTGATATTTGTGGAGCCGATAATTACAACTACAGCCCAAAGAGGGTTCACAGGCCCAAATGGCTGTGTACTACACCTAACACAAACTTTAGGAACATAACGGAGGTGCCCTCCTCCTTCCAGGGAAGCCTAGGAGTGCAGGCCAGGGCCCGTACCTTAAGTGACAGCAGAATAAAGTGTCACCATGTGAACCCCACAATTCTAGATGCCGGTTCCATCCATTTCTGTGCACTATGTGCTTCCCAATGTTCTGTGTGCGCCGGGCATGTGGTCGTATGCGGCGTAGAGCTTCAGCTTAGTGTCAGAGTCAGACCTGTGTGCTTGGGTGTCCTTCACACTGCGGGACAGGTTGCCATCTTCATAGGACGAGCATGCAACATCTACCCCCTCACCTTCATGCTCAACCTCGGCCGTCGCCACAAGATCACCGGAAACTTCCAGCACATGATGATGTTTTCCGGTAAGGGGAAGTGGTGCGGTTTCGCTGTGTCTGTCGGGCACAGCGAAAGTAGATGTTCTCTTTCTCGGTTGGTTCTGTTTTGTCTGTCAGTCCTTCTCTGTCCTGCCCTCTTCAGCATTTTTTTCTCTCTGTATTTCTGTTTCTCCCTCTCTCTCTCTCTCTCTCTCTCTCTGTCTCTCTGTCTCTCTCTCTCTCTCTCTCTCTCTCTCTCTCTCTCTCTCTCTCTCTCTCTCTCTCTCTCTCTCTCTCTCTCTCCCTGTCTCTCTGTGTCTGTGTCTCTCCATACCAACAATCAGGCCATCCGATCAAACCATGTGGGTTTATGGTGGTTATGTAACTAAAGTTTGTGTATGTAATTCTACTCAAGGCCTGCGGGGGGCGATGGCATTCGCCCTGGCCATCCGGGACACGGCGACGTACGCCCGGCAGATGATGTTCACCACCACCCTCCTCATCGTCTTCTTCACTGTCTGGGTGTTCGGGGGCGGGACCACCCCCATGCTGTCCAGACTCCATATCAGGTAGCGCCCGCGACCGTCCGATATGTATTTGTGGTGGACTGGGTAGCCCCGCCCATTCTGCCGGCGATTTGAGTTTATCTACATTTATAGGGTTATCTTATGCTTCCTGTTTCCTTGAAGGAACTATTTATTTTCGTTTCCCACTCAATGGGATTGTTGTTTTTCTCGTCTACCCTTCTCACCAAAGTACCTTTTGAGTTTATTTTTCTAAAAGCACATTATAACAAAAACCCCGGGGCTCATATGCATATTCATCCTTATGTTTAGTTGTAGTTGCTTTAGTTGAGTTGCTTAGACATGTGTTGCTTGGCAACAGTGAGATAGAGGAAGTTGTTCTGCTGACCAAGGTAATTATACAATTTTTGATATTTTTTTTTTTTGGGATTTATTCCAGTTAACAAAAATTATATCTGGAGGCTGGCACTTGAACATTGAACACTTATTTCCATAATGTTATTTCCATAATGTCGATGTTAATGCAGAATGATGACTTCACACACGTGTATGCATGCTTTCATACTTATGCATCATGCATGCCAAAACAAATGGCTGCATGCTGATATTGATGTCAACTGTCAATTAACAACAATTGACAGTTCAACAATTAAATTGTCCAGGAGAGGGCGCCAGAGATCTGTGCTTCTTGGCTAGCTAGCGAATCCCTTGGAATTGTCACACTCACAGCAAGCCTCAGATCAGCCCAGAAAATACTTTTGATCAGAATAAATTACTTAAAATGAACTTAAATATGTCTATACACTTGGTATACATGTAGATAAGAACTAGATAGAGAACTGTTAACATCACCAACCTTTAGTAAAACATTGTTGGTAATTGTCCAACTATTTCCCGGAAAAACATGGCCATAGAAAGACTAAAGCTCGTTTTTACCCATCCCTCCGTAGACCTTAGCGCTCTGGTAGAACAAGTATACGTTTGTACAGAGCTTGGGTATTAAGTGCTGCTGTCCATCAGATCAAGCAGATTACAGTCTGAACTCGATTGGTGCCGACCGGCCTGACACCGCGACCCAGTACCAAGCAGCAGCTATTGTGCTCGTCTTCATTTTGATGATTTTTTTTTCCCCTCAAACCTTTGTCCATAAACCCATTCTAGGGTGACCGGGACACTCCTACCCGGGCCGTCCCAGTTGGATGGTGGCCCGGGTCCTGTTCCTCAGGTGTACGACATGGTGTGAGACAGGTTAACCCTCAGAGATTAGGGGTTTCGTGTGTCACGCCAACTATGTTGGGGTCGGCTGCCAGGGCAGAGATATGATTACTTTTTTGTTCCACACAGAAAATCAAAGCGTCACAGTAGAAAGTACAGGACAGTAATTAAGAATTAAAAAGGGATACCTCTCTAAAATATGAAAATTTAAAGAAACTAAACCAATACACAATGGATTGTTTTTCTAATTATTATCAGAATGTATAATGTTTAACATAAATGTACTTTTGTATCCTGGTTAGTCATGGTTTGGCATTTAGGCAGTTTGGCATCAGTGTCATATATTCTTAACTTCCAAACTAGCATTATAAATATTCATTGCGATTTCTATAGCGGAGATTGCTGTTAGTATGGCTTCTTCCTATTGATTTCTACTGAGTAAGCAGTGATTTTCCAGTGTTTCATCACTTTTATTTCTTTATAATATTGTTCTTCTTTTTCGCAAGCCTCATCTCTTTGCGTGGCCTCGTCAGACCCAGCACAGTGTGACCTGTGCTCTGACTAACATGACATTAAACATCTACTCCTGTGTGCGTGTGCCCTCACCATGAATGTAAACAACAGGAGTAGCACCTTTCGTAGCGGTAGCCTGAAGTACTAGCAGTGGGTCTGTCGTGTGCGACTTGTTACTTGATGTGTAACACACAGAGCTTCATTCAGAGGAAGCTGGCGACTGCGTTTTTGCCAAAAACGGAAGTTAGTGGTACTTGTAGTATTAGTGGAACTGCTGCCAGTTTGAGCTTTTGCTACCATTAACGCGAGCATTTAGCTTAATCATTTAGCATGAGCCACGAATGCTCTGTGGCAGAATTGGTCAATCTAAATAATGTTTGACTTTGTGGAGCCAGGCTAATGTCAACCTTACTCAACCAATACAAAAGCAGTCGTTGGAGCCGGGGAAGATGGAAGGAAAGCAGGATTCTGAGCTGGGGAAGATGGATGGGGAGAGGAGGAGGTGGAGGGAGAGGAGGTGGAGGAGGAGGAGGAGGAGATGGCAGGCAGGATGAGATAAAAGGGCAGAGGAGGTGGAGGCGAAGTGCATGGAGGACGAGATGGAAAGGGCCGGGAAGGAGGTGGAGGACGTGACGCTGGCGGAAGGTGCAGGAGGGGGTTGCTGGTAGAGGGAGGTGGAAGGGGAAGGAGGCGCGACCTGTGCTCCTGTGTCATACTCTTCCCGGTGTTGGCCGTCACTCCTTCCTCCCAAGACCCTTCCTCCAACCGGCCGCCCACATGCGGCTATTCTTGTTTACCACCGTCCAACCTCCACACAACACAACCACACAACACACAAGCCCTCACAACACCGCCTGGCTGGAACACCACCTCCTCCACACAGTCTCCATTCAGCACAAGATTCTTTCCCCCCCCCACCCCCTCCCAGGGGGGTGGGAAGAGTAGGAGGGGGGAGAGGATGGAGGGGCTGAGGGAGGAAGGGAGGGAGGTGAGGGGGATTTCTTTTTTTCCTGCTTTGATTCCCTCTTCTCGTGAAACCTGCACGCGGAACGCCCAGAGTTGAGGGAGAGGGAGACAAAAGGGGGGAGATGAAGAGAAAGGGAGAAAGTGGAAGAAAGAGAGAGAGAGTGAGAGTGGCGTTGAGAGTGACAGACAGAAAATCTTAAGAGTGGAGGAATAGAAAGTGGAGAGAGAAAGAGAGAAGAATTGCGCAGGGTGAAGTGAGAGGAGTGGAGAGGGAGAAGTCATTATGTCTGAGCCTTGGTAATAGCAGTTCCAGACTAAAGAAATTACATAATCTCCGTAGAAATAGTTTGGACATACTGACTACAGTAGTTTGAGGTAATGATGCCAAGCACTTCAAAACACACATGATTCTCGCCCAAGCACACAAAATAAAAGATAATTGTAGCCACTTTCAGGTCTTTGGGTTTGTGATACGCAACCACGATTTGTTTATATGCTGAATAAGTATGTCCTTCGGAATGAGACGGTGTTTACTTAAGATCCCACTATGTGGTGTTGTTTTTTTGTGCAGGGTGGGAGTTGATCCAGATCAAGATCTGCAGCAGTCAGTAGACAACTTCCTTGTCCTCCAAGGGGTAAGAACTTTTGCTTTGACATTCTACATGCATACAAATACAATACAATTAATATACAACCATGCACATGCAAATACTACAGAACGAACAATTAATATACAACCATGCACATGCAAATACTACAGAACAGATAATTAATACAAAACGATGCATATACAAATACTACAGAACAGACGAATAAAATGCATCTATAAATATACAAATACTACAGAATGGATGATTAATATACATCTAGGCACATTCAAATACTACAGAACGGATGAATAATATACAACTTAACGTTTACAAATACTACAGAACGGACGAATACTATGCAACTTTACGTTTACAAATACTACAGAACGGACAAATAATATACAACTTTACATTTACAAATACTACAGAGCTTACGAATAATTTGCAAATATAGCGTATTTGGTCGGTTCATGTCCACTACCAAACCCGTATTGTTTGGTAGTGGACATACTGTTGTATTTTGTTGTGTTGTTGTGTTTTCTGGTGGACATGCTGTTGTATTTTGTTGTGTTGTTGTGTTTGGTGGTTGGTTAAGTAATGTGTTGGGGATGACGGAGGTGTTAGGGTGTGTGTACCCTGCGGTAATTTCTGGGCTTGGCCGCGTCGTCGATCAAATTCCAGTTACAGACGTGTGTTGACAGAAGTGAAACATGGAAGAGCGAGTGAAGAGAGTTGTTCTGCCCCGTCAGGGAACAGACTTGGGAAAACTAGCATATTCCCGCTACCGCTTAACTCAAATGTCTTGGGTTAGGGTTCAGATCCAGATTGAGCTACGATAGCTCGCCAGCCACCCATACCTGAGGTAACTATCAGGGTGCGGGCCTGTAATGACCGGCTTGTGTGGGTTTTGGGGGTGGGTGGGGGGTTTGGTGGGTATGGTTGGCAGGTGGAGTGAGTTAATGCTTGTTTACCTCAGAACTAAACAAGAAATTAGGATTACCCCCCTGGAAGCTTCTGGAAGCCTCCTACGTGCATTGATGTCATCTTGGCGTCTCCCTCTATCCTGTTTTATTTACGCTAACGATAGGCTCCTCGGCCAACACATCAACACCTGGGTGGTCTGGTGCGGCCACCGGCCCGCATTGTTCAGACAAGCACTTCCTTCCTGGCTAATCCGGGTCCTCGGGGCACTGTGTAGACACACGCCTGAAAGGAACTGTTTCATTCACTTCCTTATAATTCTAATCATCTCTTTCTTTGCCAGAAGGGTTTGTGAGCGGGTAGGGGTTACTTTACAAACACCTGTAACCGTAGTTTGGGTTAGGGTTAGGGTTGGGTATACGGTGCCCCCATTATCACGCAAGGCTAAATCCCCCCCCCCCCACCACCAACTTTATGTTTGATGTTTTCTGCTGTCTTGGTTTCCTGTTTGACTTTGAACCATGTCACACTATCGGGTCACGGCACATTGTGGATGCAAGGTGTTGTGTCTGAATGTTGTGTTGTGTCTGTGAGATACATGACCATGTTTTGACCATGAAGCTGAGGTGTTTGCTAACCTCTCTCTGTTTGCATTTTCATTTTGTCCTTCAGAGTAGACACAATGTCCTCATTTAATCGGACATCTCTTTCATATCAGTATTTCATGTCATGTCAACAGTATCCCTGTATATTTAGGTTGTCTTCAAAGAGATATTTGACAAGTCCATATTGTCTGAAGCCGATAGATGATTCTACCTCATCTTGTTCTGCGTGTTTACATGCGGTCTTTGAGATGGAGATATTTGCCGAGATGTTTGACCACCAATATCTAAAGCTAGGGTAGGCAATTTGGAGAAACTTGCAAGACTAAGCTAGATTTTTGAACCCATTCAACCTACAAAATCCCATCCCTCTTTTCAGGCCCCCCTCCCAAAGCTCCTCACCCAAAACACATGACTAGCTCATCGGCTTATTACCTGTCACAGCCACACATAACCAGATAGTGATCTTTCTTTGATCTGAGGTAAAGGAATGTTTTTTAAGAAAGAACAAATATGACAAAAATTGCCGTTATCTTTATGCAAAGGAATTTCCATTTCTCTCTGTAGCTGATGCCTTCAACTGGGCAGCTTTGTGTCTTTATCTTCTCTCTTGAAGCCAAAGTCATCGAAGAGAATGCCTCTGTAGTTCATCTCATATCCTAAGCAGACGTATTTAACAGCATCTCTGTCTTTTTTCATGTTCTTCTGAGGCGGAGGTATCTGTGACCCCTCTCCATTGAAGCTGGACGAGTGGACCCTCCCTGTCTTGGAAGTGGAGCCATCTAACAATGTGTTTTCTGTCTTGTTGTTCCCCAGGAGGGGGCACAGGCAGAGGGCCGCAGTAAGACCAGGCAGGAAAGCGCTTGGCTCTTCCGGCTGTGGTACTCCTTCGACCACAAGTATCCTTCCTCCTAACCGTGTAGTACATAGGACTTGTTGTTTCATTCCTTTACTGTGATTACACATGTTCAGCTAGCTATTAGTGTGTTGTTATTGTTATTGCATATTACCCTGGTGTATTTTTCACAAGTGTGTGTTTATTGATACGTAGGTAGATGAAGGATATATCGAGGGATAGGTGGAGGAGGCTAAAACCGACGGCTCCTTGCATTAAATTCGCATGGTGTACAGAGTGAATGACGACAACTGTCTCCAGAGAATCACTCACTCATATTAAAAATAACCTCAAAATAATCGTTGGGTGTTGAGTCCATTGGGATTAGCTGATTAAAGCTGATTATAGAAAAGTATTACTCGCACACACGCACACACACACACACACACACAGAAACACACACACACACAGAAACACACACACACAGACACCCACAGAAACATACACACACACACACACACAAACGCACACACACACACACACACACACACACACACACACACACACACACACACACACA